>JAOTAX010000007.1:29256180-29267257 GCA_025629825.1 Erythroxylum guanchezii
AATAATAATAATAATAATAATAATAATAATAAATTAATAAGAATAAGAATAACTTAATAATAATAATAATAAATAAATAAATAAAAATTAATAATAATAACAATAACATAATAATAATAATAACAACAATAATATTAATTAATTAATTAATAATTAATTAATAATAAAATTAATAATAATAATAATAATAATAATAATAACAACTTAATAATAATAATAAAAAAAACCAAACATATTTTTGTTTTCAGTTTTTTATTAGACATCTTGACCAAACAGATTTTTGTTTTCAGTTTTTATATTGCAAATCTCAACCAAACAAAAACAAAAACCAAAAACAACAACAGAAAAATAAAAGTAGAACCAAACGGCCCCTTAGATAATGTAATTTTGCTGTGCTTACTTTCTAGAAATCCTGATACTGTACATACTTTTTGTTACCAAACAATTCGAAAATATAAGAAAGCTTCCGTGATAATCACGGACTAGTTTTTGTCCAATCTGATGTTGTGCATGTGTTTTGTGTGATGTTCCATAAAATTAGTCATATGAAAAATAATAGATAAACTATATGAGGTGCAGAATAAGGTAAGTTCCAAGTTCTAATTGGATTCTTGTCTTTTTCTGTCAGAATGCACAAATAACATCATATCATAACTAACGTTCAAACTTAGATATATAAACTGGTGATGGGGATCATTTGAGCTTTAAGACATATTTGAAAAGCCTAATCCCAATTGTTCAAAGAAGTTTTGAAATTTTAGATTTAAGCTAACTCCAAGTCTAACTTACTAGACTAGACCATGATCTTTTTACCATTACTACGTCGATAAAAAAATTCAAATAAACGATTAAATCTAATAGGTTCGACCGGTTTAACAGTAAAAATTTTAAACCAATCAATTTTTTAGTTTAATCTATTTTAATAAATCTTGTTAATTAAAGTATATTAGTTTATTAATTGATCAATGAATTTTCTTAAATTAATCAATGCTTATATAAATTAAAATAGACCAATTAATTTTATATAATAATCTAATTTTTAATTAAATTTCTAATTCTTCATTAAGTAAGGATAATCTCTTTCAAACATATTTCAAGATTGTCAAAATTATTCAATTTTTAACTGGTTTTATTATAATCTGTTAGAACTTTTTAAATCTTAAATCTTTTATCTTATTTCTTTAAATTTCGGTTCAATTTTTAAAATATTGTTTTAAATCACTAATAAAAATATATCCATCTTTTATTTTATAAGAATCCTTTGAACATGGTAAAAAAAACATTTGAATAATTTTGTTGTCTGTGTATGTAGGTTAGCTAGATAAAAATCCTTCCTGAGCCCCCCGAGTCCACTCAAAGTGGACAAGGCCATTTAATGTTTTGGCATTAGGTTCAGGTGGAGCTTATTGTACCTCCCAAAATTAACGGCCCAGCTTGATCCTTCAACACGAGTTTGCACCAACCATGATTAAACGACAAAAATTGATTCACATGGTGGAGTTATATGTTTCCAGTTCGTAATCTCCAGTGAAAGACTAAACCTCGTGACCATGGAGTCTTTCAAGCTTCATTTATGGAGAGACTTTGTGCTTCTGTTGCCTTCTGATATCATTTTATTCCCTTATATTCGAGCTTGGTTTTGTATTTCATCTGATAGATTTGACAATTCAGTGGATTTGAGCTACGTACCAGTGTAATGACTAACTTGACTCTGATCTGATTTGTAGTACAATGTTCCCAAGCATCCAACAATTTGATCCTTTTGTTTTAAATCCAATAATCCATGTTTTAAGATTTTCAAAACCTTTTCACTTAAGAACTTTTAAACATTCTGTGTTTGACCATTTTATAAAACAAAACTTTTAATATTCTATGACCAAAAACATTGTAGTTCTTGAACTAGAACTCTAATTTCATCTAATTTTGGAAGTGGGGTTGCTAGGAGAAATATAATATTATTAAAAGTTAGCAGTAAACTAATATTTTGAAGATAATGGAGACCTAATCACTTAGCATTAGTTCAAAGTGTCTACATTTTTTTTTCCATATTTCCACTTTAATGGTAATACTCAGAAGGCACTAGCCGTCAGGTCATCCTTGTGCTAAAAGATGTGGCTACAAATTTATACAAAGTTGAGGATGAATTTACAGGAGAAAACATGGATGGCGTGCTAAGTGTTAACTTCATAATCTTAAATATGGCGGATTGTACATGATTAGGACATGAAACATAAATAATTCTAGGAGATTGCTTTAGTTCTTTCCAATAATAGTTTCTTTAACCTCGGGTTGAAACTCAACTTTAATCTTCTTCTCTTCATTCTTTTCTATATCCCACTTTTTGGGTTCTTCTTCTTGGATACTTCTTTTCTTGTACCTGAAGTATAGAGCAAGCTGAAGGATTCCTAGTACGCATCCGATGATGCTAGGTGTCTGTCAAAAAATGAATTCAGGTAAAGAAAAAGGAAAGTTTCGAAGAACTCTTTTTTTATTTTCTAACTGGAGTTGAAAAAGAAGGTTACAAACCGCAATAAAGAAGTCAAGGTTCATTAGTCCAAAAATCATCCAAAGAACGCTTGAAAGGAATGTGCAAAATGATAGGTAGAATGGCATAAATTCCACGCTTTTTGTTTGAATCACTGTTTTCTGAAACAGAAATAGAAAATTAAATAGTTAGATGAACCCAAAAAAAGTAAACAAATATTCAATTGGATTATATCCTTTATTTTCTCCTTTTTAATAAAAAAGTATAAAATTATTAAAATAGGTTACGATATATTATATAACTTCTATAAATATGACAATGATTCAGCAACACAAATAAAAGTTCTAAAATGGATAAGACTACTCTGTTATTATATAGAAATAATTGCATAACTAGTATGTTTTATATCATAAAAAACATCACTCACCACAGCGACTAGTGGAGATCCATACATTACAGTAGCTGCCACTACTCCGATGCATCCAACAAATAGCTTTCGATGGTGATGGTCGTGGTAAGCGAACGTGGAAACTGTGACAATCAAAACGAAGGACAGAGCAGTGAGTATGGTTAGTGCAGCGACCTTCACCTGCATGGTAAGAACAGTGTTCTTGCATGAGTATAACCATAGGTTTTGTTACTTAAATTCAGATATAAGAACAGTGTTTAACTAACTTGCCTTCTCTTTTACTGGAGCAAACCATAAATATATGATGATGAAGGACGCCTCAAGAATTGCCCCTATAACGTCAATTGTGACCACAGGCAAGTTTTCCCATCCGTAGCTTACCACAGGAGTTGCATACCAAGTGTAAACTAGGCATTCGAGCAGTGATATGATGTATGGAATACAGGAGAATTCCTCTGTGGTTTTCTTTCTTACGACCCTTGTGAATGTTATTCTACAAGAAACCAAAAACAGGTCCATATCTTGAATCAAATTAGATGTTTCAAACTCATAATACACTCAGCTACAACTTTTTTTGAAAAAAGGAGAACAGTGTCAGGATTTTGAGGATTACATGGGTGCTGAGTAAAGGGACAAGGTAGCTACATTGCCTGAAACAAACACAGAGCTGACATGTGTTAGGTTAGATTAAACAAATCGATCGAACAAGTAAAAAGAAAGGATAAAAAAATACGAAGTACCCATGATTCCTACTGCCAAGCGAAGAACAACCATTTTTTTAATGAAAATTGGGATGCTCTAAGGCCAAGTAATGGCTGTGTTTTGGACTATTGACTAGCACTCTTTAGGAATATATAGACATTGGTGGAATGAGTGAAAGATGATGTTACGTTCTTGATGAGCATGTGGACACCTTTCCTCATAGTGTTGTGGGCCGCTTTATAAAGTTGTGGATGCCACTGGCATACTCTGGTATGGTATTAATTAAGTGTATTTTAACATTTTAGTGAGCTTTATTTGATTTTGATTGATCCAATCCTTTCCCGTATTAGAAGTCTTACAATGACTATCTTAATCGTCATCCTTTGAAGTGTGATGTTAATTTATATTTGTTTAATGTGTAAAAGGAGAATATATTTTTACAATTGACATGATTGAAACGACTAGAAGTATACACATCTATAAAAATAGTTTAGCCTTTTGAAACACAATATAAAGTTGTAGATGCGATACTCACTCTAATATGAAAATTTTTCTTTTTATATATATTAGAAAGTGTTTCTTACCTTAAGAGTTTTAAATTAATTTAATAATAAGGTTCTATTTTTTAATATTAATTGTAATTATTTATAATCTTATCATCAATTTTACTTTTTATTTCCTTCCTCTTAATCTAATAATAATCTTTACCCTTTATTTGACGTTGAATTGAATTTTTTTATAAAAAAAATCATTAATCACTCACGATCTTTTCAATTTGATTTTAATTTGATTTTAAAGTTATTTTAGTTAATTAATAATAGTTTTAAACTTTTCTCAAATTTTAGAGATAAAATTGTAATATTTCTGTCAAGATATGTGTTATAATATATCTTATTATTTACTTTTGGACATTATTTGTTAATTGGACTTAATTGAATTGAAATTGCTCTTTCAAGATATGATCAAGATGAGATTCAATATATATCTTATTTTGGGATAATGCTATCATAGTTTTAGAGATTTAGCTAGATTGTTTGCATCTCTAATATGTAGAGATTTATTTAAAGAAGCAAAATAAGAATTTGCTATCTCTTTATTTATGCACAAAGATCTGTTTATGTACAAAATTTTTAGTTGAAGCTAATAACAAACTAACTGATATAACTGTTTACAGTTACAATATATCAACTATATAGAAAAACAACTATGCTATTAACTTACATTGAAAATATCTACACTATTTCTATGATATAACCGTTTACAGTTACACTATATCAGCTATACAGAAAAATAACTATGCTATTAACATTGAAAATATCTACACTATTTGTATGCTATATATTTGACATTTCCCCTTCAAGTTAGAGGTTGGTGAAAATCAATGGAGCCCAACTTGGAATGGAGCGTAGAAAAAGCAGGAACACTAAGAAGCTTGGTAAACGAATATGATAATTGAATTGAAGACTGAACATGGGCTAGTTTAATAAATCCTTGTGTAAATTTATCTCGAACAAGATGGCAGTCAATATCCAAGTGTTTTGTGTGTTCATGAAACATGGGATTAGCAGCAATATGTAAAGCAGCTTGGTTATCAAAGTATAAAGAAATTGGTAGAGGAGGTGAAATGTGAAAATCCTTCAGCAGATAAGTGAGCCATTAGAGCTCACAAACAATCGTAGCCATGCTACGGTATTATGCTTCAACAGAGGAACACGAAACTGTAGCTTGCTTCTTGGTTTTCCAAGAAACAAGTGATAAACCCAAAAAAATATAATAACCCATAACAAATTTACGAGTAGATACACAAGTAGCCCAATCAGCATCATAATATCCAATGAGAGTAAATCGAGAATTAGAAGGGAAAAACAGACCTTTAGCTGGACATCCTTTGAGATAACAAAGAACATAGACAGCTGCATCCCAATGAGATGTTTGTGGAGAATTCATAAACTAACTTAACTGTTGAAAGGTAAACGAGATATTTAGTAGGGAAAGATTAAGATAGAGAAGACGACCAATTGAATGACGATATTTAGCTGCATTTGAATATGGAGAATTGTAAAGGCAAGAGGTTGAAAGGGAAAACTTGATTATTATTCCAAACTTCACAAGCTGTTTAAATACAATTTGTACAAGGGATTAACTACTAATTTACAGGAGATAATTTGAAATTCAAAATATCCTATCTATTAGCTAAAAGCAGCTTCTATCGCACTGTCACGCTATTCATATGGCAAGAGCTTGTAGTGCACCTATACGCCCCCCTCAAGCTTTGCAGTTGGAAGCAACACCAAGCTTGGATAGATTGTGATTGAAGACTGTCTTGGCCAAAGGTTTGGTAAGCGTGTCAGCTAGTTGATCCACTGCATGAACATGAGCCACTCTAATTTGCTTATTTTGAACCTTGTTTCGAACATAATGGAAGTCAACTGCAACATGTTTCATCCGAGTTTGAATAGCTGGATTTTGACTCAGGTATAGAACGCCCACATTATCACAAAATATAGTGGGAGGAATAGGTACTGATGTTCCCAACTTGTGCAACAGATTTTGGACCTAAATGACTTCAGATACGACATTTGCAACAGCTTTGAACTCGGCTTCAGTCGAGGACCTGGCAACAGTTTGCTGTTTTTTCGAGGTCCAGCTGATAGGATTGTTGCCAAAAAATAGAATGTGACCTGAAGTCAAGTTGCGATCATCGACATCTCCCGCCCAATCTGCATCCGAGTACATGGAAAGAGTGAAATTATTGTTTCGACACAGATGCAAGCCAAGCTGCGACAACCCACGAAGATAGTGGAGGATCCGTTTTAGTGCCTTCCAATGCAGTTCAGACGGATAGTGCATGAACTGAGACAGTTTATTAACTGAGAAGCTAATGTCTGGCCGAGTGAAGGACAGATACTATAATTTCCCAAGCACCTGACGATACCGTGTTGCATCACAAGGGGGTGAGCCATCTTGGAGCGTCAACGTCAGCGTGTTGCTCATCGGTGTGATAGCAGCCTTGCATTCGTGCATATTTTCAGCAGCCAAAAGGTCATTGATGTAGTTGGCTTGAGACAAGATCAATCCCTCATTGGACCGAATGACTTCAATGCCCAGAAAGTAATGTAGCTGACCAAGGTCCTTGATTGAAAATCTGTTGACAAGAGATGCAATCACTCGAGTAACTGCCGAGTCATGGCTTCCGGTTATGATTATATCATCAACATAGACGAGAGCAAGAATGTGAATGGTGCTGGAGCAAAATACAAAGAGTGACGGATCTGATTTAGATTTCACAAATCCCAGTGACTGCAAGTAGTGAGTGAGAGCCATGTACCATGCCAAGGACGCCTGTTTAGGACCATAGATAGCTTTTCGAAGGCAGCAAACATGAGTAGGAGCTTCGGGGCTTTCAAACCCTGGTGGTTGAGACATATAGACCTCTTCCTGTAGGTCACCTTGAAGGAAGGCATTGTTGACGTCAAGTTGTCGAAGCACCCAGTTCTTGTGAAGAGCAATGGATAGGACCAAACGAACTGTTGTTTGTTTTACCACGGGGCTGAAAGTGGAGTGATAATCAATGCCAGGGCGCTGGGTGAACCCTTTCACAACTAGCCTTGCTTTGTACCGATCAATCGATCCATCCGGTTTCCGCTTAATCCTGTAAAGCCATTTACAAGCAACAATGTTTTTTGTATGATCTTTGGGAACCAAGTCCCATGTCTGATTTCTCAATAAGGCATCAAATTCGGCTTTCATAGCATCTCGCCACTCTTTGTGCTTTTGGGCTTGTTTAACTGTGGTGGGGGTGATAGTGGGGGAGAGGTGAGCCAAATAGTTGAATTTTGTTTTAGGCTTGAAAATGTTGTTTTGTGAGCGGGTGACAACTCGATGGGCAACATTGGTTAGAGTAATGGTGGGTGGTTGTGGTTCGGATTCTATTGGTGGTGGCGAGGAGGTTTGATTTGTGGTTGGAGCATTTGTGTTTGAACACAGTAGTGAAGTGTTGGGCAGGTTATCACTTGGATTAGAGGAATGAGAGGGCGAGGTTGTACCTGATGATGACGATGGAGCCATTGGAGCAATGCTGGAGTCGAGTGCTCGTGTATGAATTGCCGAGTGATCTCAGTCAGCTGTTGCACCGGTTGATTGGATGTATATGGGAGAGGGTAATTCTGGTGGGAGCTGGCTAGGTTGGGGTGGTTCTTGTCGGATGCAAGCGAGTGTCATGTCCCATTCGATAGGTTTGTTTCTAGGCAGCAAATGCTTAAATCTTGTTCGAAACAGGAACTCAGTTTCAAGGAAGGTGACATCACGAGACAGATAAATTTTGGAGCTGATAGGGTCATAGCACAGATGGCAATGGTGGCATAGGGATAGACCTAAATACACGCAGGGTGTGGATCTAGGCTCAAGTTTATGGGCAGCATATAGGTTTACCCACGGGGAGCACAGACAACCAAAGCTTTTGAGTGATTCGTAGTCCAGAGGTTTATCAAAAAGCACTTCATATGGTGATTTGTATTTGAGCAAGGAGGTGGGCATTAGATTTATTAGGTAGACGGCATGATGGCAAGTAAACGACCACAAAGTTGGAGGTAGAGAGGCTTCGCATAGGAGTGTTGTTTGGCAGTTTCGACGATGTGTCGATGATGTCTTTCAACAATGGCAACTGTCTGAGGTGTGTAAGGTGGACTCACAAGGTGTTCAATGCCATTGGTTTTTAAATAAGGGTCAAGGCTTTTATACTCAGTGCCCCCATCGGTGTAAAAGGAGAGGATTTTGGTGTCAAAATATTTTTCTAGTAAGGGTCGAAAGCTTTGAAAAATCTCCTTGACTTCACTTTTATTTTTCAAGGTGTAAATCCAGATGTACTTGGTGAATTGATCGACAAAGATATAGTAGTATAATTTTTTGTCAATCGAAAGAATTGGAGACGGTCCCCATAAATCACTAAAAACAATTTGTAATGGTTTTGTTCTTGAGAGAGTAAATTTTTGAAAAGGCAAACGATGTGCTTTATTGCATTGACAAGAATTACAAGATGTAAAATTGTCTCGATTGGAAACTGGTAAAGAAAATTTGCGGCAAATGAGATTCAAAATCCTTGAATGAGGGTGTCCTAATCTATGATGCCAGAGATTGATTGGTGTGGTTTTATGGATGGAGTAGGCTTGGGGTTGTAGTGACTTGTGTGGCGGCCATTCATACAAACCATCTCTACTCCGACCTTGCACCAACGGCTTCCCCGTTTGAAGGTCCTTCACACAAAAAGAAGTAGGAAAAAATTCAATAGAGGTTAAGTTGTCATGGCAAAATTGCGAAACAGATATGAGATTACGCTTAATATCCGAGGCACACAGAGTATTAGAGAGATTAAAAGCAGTATTTGATGTGGATAATTGAGTGGAACCAGAATGAGTGATTAAAAGTTTCATATCATTACCCATTGTAATACCATCAGCCCCAATGTACTCGGGCATGTTATGTGGCTCAGTTGTGATGTGGTGAGAGGCACCGGAATCGAGCAGCCAAGGAGTGTGATGGTCCGAGTGCCCCATGGCATAGTTGGCTTTTGCTTCAAAGTGGTTGTGTGACCGTGAGCAACACACATTGGCTTCATGCCCAGGCTTACGGCACAGTTGGCATCGAACAGAGTCATAGTTATTATTGCTCTCACGCCAATTGTTGGACCGATTGCTATTTCACCATTGTGGAGCTTGATTGTCGAGTCGGTCATTTGAGCGCCACAGTTGTGGGTTGCAGCGATTGTTTCGGGAGTGGTAAATGTTTGTGGGATTGGTTCGTTGGGCAACAACAGTTGTTATAGGGGCAGACGGTTTCTTGGATTCCTCATGTTGAATGAAAACTTCATGGTCGAGGAGTTTGTCATAGAGATCTTCATAGGTGATAGTAGTGTCACGGGCACGTATGGCTGCTGAGATCTCACGGTATTCAGATCCTAGGCCACGTAGGATTTGAACAACCAATTCATCATTGGCTAGAGGGGCACCGGCTTGGGCTAGTTCATCGGCAAGAGATCGAACACGGTGAAGATAGTCAGTCATGGGTTGGGATTCTTTGGTGAGGCGGGCTAGTTGATCTCGAAGGCTAAAGACTCAAGCGTGGGATTTGTTGGCATAGGCAGTGTGTAGTGCTTGCCAAGCTCGGCGGGCAGAGTCGGCATTAGCGACAGTGGGAGTAATTGTTGGGTCTACGGAAGCCATTAAGGCATTTTGGATAAGCTAGTCTTGGTGGAACCAGATGTTGTAGGCAGGGTTTGGTTGTTGGTTGTCGCCGGTGGTGCGTGGAGGTATTGATTTTGTGCCATCAAGATGACCGAAGAGGTTGTGACCATGCATTAGCATTGAGAATTGGGCTTTCCAGGTTGTGAAATTAACACTGCCGGTTAACTTGATGAGAAGTTGGGATGCGGGATTGAATTGAACAATGGGTGTGGTGGTGTTTGCGTTGTCGGAGTTGATGACAGGAGTGGTAGCTGGGAATGCCATTGGAGGGTGAAAGAAAAAAACTGGATCTGGCTCGTTAGAGTTTTGAGGCTCTGATACCACGTAAAGGCAAGAGGTTGAAAGGGAAAACTTGATTATTATTCCAAACTTCACAAGCTGTTTAAATACAATTTGTACAAGGGATTAACTACTAATTTATAGGAGATAATTTGGAGATTAACTACTAATTTACAGGAGATAATTTGAAATTCAAAATATCCTATCTATTAGCTAAAAACAGCTTCTATCGCACTGTCATGCTATTCATATGGCAAGAGCTTGTAGTGCACCTATAAGAATACGTCGTAGATTGAAGTTGAGTGTTAGCAGGGAAAGGAATAGCAACAGGCTTGGCACCCAATGTCTTGTAAAATATCAAGCACATATTTCCTTTTATTAAGATAAATCCCATCAGAGGAGTGAGCTATCTCAAGACTAAGGAAGTACTTAGTAAATCCAAGGTCTATGATAGTAAAGGTAGCATGTAAAAATTGCTTAACATCTTGAATGACTGCTCCATTAGATCCTGTGGTTAACACGTCATCTTCATAGATAATGAGAGCTAAGAAAGAAGAATTGTAAGACATGACAAATAAGCAATGATCATATTTAGATTGAACAAAACCAAATTGTTGAAGTTTAGCAGAAAATGCCATGTTCCATTGTCCAGAAGCTTGTTTAAGGCCATAAAGAGACTTAACAAGCTTGCAAACTTGATTCGGACTAGCTCTGGTATATCCTTCAGGAGGTAACATGAACACTTCTTCGTTAAGAGAACCATAGAGAAAAGCTTGATGCAGAGACCATGAATTAGCAAAAACAACGGCAAGAAATAAACACAAAGTAAAGAGTTTAGCAACAAGAGAAAAGCTATCGGTATAATCAAGACCTTCAGGTTTATATCGATCCATACTACCATCAGGTTTTAATTTTATTTTATAAACCCATTTAGAATCAATAGCTTTCTTGTTGGGATGCAAA
>JAOTAX010000007.1:29290382-29316655 GCA_025629825.1 Erythroxylum guanchezii
AAGAAAACAAGGTTTGTAGACTTAGTAAGTCCTTGTATGGCCTTAATCAAGCTCCAAAATAGTGGTATGAGAAGTTCTATAGCACCCTAACTCAAAATGGTTTTGTTGTTAATGCTTATGATTCTTGTGTTTATTCCAAAATAGTCATATCAGAATGTGTGTTTATGCCTTTATATGGATGACATGTTGATTTTAGGTGTTATTATTGATATGGTTAATGAGACTAAGAAATTTTTGTTTTCTCAATTTGATGTGAAAGACTTAGGAGAGGCCAACGTGATTTTTGGAATTAAAATTTCCAAAACCAAGAATGGTTTCTCTTTGTGTCAGTCTCATTACATTGAAAAGGTGTTACATAAAATCAATCGTTGATGTTACACCTGTGAGAACTCCTTATGATTCTAGTGTTCATCTCATGAAAATCAAAGGTGATAGTGTATTATGAAGTGATTATGCCAAGATTATTAGTAGTGTGATCTTTCCTATGAACTATACTAGACCTGATATTGCCTATGTTGTTTCATATTTAAGTCGGTATACTCATGACCCTAGTAGTGAACATTGGAATGCACTTCATCATTTGCTTAAGTATTTGAAAGGCACCATGAATTATTATTTGCATTTTATCAAGTTTCCTACTGTTGTTGAAGGATATTGTGATTTGGGTGTCTGATAATGATGAAGTTAGTTCAACTAGTGGTTATATATTTACTTTGGGTGGAGGAGTTATTTCTTGGAAGTCTACAAAGTAGACTCGTATAGCATGTTCCACCATGGAATATGAATTTATTGCTCTTGAGTTGGCAGGTTAAGAAGCATATTGACTCTGAAATCTCTTAGCTAATGTGCCCAAAAATAGGTAGATTGTCTACACTTGTTCCACTCTATTGTGACTCTCGGGTTGCAATTAGAGTTGCTTAGCACATCGTGTACAATGGTAAAAGGCAACACATTCATATAACATATGCAGTAGTGCAGCTACTATTCAAGAATGACGCTATCTCCTTAGAATTTGTAAAGATCCTAAAGGAATCTAACAGATCCTCTAATTAAAGGATTATTAAGAAGATTAGTTCTTGAAACGTCGAGGGGGATGGGGCTTAAGCCCATTGAGTGAAATTTTGGTCATTAATCATCTCTATGACATGTTATGTTGACCTAAAGAAGGTTGAGATTAGAATCTTAATGAATCTATAGCCCATGTAAGGGTGGTCCTTGAGAGACGAACTTGATAGATTCATCGAACTCTACTTATAAGTTGAGCACTTGCTCTTAATGGATCCATAGCCTGTTAAGGTGGTGTTAATGAGAAGCACTTGATGGATTCACCTACTTGAGTGTAAAGGTGAGCCACCTTCTATGAAAGACTTGGGCTGTCTTTCTAGAGCACTCATGAGACCTAAGGTAAGCGCATGACCTAGAATAGTGCATGTATTGTATTGCGGAGTTTGCACAAACTAAGGTATGATATGTATTGTGGGGGTCTCTACTAAAGTTCTTTCAGTTCAAGATATGTATTCACTAATTGAACTTGGTTGTTGCCTCACTTCACTATGTGTTAATTCAATCAAAAGATATTAACGCTTAAGTATCAATCCCTCCTCTTGCTCGAGGAACCTTTTCTATTTCAACTTGTTATTAGTGGGGAAATGTTGGAATAATGGCAGCTTCTGTATTACAAATTCATTGAATTTAGACTCTTCGATTTTGTAACTTCTCATTTATTCTTTCCATTACAAAATCAGCAATATTTTTCAATTATAATTGCCCGACCTTGTCCTGAAATTCTACTTCAGATATTTTATTCTAGACTTATACGTACGAAACTTTCTTTGTTTTTTTTTTTGATATATATATACCAAAATACAGACCTTCTTTTTGTTTTCTTTGCATTCTACTTCCTTTAAGCGTCTGTGTGCATACTCCGCTCTCTTGTCCATGAGTGCGCGTGTGCAAGGGCTCGCTGTGATAACCTTGAGGAGCGACCAGCATTTCAGATTGCACTAAGATCCCACAGAAATCGCTTTCAAGGCAGTGTCCTTGGTTATCACGCAACAGATTTCCATTGATCTGCACCTTTATTTCGTACATATCTCACTCACGACTTTGATGCGAGGGGTTACAATCTCATTAGGAGCCCTTGAATTTTATGCGTCCATCGAAATCCAATTCATAATATTTAATTTCTTATATTTTTACACTTTTGTCATTCCGGCCTAATATTGTATTAGCATAGCTTTGATCTCGTATAGTTTATATTATTCTAAAGCTAAATTACACCAAACAATTTAAAATTTTTTAAAAAATATATATTCAAAAATAACAATATTATAAATTAATTAATAATTTTTTATAAATTTATAAAAAAATTTAACCTTTTTCTTCTTTTTTGGTATATGAAATTTGAAACTTATATCCTACCTGAAATGTCACATAACTCATGTTCTATGATTTTCGAACCATTTTCCCTTGACCATTTTATAGAAACAAACATCCCATGCATATCTAAATTTGAAAGTTGGCTGCTAAGGAGATAAATCAGCAGCAGCGAACTAATTTTCTGGAGATAATGGAGACTTAATCACTCAGCATTAGCTCAAAGTGAAAGCTGATTATTAATGGACCCCAACTAGTTCTTGAATAACTTAATCGAGGTTTCATACAAAAATACCGAGTGGCTAAAACTTCCCATTATGCTTACTCAGCTTCTGTTGTCCCCTTCTCCATTTATAATATATTCATCGGGCACTAACAATTTGGTCCTCCTTTTCCATACAAGACGTCACTCAAAATTGGCCCCAAGTTGAGAATGACTTTAACTCCATAAACATCGGGAGTGACGTCTTAAAAATGCTTAAGTTTCGTACATAATCTAAGGAAACGGTCCATTATATGTGATTAGGACATCCAAAAGTAAATAATATACTGTACTCGTTCTATATTAGACTTCAAGATTTTCACTTCGGTTCTTTAATTAAATTGAGCACACTACTTGATCATAGGGGATCGAATTCCTCAGTTCTTGTCAATAATATTTTCCTTAACCGCGATTTGCCACTCCACGTTAGTCTTCTCTCCTTTCTTTTCTATATCCCATTTGTTGGATTCTTCTTTGATACCCCTTTTCCTGTACATGAAGTACAGTGCAAGTTGAAGGACTCCTAATATGGAACCGATGATACTTGGTGTCTACAAAAAAGAACTTAGGTTAAGAAAACTGATAAATCATTAAATTGTATATATAGATAGATATATATATATTAAAAGATTCATTTTTTTGTAATTTTGATGAGAAAAAAGAAAAAGAAGGATACAAACCGCAATGAAAAAGTCAAAGTTCATTAGTCCGAAAATCGTCCAAAGAATGGATGAAATTAATGTGAAAAATGATAAGTAGAATGGCATAAATTCCACGCTTTTTGTTTCGACCACTGTTTTCTGAAAAAGAAAAAGAAGTTATCACAAAGTTAGAAGAAAGGATATCACCAAACATTCAGCTAAAATATCGGTATTCTCTAGTGTCATTCGAGTATAACAACATTGATGCATTTAATCATATAATCTATTGTCTAATTCAGTAATTTTTAACTTTAAGGTAAACTTTTTTCTTTTTTAATTGAAAAAAAATCTGCAATAATCATCTTACTATTTTAAAACCTCGAGTAATCATTTTTAATATTTTATTTAGTAAGTTTTAATTCTACAGTAATTTTTTATTTTTGGTCAAAAAATTCAAATAATTATCATAATATTCTTTATGTATCATTTGACTAAAGTTAAATTTTTCTGTGACTTTCTTTAAAGTCCAAACTTTTCTTATAGTCTTATTAAATTTTAGTAAATAATTTTATGATTTTAAATTACTAAAAATATATCTTATAACATTATGAGCTTTAAAAATGAATTTTACATCAAGAATATGTCAACGTATTTTAATATAAAGTATTATGTAACTAGTTATTATACAATTTTCATAGTTTGTGTAATTAATCTGATCCAACTTTAATGATTATTCTCCTGAAATAATCAGTTAAAATTTAGTAAATATCAAAATATTTTTAGATAAAGCTATTAGAGTAATTTATAACTTTTATCTTAAATTTTTTTAATGCCCTAATCAACTTGCATGCAATTATTAAAGAAAATACAAAATTACTTCGAATGAAATAAAAATATTCTCTCAAATTATTTGGAATACTATATCTTTCAATGTATATGATATAAATATAATATAATATAAATTTTATAAAGCACATAGAAATTTAATTTTTCTAATGAGACTTTAGTGATTCATAGAAGGAAAGGGGGTGGGGGGGTGGATGGGAAGGATAACCCTCTATTGGATTTAAGCTTTAGACGGACTTAATTATGATCTATCAAAGCTTTCCCGATACTGGAAAACTGGGTTTTGTCCACTTGAGACTCTTTAACGAAAACTCAGCAAGTGGACACTCTCATGAATCTTGGAAGACTAAATAGAATACGATGAGCTCTAGTTTGTTAAAGTTACTTGATCTTTGATGAAAGCTAACGAAGCAGAGGTTTACTAAATCGGACTACAAAACGCGAGTTTCCTGGGAAGATCAGTTACTCACCATCGCCACTAACGGAGAGCCATACATTACTGCAGCCGCCGCCACTCCGATGCACCCAACAAAAAGCTTGCGTTGATGGCGATCATGGCATGCAAATATGGAGAATAGGACAACCAAAGCGAAGAACAGGATCATAAGTATGCTTAATGCTGCAACTTTCACCTGCATGTACGAGGACAAGTAATTAACTACAAGAAGCTAATTAAGTTCAGATTAATGGATTTTAAGGAGGTTAGCTAGCTTGCCTTCTCTCTTACTGGAGCAAAACATATGTATATGATGATGAAGGATGACTCTAGAAGTGACCCTAGACAATCGATTGTGACCACAGGCAAGTTTTCCCATCCGTAGCTCACTACAGGAGTTCCATAAAAAGCGTAAAGAAGGCAGGCTAACACTGAAATGATGTATGGAATACAAGAAAACTCCTCTGTGTTCTTCTTTCTTATGACCCTCGTGAATGTTATTCTGCAACCAACAAGTGACAAGTAAAAAACAGTGCATAATCATCATTAGAATGTGTCATAATAATGTCAGGATTCTGAACATTACATTGGTGCAGCGTAGAGGGCCAAAGTACCTACATTCCCTGAAACAATTCAGAGTTGATATGTGTTAAGTTAGGTTAAACAAATCGAACAAGGGGGGAAAAAAAAAAAAGAAGAGGCAAAATAAGGAAGTACCCATGACCCCTACTGCGAAGCGAAGAACTCCCATTTTATGTGTAACTCTTGAGGACTAAGATTCTCTCTGAAGTCAAGCAAAAGGTTAGCCAACTTCAGGAGAGGAGTTTTTAAGCTAACAGAAACGATGGTGTGTGTTGTGGAATATTGATGAGCACTCGTCGGGGATTTATAGACATTGGTGGGATTGGTGAGAAAGAAGAATATTTCACAGTGGAATGCTTTGTAACTCTGTGGATGCGATTTACTCACTCGAACATGAGTGTTTTTTAGTTTTATATGTACACTGGAGAAAGTCTAAAAGTGGAGGAGGAGCCCTCCTACAACAATAGACCTTCACTATATAATCACTTTCTGCTAAAAAAAGAACTGCAAATTTGTCCTGATATGTTCAATCATATGAGAGTCCCTAACATTTATATGTTCAATCATATAAAAGAAAAAAATTTATGTGAGCTGCATTGCATATTTGTTAGTGCTGCACCTTTTTGTCTTTTACACGTCAATAGTTTTTCTCTGGTTACTACAATACTAATCATTTCCGATAATTAAAAATTTTAACCTGTTCAATCAATTCAATTGTAAAAATTTTAAATCGTTTAATTTTTTAGTTTAATTTTTAATTTTTTGATTTGATTTACTTTAACAACTCTTGTTATTAAAGAATTATTAGTTTATTAGTTGACCGGTTAATTTTAGTAAATTAATAAAATTTTATAAACTAAAATAAATCAATTAATTTTCATTTAATAATATATTTTTTTAATTAAATTTCAAATTCTTCGATAGTCAAGAACAATATCTCTCAATCATATTTCAAATTCTTTAATTTTAATCAATCTTTAGATAATTTTAGAACGATCTAATTCCAGTTAAACCTTTTAAATTTTAAACTTCTTGTTTTACCTGTTTAGTTTTCAATCTTATTTTTTAAACATTGATCATTTTTATAATTGATTCGGAATAGTCATTAGTTATAAAGACCCTATGACGTACAAATAAATAAAATTATAAGTGAATGGATATTCCATAATTATTCACATAATAATTTTTATTAAAATAACTTCACGTACATTTAATCTTATTTTCTTAAAAAAGTTTGTAATATCACGAAAAAAATAATAATAAGATATTTTAAAAGATATAAAAGAATAACTAAGGCGATATAGATTACTTTTTGTTATTTCCATCGAGATTTAGTGAATGTAAAATATACTTCCCAACTTGAGAATTTTCATGAAGTGACTCGTTCCTGTTTTCTAGGCAAAGTAGCTCAATTTTTTTTTTGAAATTTTAAAGTAGCTCAATTTTTTGCATTTGCCGATTAATTACTTCGTATCAAAGCTGAAAAAAAAAAAAGGAGAAAAATTCTGCACAACCCTTTTAAAGATTTGGCAAGTGGAAGATGCATAGGAGAGATTCCACCTTCCGCCGACGCATGCTCCACGTTTCTTAAGTGTAAGCTTAGTCATCTCTTTTTAGTGGGATAGTCTCAACTTGACTGCGTTTTAGTCGGAAAAAAAAAAAATTCCGTGCTGTGCCTTTTGTCAACTCAAAACCTTTATTCTATATACATACACCTGATTTAAAGTTATCTTGAAGACGACACTAATAATGATTAGATCACGTGAAATTTTATCTATATTACAGAAATTATAATTCAATTACTTAAAAACCTTGTAAAAATAAAGCTAATGTATTAGTTTGTAGAGTATAATATAATGGATTTTGGTTTTAATTATAGAAAATTGGAATAAATCAAACCCAATTTTTATTAATCTAAAAAGCCACCAAAATTAATTAATGATTAGAAATCAAGCTAATTTGACTAATTTAATCCTAAAAATTTTGAATCATGCAACTTCCTAGTTTAGTTTATCTAAATAACTCTTATTTAATTATACCTCAAGCTCTTTGATAGATAATAATACTCTCCTTCAATATTATTTTAAAATTTTTAATTTTATTTAATCTTTATTGTATACCAATTTTATGATGATTTAATTTTGTTAAACTTTTAAACTTTAAATCTCTTAACTTACTGCTTTAATTTTCAATCTAGTTATTAAAACAATGAAATTATTGAAACAAAAGATTAAGGATCGTCATTTTAAGTTGCATCAATATTATAAATCTTTTCCTTCTGATACGGAGGTACAGAGACATGTTCCAAAAAATTGGAATAATTTGTGTGATTTTTGCGTTGGCCTAAAAGTTCTGGTTTGTTTTCTTTTTCTTTTTCGGAAAATGAATATGGTGTTATCTATATATAAAAATACTATAACATTACAATGAGTTCACGACTAACGTTGTACAAACTAATATATTACAAAGAGAATTAGCAATTGAAAATTGAAAGAAAATCTATTCTGCAAATTCCATTTATGTTCCATATCTAGGGATAGATAGAGCTGTAGATTTTTGACAATTAAGGCGACTCTAATCCAGTTAATAATCTTATTTGCACGTTGATATTTATCCTCTTCAAGGTTAGTAAATCTATGAGAGTTTTGTTCCTTCCAAAGGGAGTAGATGGAAGTGATAACAGCAGCCTTATAAAGAACCGTATTAGACATACCCTTTTTAGAGTAGCGGATTGCCCAAGCCAACGATTACTCCCAAGTATAATGATACTTGTTAGTTGGAATCATGTGCAAAATTCTACTCTGTACAGCTTTTGAGTATCTACAAAAAAAAAAGAAAAAGAAATAATCTCTATCATCGGCTTCCATTTTACATAAAACGCAGGTTGTATCTATAGTGTCATGCCTTTGACTCTTAGTAATGAGTATGTTCTTAATCGCAAGCCAAGAGATAAAAGAGGCTTTGGGTAGAATGACATTTTGCCATAAAAGAGAAGATCAAGGTCCTTCAAATAATCCCCTTGTAAAAATTTGATGGCAAAATTTATTAGAGAACTTATCACTCGGATCTGCAACTAAATGATAGAGTCGTCCATTTGCTCATTATCTATACGAGGGAAATGTTGAGACAAAGTATCAAAACCTCAAAAATTGCCTCTCCATTGACCGTTGAAGATCAAAGATGAAATCTTAATATTAAGAGAAATTTTGTTTCTCAAGTGCTGAGCAAGAGGGTTAAGAATGAGTGGACTCATATCCATCCAATTGTCATACCAAAGCTAATTTCTTTCTCCATTACCAATCCTGTGCTTAATACAATGATAAACAAAGTCTCTTAGCTTCATCATCTGGATAATAATCCAAGAAAACTCCCTAGTACAATGAGTATTCCAAAAATTGACATTTTTGAGGTGGTACTCGTGCAATCACTTGACCTAAAGACTATTATGATCAGTGTATAGGAGCCATAGCTATTTGCACATTAGAACCTTTTGCATGGTTGATATAGAAATGATCCCAAGACCCCCAAGTTTCTTCGAAATTGTCACCTTGCTCCATTTTATTTTAGCATTCTTTGATTGTTCAGCTCCACCTGACGATAGAAATGCTTTTGTGATTCTGTTAACCTCTTTGAGGACTTTCCTTGGCAATGCAATGTGAACTGACCAGTATAAATGTAAGCTATTCAGTACATAAATGATAAAAGTTAGCTTGGCAGTATAGGAGAGGAACCTATTTTTCCAAGCATTTACTCTTGCCTTAATTCTCTTGATAAGTGGCAAGCAATCATAATACTTTAGTTTAGAAGATGTGATTGAGACTCCCAGGTAGCAGAAGGGGGAAGATTGCAAGTTTAGCCCCACTATTCTCCATACTTCAGTAGTGCTCCTCATATTAGCTAAGACGTGAAGACTGCTCTTTCCAACAAATAGATCTAAAACATGCTTCATTATAGTGATAAAATGAGAATCAGCACCATAAAGGATCAAAAGATCATCAGCCTACAATAGGTGAGTAAGATTGAGTGCCCTACATTTATAGTGGAATTGGAAACTCCGGTTGCAAGATATCAATTTACTAGTCAATCTAAAGAATCTTTCCATCACAAGAGTGAATAATTAAAGGAATAAAGGATCCCCTTGTCGAATCCCTTTAGCAATTTGAATAGGCTTGGAAGGAACCCCATTAACTAGGATACTCAGGGATGGAGATTGGAAGCATGAAATTATCCAGTCATTAAACCGAGAAGGCAGACATAAAGCCTTAAGATATAAATGAATGAATGTCCAACTAACAATGTCAAAGGCCTTGAAAAAATCAATCTTGATTAGGCAATTGTTGAGAATCTTGCCTGAGTTGTAGTCTTTTAACAATTCCTGAAGTAATAGGATATTATCCCCAATATAACGGTCAGGTATGAAAACACCCTGAGCTAAATTGATAACACTTGAGATAGCCAAGTTGAGACGCTCTGCAAGTATTTTAAAAATCATTTTGTAGATGATGCAGTAAGAGATGAGTCTAAAATCATTCATACTCTAAAAATTGTGTTTTTTAGCCACCAAGCAAATATAAGTATGATTCATTTCCTTGAGAATTTTAGGGGAAGCAAAGAACTCCATCACCACCTCCGTGAGAAGCTTACCCGTGATGTCCCAAGTGTGTTGAAAGAAAAGTGTTATGAAACCATCTGGCCTAGGAGATTTGGAAGGATGAATATGAAAAAGAACCCACTTGACATCTAATTTCATGATTGGGGAAACCAGCCTTTCTTTGATGGTTTACTCAACCAAACAATCAAACAGGTTAAGAACATTAATACTAGTGGATGTATCTGAACCCATCAGGTTCTGGAAGTGATTGATAGCCATCTCTTGTAAATGTTTCTGGTCTGAAAATTCTCTACCTTCACTATCTCGAAGTATACTTATTCGATTGACATTCCTTCGCATTAGTGTAGATGAATGAAAGAATTTGATGTTGCTATCACCATTTTTCAACCAGTTTAGCATGATTTCTATTTGAGAATAGAGTTCTTAAGGATCAGAGCTTGTTGGTATTCCTACAGTCGTGACTGCTCAACCGCTTTAAGTGCAAAGTTATGAGGAGATTCATAGCAATCTTTTTGGGCCTTGTATGAGATTATCCTTTAGAGATGAGAGCGACTGGTTTCCAATGGTCATGAACTCTTTAAGAGCATATCGCACCAGCTTGAGTTATTTTTAATAAATTGAAATGCCTTATATTCATCGATGTCAGTATTCCAGCATCTATCAATCAATGCCATAAAGCCTTGCCTATAGATTAAGCCATTGAAAAAACGAAATGGTGCACCAGTTATTTTGCTATCCACTAACCGTTGAGTTAACATGTAAGAATGATTAGATAATAAATTTTCACCAAAATGAACAAAAGAGTTAGGGAAGTGTTGCAACCAAGAAGAATTGACAAATGATCGATCCAATTTCTTACCTATGAGAAGGTTACCCTACTGGTTGTTGGTCCAAGTAAGGAGTGTTCCTGTATAATTAAGATCCACCAAGTCCATCCTTGCTAATAAGTTAGACAACTCTTTCATCAAACCTATCTTAAATTGTCTACCTCCATCCATTTCAAACAAACACAGAGAGCAGTGGAAATCACCCACAACAAGCCAAGGAGTAGACATATTGCTCTGAATAATTTCTAATTCTCTCCATATTATATTCCTTTGGAAACCAAAATTAGAAGCATATATAAGAGAAAGCTCAAAAACCACTGATGTACCTCGTAGCTGACACTTTAAATGAATCAACACTTCTGAAATTTGGTTTCAAGAACATTGAACCAAAAAGGGATTGGGGGTCTTTTATTTTGGTTTCAAGAAGTCCTAATAAACAAGGCTTCATCTCCCTCAATAGTGTTGTTTTCTTTGCTTTCACAATTGCTTCCATTAATCTTGTTAGATGATTTAACGACTATTAAATCTTTTTTTTCTTTATTTAAGAAAATTGTGAAAAGGTAAAGATCAATAGAGGCAAAATTAAAACACCTACAATCAAGAGTCCAAATCATTTATAGTGGTTCAAAATAAATATGTAAGATCTTTGTTTGCAAGTTATAATTATATCAATAAACAGTATATTATTTATTGTGCCTTGTATTTTTCTTTCATAAAACAGAGTAAGAAAGAACTATATCAACAAGAGTGTGATAGGATTACACTATACAAAGTCATTCACTATGAAAAAGGTAAAGGGTGCGTACCAGAAAAAGCAAAAAATAACTACGTAAATATAAAATTTTGTTTAATATTTTAGTTCATTTATTAATGTAATAGTAAGTAATAATATTTGGATTGAATATTAATTTTGTTTTTTTAATTTTAGAATAAGATGCAAGAGTTGTTAGAAAAATCTATGTATGAGGGGAATAAGGTCAATGTAGAAGACATTTGTAATAGTCTACTTGGTACACGTTTTGACTATGTCAAAGGTCTTGGGTATAGCCCTAAGTTAAATGTTTTAACCTCATCAAATAAATCAATCATTTAACAACTTCAAGAGGAAAACAAGACGCTTAAAGACTAAATTACAAGAAACTCGAGCAAAATTAGACAAATATGATGAGTTATTCAGAAAATTACTTGGCCCATATTATGAAAATGAAGAGGAGAGCAAATGTTATTAATTACATCTCTTATACCTTTTTCTTTCAATTCCTATTTTTTATAATTTAAATTTAATACATTTTTCTCAGATTACAAAATTGATGAAGATGCAACTGTAGAGTAATTAAGTCGTGAATGATGAAGTTATATGATGTTTGCTTTAATCATAATATTTTTAGTATATTTTAACTACCTTTTTGAATTATTACAGATTTATCGACATGGACAATATTAGCTAGTCACTCTAGTTATGTCATATATTTTTTTGTAATCTCAGCATTTATAATTTGTAAACTGCTCTATTTATCTATTATTTTGTCTTAGAATTGTTAAAGTTGTATTTAAGTCTTGTATACGAACAATATTATTATTTTTGATATAATTTAATGATATTTTACTTTTTATATACAATGCTTCAAATTTTCAATTATTTTTGTACAATTGATTTTAAAAATAAATTCACAATAAAAATATATTGATACATTATATACAATAATATCGATTAAAAATTTAATAAATAATTTATTTCAAAATTGTATAACATTTCGTTAAAACGTAGTTAAAAATATTTGGCTACAATTTTGGAAACATAGCTAAAATTTTTTCGTTACGTTTCAAAAAACGTAGTCAAAACTTTTGGCTACGATTATAGAAACATAGAAAAAAGCATAGCTAAAAACTTTTAGCTTGATTTTGGAAATCTAGCTAATAGTATTTAGCTAAGAAAATAAAGCATACTAGCGATGATTTGAGAAATCATCGCTAATAGGTTTTGACCATGCAGTATGATTTTTTTGGTATCCAAATATCAACTTTATTGTTGTGAGATGAAATTCTTAATGTTGATTCAAGCATCTTATCGATTACATCCTTAAATTGTTAATTATTAATTATTTGATTTAAAAAATTCAATAGAAGACACCAACATATATAATCACTCTAAAGGTGCCACCAACTTTTAAGCTAAATTTTTTTAATAAAAAATGTGAGGATTATAGTTTATAATTATAGAGAACTTTTTTTTTTTAGTATTAATGTGTGGTGCGTCCAATTTTCTTTTTCTTTGTTGCGGAAGATTTTTTTTAGCACTAATTGATATTTTATCTCTTCAATTATATATCTTTCTATTCCACTGCTTAAAGTGCATCGAGCCCCATCACCACTCAATTCATTAACGAGACCCCTTTTTGTGGATCGGAAAAGAAATGTAAATAATATTAAACAATAATAACGATAATAAAATAAAATATCTAAATTTTACAACCTCCACCTCCACGTCCACATCCACTTCCACTCCTGTAATCGATTATACATTATTTAGTCAGGTGATGACCCCTCTCTTCCTGTGCTTGGACGTATAACACAAGTTGAAGGATTGCTAGTGGCATCCAACAAAAATAGGTGACTGCAAAGAGAAGAATTCAAGTTAGACAGGCATGAAAATCATAAAAAATGGCTAAAATGATTAGTGATTATCACTAATATAAATTGTAAAAGATAATATTTTAATAAAATACCATCAAAATGAATATATTGGATCTTTATTTTTTTAACGAAAGTGAAAAAATAAAGAAGAGAAACATGGGTATAAACCGCAATGAAGAGATCATGGCTCAATAGTCCACAGAGAACTTGCATGGAATAAGAAGAATGATAGGTAAAATGGCATGAGTTCCACGCTTTTTGTCTCTGTCACTTTCTTCTGCAAGAGAAGTAGGAAAAAAGAAAGTTGACGGAAAGTCAGGATAAAGGAACAATTACGAGACGCAAATATTCATTCAGAATATATGTTACAAGCGTCACACTTCTTTTGATATTTGCTTATAGACATACAAGTAAATTGATTGGATTATAGCATTTTGTTCTGATTCTGAGTAAGCTCCAAATTCTTGGGTAGGTTATGCTTTGGTAAGTAGTAGGCTTCAAGAGGCTTGGAGATCGAAGAAGAAGGAATATATATAGGAATATATGTAGATTGGCAGTTACATGAAATACAGGAGAACATTAGGACGAGGCATTTGGGCTATATGATACTTTGCACTCGGAATAGCTGTCTTTGTCTTGTCTATGGCTATGGATAACTAGCAATCTCAATTAGGATTAGTAACGGGCTCGAGTCTTAGCCCGAATTTTTTTTAAAGTCTAATCTGATCGTGCGTGAATATTTTAGTTAAAGTTAGCTTGATATGTTAATTTTAAGGAGAATTAAATTGGATCCAACTATTTTGTTATGATTATTTAAGTACAGAAAAATTTATTCTTGTTAACTTTGAAATAAGTACAGCTAAGCTTATGCTATTCAGTACACGTTAAAGCTGAATTAATGCGAACAAACTAATTAGTTATAAGATTGTAAGCAGGAATAGACAAGCCATTATGGACAGCAAGTTTAATTAGGATTAATATTGAGTTCGATTCTTAGCTTGAAAAAAAATTGCTAAACTTAAATATTTAAGTTTGACTAAACTTAATCTGATTCATTAATTTTGAGCTGAATTAGATCAGATCTAACTAATTTTTTATGATTGCTTAAGCTTGAAAACTTTTATTCTTGTTGACTTTGGGATGACACAGGCCGATCTCAAGCTAATTTACTGTCCTTAATCTGAATTAGTTTGATCAAACTAATTAGTTATAAGTTTGAGAAGTAATGTCGCAAGGTTCTCACAGTGATGAATGCATGAGGGAATGGTTATGAGTGTTGGATGAACTTCAGAAACTAAGTTATGAACTGCCTTGGAAAGCCAAGGTAGTTCCTTAACAATGGGAAATAATTCCAAGTAAACCTCTAGGATTGAATCACTTACCACAGCTAGCACAACATTGAAAGCATCCCACAAGTAGCTTGCGACAGGGGTGATCATGGAATGCAAATGATGAAACTAAACAACTCTATAACAGGTACTGCCATAGCAGCTACCTTCACCTGCATGATGTGTGTGATCTGTCAAGTGTAACCAATCAATGTAGCGATCATACATAAATTAAGGAATTTAACTTTCCTTTTCCTTAAGCAAACCAAATATATATGAGAATAAATGATAACTCGAGAAGTATTCCTAAGCCACTAATTGTGATTAGTGGCAAATTTTCTCATTTGTCGCTCACAACCAACGTTCCATACCAAGTATCGAGAAGACAATTCAGAAGTGTGATTATGTTAGGAATACATGAAAATCCTTCAACTAAAAGTTAATTTGTAACTAAAAGATTATATTATTCTTATCGTATCAGAACTTGGAATCTAATGCTACACTACGTAGTTAAGACATTATTGGATGGGTGCAAAGTAAAATGACAATGAAGCTGCGTTACTGAAACATAAACAAAAACACAACAGAGTTGATATTTTAAGATTCGAGCCATAGAATTTCTCAATTTTGACACAAGAAAACTACGAACAAAGATAGGCTATAAGTGTAAAACCTATATGTATTTAAAGTTATCCAAGAAAACTACGAACAAAGATAGGCTATAAGTGTAAAACCTATATGTATTTAATACGGGGCTCGTTAAATAATTATGATTTTAATAATATTAAATGTTAACTTATGATTGGTCAATTTGATGAAAGAAGATAATGTTGATTTATTTTAAAATTGGTCATCTCTCTCGCCCATATACAACCTTGTTTATTTTCACTATCAAAAAGCAGAATTATTGAGGGAAAGAGAATAAAGAAACAACTTTCTTCACATTCAATCTTTTTAAAAGGGTCTCAATCAAAGCTACACTTATGAATTAAGGTATGTATTTTATATTTTATATTTTCATGTAAACATAGAATTTTCAACTATGGGCTAAAGAGTTATTGAGATTATGTTTATGCAATAAATTATGTTTACAATAAGTACCCGTAATTTCAACTGCCATTCGGAGCACTCCCATTTTTCTCGACTCTGAAAGTTTAGAACAGCCTCAATTATCTTTCAACTCACTGGATTACGAGTGTTTTTTGTTTATATATCCACCAGAGAAAGTCTAAAAGCTCTAGTAGAAAAGGAGGTGGCCTCCTATACCGATAGACCTTCACTATGTAAACACTTTCTGCTAAAAATGGAGCTGCATATTTGTCCTGATATGATCAAGTGTCCCTCCATTTATATGTTCAATCATATAAAAGGAAAAAAAAAATTGAGCTACATTTCATATTTGTTAGTGCTGAGATTTTAAATCTATATTGTTTCTATTTGGACATGTTCTAGTCACATATAAAACTCAGTCACATGTAGTACTCGTGCTATGCTATTCTTACTTGGCCTTTTGATGGTAGAAAGTCGACATTTCAAATTATTTTCTTCTATACTTTATGGGAGGTAGAGAAGCTCGCCTGAACTTACCTGTGTATTTTCATTTTCCGGTTATTATGATGATTCAGCAGTAGGTTATTGCATTTGACTAAAAAATGATTTTGTAGTGGATTTTCTTAAACGGATCTAAACTCGGATCGAATCTGAATTCCAGTTGAATTCAAGCTCAAAACTATAAAAAAAAAAATCATGCCATGTCATAGTCCTATCTTATAAAATTTCGAATTTGAACCTGCTAATCCGACTCATTGCCAACTCTATGTTGCTATTTCTAGGATCTTATGCACTTTTTCATGCTTTCTGATCCTTCACTCGGAGCACCAGTCAAAGCAGGGACTATCCTTAATGCTGCTCAGACATCACTTTACACCTCAGGAGTAACTCATTCGGTTCAGATAAAAAGGAAGAATCAATTCTGACATTGCTTCCACTTCTAAATTGGATTTCTAATCATGCTAGTTATCTTGCCTATGTTTGATGCAAAATCGAAAAGGTTCGGGTTCTTTCCGACCTGAATTTTGGACAAATCTAATCGTCAAAATTTGGACTAGTCTTCGAGGCAAATACATGAGACGAAGCAGGTTGTTACCTGGAAACTAAGAAGAAAGGTTCTCGAAGAAAATAGATCATTTACACTTGTAATTTAGACCGATTCAATAACTCTAATTCGAATTAAAGAGAATTATATGACTAAAAATAATTATTAAAAAGTTGATTAATAATTATTTTTTTTGTCTTTAATCTCAATTCTTCTTTTCGATATGAGATTTGATACTCGATATATCAGGCAAACACAAGTTGGTACCCAGTACTTGGTCTCACATACCACTTTAACCCTTGTTCTTGCTACTTTGTGACTCTAATTCTGATTAATCCACATCTAAAACCTCAAATTGCTTCTTTATTTACAAATGGAAAATCTTGGAATAAGGTAGATTTCTTATAAATGTAAAGGTTTGACAGAGCAAATTATTCACCAAAAGCTTTATATTCTGCTGCTTTATATGAAAATGACCAAGTGAAAGTAAGCTTATTAATGCTTGGCTAATTAAGGGTCTACAGTGTACATTGTCTTAAAGAAACAAAGATAAACAAAAAAGAAAAGTGAAAGGAATGTGTGACTACAGTTGTTTACAATTAAGATACTTAACAGGAGATGAAGTTCTCCCACGTAAAAAATGTTGGCTTAAGCATCTTATTGCTACCATTAAATATTTGAAGCATCCTTATGGAATTATGCTATAATTACTTAATTTAAAAAAATTTATTGAGACAAATGATAGATAGAATCCCATAAATTCTATTTTTTTTTGTTTCTATAAAAATTAAATAACTAATGGTCATGAATCTTGGATGAATAACAAAATTAGAGAGTAACTAAATAATGAGATAATGAAACAAACCTTCAAGGTTGGTCTAGTCGTGAACAATCTTTACATGACAAAACTACCTAACCTTCCAAAGTAATCACAAACTTGAAAGTAAAATCACTACAGTTTCATATAAAAGAATCACTTACCAAAGCTACATTGTGGGGAGTCTAAGCACCCATGATTCCAAGTGCCATTCGTGGTATTCTATAACTGAGGTTGTTGTGAACTTTCAGAGTCGAGAAAAATGGGGTAGAATGCTACGAATGGCAGTCGGAATCATGGGTACTTTGGCCTTATTCACTGTTTTCTTAAACAATTAGTGATCATGTTGTGGTAACCTAATATATCTAACTCTGCCTTATTAATTTTTTTTTTCTGGTAACGCAACTTCAGTATCCCTTTACTCTACAACTTTGGATACTTGGCTCCAAGAATGTATTTCTGTCCGTATTTTCTCCAGCTAAACCCATCTTCAACAGAACCTTCCACTCCCATTCCTGGATCAACTCGAACTTGTTGCATCCGTCTAGGATTACTTTTCCTGTAGGATTATTATGTTAGGAACAATTAGGACTTGGACTAAATAGGCCCCAATTAAAGTGAAACTAAAAATATTTAAAATAAAATAGACACAGATTTTACATGAAAAA
Source organism: Erythroxylum guanchezii (assembly GCA_025629825.1). Taxonomy (NCBI): domain Eukaryota; kingdom Viridiplantae; phylum Streptophyta; class Magnoliopsida; order Malpighiales; family Erythroxylaceae; genus Erythroxylum; species Erythroxylum guanchezii. Next base: position 29,308,507 of record JAOTAX010000007.1, read on the forward strand.
TCTTTAAATCAGGGTAAAAACTACGGGCAAGGTTAGAAGAATTTTACTACTGAAAAATTGGAAAATTATAAGGAGAAAAACTAGACCCATAAAAAATACATAATATTTTTTTTTCCTTGTCTTCTTTTTCTCTCAACCCACTTCTCTCTCTTTTTATTTTTGTTATGCCCGTATAGAGATTGAAGGTATGATTGGCCAAATCAACCAACTATTATTTGTTTTATTAGGCATTTTAGAACACGCCAACTAAGTTTGACAATTCTACCTTGTTGTTTCATGTTGCTTAGTCTCTATAAGACCGCACGAGGGTCAACACCACATAAACTTGTCAGCGTTGATTGCTTTTATCATAAAATCTACTAGGTTATCCATTGTATGAATTTTCTGCATGTTCACTATTCTTTCATCTACTTTCTCACGAACGAAGTGATACTCGAATGTGCTTTGTATTTGAATAAAATGTTGGATTCTTTGCAAGATGCAAAGTATTCTAACTGTCACAATACAGAATAATATTCTCTTGTTTATGCCCAAGTTCTTCCAACAACATCTTCAACCACACTGCTTTTTTATTAGCTTGTGTAGCTGTTACATATTCTGATTTTGTTGTTGACGTAGCCACAATTGACTGCATTTTTGAAACTCAGTTCACAACCTCTCCAACTAATGTGAACAAATATCCAGTAGTGGATTTACTTTTGTTAAGATCACCTGCATAATATCAACATCAATATATCTTCTGGCAATAAAATCTTATCCTCCATAACATAATGCAACATTTGAGGTTCCCTTGATATATCTGAGAATTCTCTTAACTGTATTCCAATGTTCTTGACCAGGATTCACCATGTATCGACTAAACATTCCCACTGCATGTGCAATATCTGGTCTTGTACAAATCATAGCGAACATCAGGCTCCCCATTGCTAATGCATACGGTACTCGAGATATCTTCATCCTCTCTTCTTCATTGCTAAGACTCATACTTGAGGATAACTTGAAATTAACAGGAAGAGGGGTATAAATTAACTTACAATCTTATATGTTGAATTGCCGCAAGATCTTCTTCAAATAATTCTTTTGAGAAAGTCAAATCTTCCTATTATTTCTGTCTTGGTGAATTTGCATCCCTAAAATCTTTTTTGTTAGTCCCAAGTCCTTCATTTTAAATTCCCTAGCTAACTATGCCTTCAACTCTTTGATATGATCATTGTTGAGGCTTGCTACCAACATGTTGTCTGTATACAACAGCAAAACTATAAAATTATCTTTCTCAAACCTCTTGAAATATGCACAAGGGTCTGTATTCAGTCTACTATATCCAAGGCTCATGATGAAGGAATGAAATCTCTTATACCGACACCTCAGCGCCTACTTTAAATCATATAGAGATTTGTTCAACCTACAAACCAAGTTCTCTTTCGCTTTTTCTTCAAAACCTTCTGGTTGGAGTATATAAATTTCTTCTTCAAGATCTCCATGAAGAAATACAGTTTTCACATCTAATTGCTTAATATGCAGCTCAAATATAGCACACATTGCCAGAACTACTTGAACTATAGTGAGTCGAACTACAGGAGAAAATATTTTGTTAAAATCAATACCTTCTTTTTGAGCATATCCTTTTACCACCAATCTAGCACGATATCGCTCCATTTGATCATCACCACTTTGCTTGATCTTGTAAACCCATTTATTGCCAATGGGCTTTCTTCCTTGCGATAATGACACTAGCTCCTATGTCTTATTCTTATGAGGTGCTTTAATTTTTTCTTGCATTGCTATCATCCACTGAGATGCATTTGAACTATTCATTACTTTTTGAAGAGTTAATGGCTCCCCATCCTCAGTTAAAAGATAGTAGGCAATATATGCCCTCCATAATATAGTCTGAGTGCCAACTCGGTGCTTTTCTTATGCGAGTTGATCTTCGAGTAATTGAAACATCATATTCAATTGGTTCTTGCTCCCCGTGCTCTGGTGCAGCTTTAGAAGAATCATTTTGATCAACTTCCCTATCCACTTGTAATGTTGTCATTTTTGGATTCTCTTGTATAGTGCCAACATTTTCTGCTTGCTCTTGATCCTTATCTTTCATGAAGATAACATCTCTGCTGATAACAATCTTATGGGCAGTAGGATCCCACAGAAGATACCCTTTTACACCTTCAGCATACCCTAAGAAAATATCCCACAGAGGATACCCATTCACACCTTCAGCATACCCTAAGAAAATATGTCTTCTAGCTTTTGGATCCAACTTTGTAGTTTCTTAGACATTGAACATTACATAGATAGGACTTCCAAATATATGGAGGTTGGAATAATCCACTGGTTCACCAGCCCAATTCTCCATCGATGTCTTCATCTTAATTGTAGTTGATGGAGCTCAATTCACCACATAATAGGTGGTATTGGCTGCTTCTACCTAGAATTTCTTATCTAAGCTTGCAGTTCTCATCATCGCTCTTGTTCTTTCCAATAGAGTTATATTCATTTGCTCTGTTACTCCATTTTGTTGAGGAGTGTATGTCGTCGTGAACTACCTTTTGACGCTTTCTTGCTTGCAAAATTCATCAATTCTTTACCAATATATTTTCCTCCATTATCTGATTGCAAACACTTGATCTGCTTACCAGATTCGAGTTCCACCCACACTTTGTGAAATTTGAAGACAAGAAAAACATATGCTTTCCTCTTGATAGGAAACACCCAACATCTCCTCGAATAATCATCTATAAATGATACAAAGAAATTTGCTCCTCCTAAGGACGTAACTGGTGCTTTCCATACGTTAGAGCGAATCAATTCTAGAATTTGTTTTCTTTTGAACTTTGATGTGTTGAACTTCAACCGATGTTGCTTACTCACAATACAAGGCTCATACAAGGGTAGTGAAACCTTTGTAAGATCTGGAAGTAGATTCTTCTTTGCAAGTATCTTCATTCCTTGTTCTGACCTATGTCCAAGCTTTTTATGCCACGTCATTGCAGATTTGTCATCTAGACTAGTCACCGGAACAGATGCCTTTCCTTTTTGCAAAGTTATTTCTTTTAGCATATATAGATTTGTAACTATCTTCTCTGCTTTCATAAATACCAGTGCTCTTTTAATCACTTTCATGATCTTGTTTTGAATCTCAAATCTGAAACCGAGATCATTCAATTGTCCTACAGACAACAAATTCTTCTTTAGGCCCTCTATATGTTGCACTTTTTCAATATTCTGAATTGTACCATTATACAACTTTAACTTGATAGTACCAATACTAACGATCTTAAGAGCTTAATCATTACAGCTATACAAAGATCCTCCAGAGATAGATTCATACTGATGGGATCATTCTCTTCGAGAGGTCAAATGAAAAGTAGCTATTGAATCAAATAGCCAGACATCAACAAATCTTCTCTTTCCTCCAATAGTCGTTGTTGCTTCACAAACCATTGTGCTTCCATCATCTGAAGTGCTTGAAACGTTTTCTTGAGGAACAAAATCTTTCTTGTTTAGATTCTAGCAATCCTTTTTCAGGTGGCCTTTCTTACCATAATTGTAGCATTTATAGTTCTTACTCTTGGATTTTGATCTACTATGACCGTGGCTCCCACTTGGACCACGTTCTATTAATCTACCTCTCATCACCTATTAGGCCTTTGCTTGTTGCGAATTTGCCAACCTATCTTCCTTACTCTTACGTCAGCTCTCTTCTTCTAGAATAACAACCGCAATGTCATCGAAAAGTAAAATATCTGTATTGGTTGTTAAATTTATGACAAGTTGATCATATGAATCTGGTAGACTTTGAAGTAGAAGTTCCGTACATTCACTTATTGCTATTGTGTTCCCCAATGATGTGGGTTGAGAAAATAGAGTATTCAAAAGGTTTAAGTGTTCTATCACCAAAGTGGATTCCGCCAAACGTAAAGTGTATAGTTTCCTCTTTATAAAAATTTTGCTATGGAATAATTTGGCCTCGTATAACTTTGTAAGGTGATCTCATATTTCCTTCGCAGTCTTCTTATCCTCTATGCTGGATAATACTCTATCAACTAAAGCTAGGTGAAGATTAGTTACAACATTCTCATCCATCTCGTTCCACTTTTCATTTGTGACTCCAACTGGCCGTTTACTAATGGCCACCAGATAATTATGTTTCCTCAAGATTGCTTTTATCAACTTCCACATTGAGAAATTGCTCTCGTTGAATTTTTCAATATCATACTTTGTCGCCATTATTTTTATCATAACAGCTTTATGAATAGTGTCTTTGATAAGGTGAATAATATTCTAACTTATCTTTTAATGTGGAGGATCAACTCTTAGTGGTAATCACAGAGAACACAATAAGCAGATATACACACCCAAAACTAACTCTGATATCACTTGTTATGAATAATTAGGACTTAGACAGAGTAGGTCGCAACTAAAATGAAAATAAAATATTGAAGATAAAATAGACACATAAATTTTACATAAAAAACTCCTAAATCAGGATAAAAACTACAAGCAAGAATAGATACTGAAAAATTGGAGAGTTATAAGGAGAAAAACTAGACCCATAAAAAAATACATCTCTTTCTTTTTTTCTCTCTTTTCCTCTCACCCCACTTCTCTCTCTCTCTCTTTTTTTTTTAATTCTACCTATATGGGAAGCTTTCTCTTTGTTTATCTTGAAGGTATGGTTGGCCAAATTGGCCAACTACTATTTGTTTTATTAGGCATATTAAGCACACCACCAACTAAGTTTGACATATTACACCAACATAAGGTTCGACCAATTCATTGAGATTCAGAACTGTATTACACGCGTGAAGTTCATATCAGATTTTATCTCTTCTTGGATCCATCTCTGAGGTCGTGATCGGCGGCAATTCAGACATTGAAATGGAAACAGATGTTCCTGAACCTGAACTGCTAAAATCTACAGTAGATAGTGACTTTTCGTATGAATTCGGGATCTTTCGTAGCAACATTCGCAAGTTTCTCTCGAAGAATATGGCACGTTGAGATGGATTTGGAGCTGTCTAGCTAGCTCTCTTCCCAGTCTCAGCTCCGCTATCAGATTCTTCAGTTCCCAATCTCCCTTTTTCCCAATCAAATGCAAAAGAATGGGGAAAAAATGATTTAACACAATATATAAGACAGTACTTTCTGATATACGTTCGATATTTAGTTGAAAACAGGACTTGCAGTGCGTGTAAAATTACCAGAATTTACAGGTAAAGAAGGGATAGCTTTAGGAACAACAAGAAGCTAATGAACATGATTTTTGAGAGTGAAATCGAAGCTCTGCAATCAATGAAAGAACTTGGAAGCCGATCACGATGATGCAGGAACTGGAATAGTAATGAAAATACTGAAAGAGGTAGCCAAAGTGGCATGAAATCGAAAAGGTTTAAGTTTCCTGATATGATAAGTGGATTATAATGGAATAAATAAAAGGAAAGAATCAGAAGAAACAAGGAAGATAGCTTTTTGAATGTCGAGTAGGGAAAGTAAGGGGAAGGATGGCTGAGGAAGAAAGCTTAGTGGCTATGGCTTCCTTTTCTTGGTTAAGACCGGTCATTGGTCATAGGAAGCACATGATTCAAAGCAAAAGGAAAGGCTTAGTGGCTATGGCTTCCTTTTTTAAATTAAAATTAAGTAGGATAATGATAAAACTTTCGATGCTTAGAGACCTTAAATTAATTCTACTTAAAATCAACCAATCAAATTATATATGCTCGGATTAATATCAATTTTAAATTCAGTTTCTTTTGATATATTATAAAATTAATTTTAGGATAAAATGTTTTAAGAAAGTTTAAAAAGTTGTTAAATTTAGAAGGAAGAATCTAAAGAAATTTAAGCAACGAAGTTAAAAGACTAAGTGGATTCTAATTTATATTGTGCATGTCACAAAAAAAAAGGAAATTTCATTTCTAGAACACTAGCATATAAAATATTGTTAGAATAAAAAATTTTCATAAACTAGAATTTGGATTTTATGGAATTAATGTGGAGTTGAAAAAATGGGTATAAATATAAGTAATCAAACATATGGTCATTTTCAGTCAAATCCATGTAATTGTTTTTCAAAATTGTTAAATATGTGTAATAATTTATAAACTAATAGTTCAGAGTAAAATAACAAATTTAATTTAATTGATATTTATAAATCAATCTTGTATTTAATCACTAAAATAATAAATCATTTTTTAATTATAACTCAAACTTAAAATATTTAAATTGATAAATAAACGAGGGCAATCCTATTAATTCAGCTATCGTCCTAATATCTCAATCATCATTATTGTTAAAAATGCAAGATTTTGCACATGAATGGTAACAATAACAGCTACATTAGAAAAAAGAGAGACAGATTTAACAATACTAAAATTGATATTATTATGTTCTTATTCATAAAGAGAATTGTATTTTAAATAAAAGAATCAATATTCAAATTTTATAATCCTTTTTATGGATTTTTTGAAGTGTTCAGGTATTATAAATTATTTTAAATGGACTTTAATTGAAAAAAATTTAAATTCAAAAGGATGCTTTTTTTGAAAAAATGAAATAAAAATGACATCTCTTTGAACTGAGTTTTAGTCATTTATTAAGATTGTCGGGCCAATCCAACTCATTATTTAAGTTTAGTCAAACAGCAAAATAGGTAAAGCTCAGTAAGGGTCTAATTAATTCAAGTTTAAGTTGGACCTAAAAAATTATTTTCGGTTCAAAATTGGGGCATAGGCTATCCACACAACCTAGCACATTAGGAATCCTAATTAAGTATTGGTATGCTCTTCCTTTTTTTTTTTTTTGAGAAATGGTATGCTCTTCTTACATGGCCTTTTGATGGTAGAAAACAGTGAGTGGCTAAAACTTCACATTATTTGTTGTCGTCTTATCCATTTATAATATATATATTCATCAGGCACTATCAATTTGGTCCTCCTTTTTCCTGTAAGACGTCACTCAAAATTGGTACCAAGTTGACAATGACTTTTACTCCATAAACATCGGGAGTGAAGTTTTAAAAATGCTAAAGTTTCATACATAATCTTAGGAAACGGTCCATTATATGTGATTAAGACATCAAAAAGTAAATAATATTTACTGTACTCGTTCTATATTAGACTTCAAGATTTTCACTTCGGTTCTTTAAATTGAGCACACTAATTGATCGATTTCCTCAGTTCTTGTCAATAATATTTTCCTTAACAACAATTCGCAAGCCCACTTTAGCCTTCTCTTCATTCTTTTCTATATCCCACTTGTTGGGTTCTTCTTTGATCCCCCTTTTCCTGTACTTGAAGTATAGTGCAAGTTGGAGGACTCCTAATATGGAACCGACGATACTTGGTGTCTGGAAAAAAAAAAAGAAAATTGATAAATCATTAAATTTCATACATTAAAGTATATAAAAATCCATTTTTTAATTTTTTTGAAGAAAACAAGAAGAAGAAGAAGGGTACATACCGCAATAAAGAAGTCAAGGTTCATTAGTCCGAAAATCATCCAAAGACTGGATGAAAGTAATGTGAAAAATGACAAGTAGAATGGCATATATTCTACGCTTTTTGTTTCGGCCACTGTTTTCTGAAAAAGAAAACATATGCTCAATGAATTTATATCAGCCCTATGTCAACCTATTTTAATAAAAACTATTATATAAACTAGCTATTATGCATTTGTTAGAGTTTGTGTTATTAACGTGATCCAACTTTAATAACTGCTTCTCTTAAAATAATTCAATTAACATTCAATAAATATCAAAAATATTTTAAGATAATTTTAAATAAAGCTATAAGAGTAATTTATATCTTTTATATTAAAATTTTTTAATGCCCTACTCTACTTGCAATTACATCATTGTATGCAGTTATTAAATAAAAATATAAAAATATGTATGACATAAAATTCCGTAAAATGAAATAAAAATATTATGAGACTTTTATTTTGAATCCTATATTTTTCAATGTATATGGTATAAATAAAATAAAAGATAAATTTTACAAAGCACATAGAAATTTAATTTTTCTAATTATCACTACATAGAAGGAATAAAAAAAAGGTAACTCACTATTGGACTTAGGGCCCGTTTGGTTGAGCTTTTATCAGTAGAGCTTTTGTCAGTAGAGCTTTTCTGAGAAGAGCTTTTTTTAAA
>JAOTAX010000007.1:29316755-29353607 GCA_025629825.1 Erythroxylum guanchezii
GGTTCAGTAATTTGGAAGACATGCCTCAAACATTATGGGGTTGCTCACATTCAAAAATAGTGTACTATGCACAATTTTCATAAAAAATTTCAACATTGTAAGGACTGAATCACAATTCGACTTTTCCTTATGATTTGTAACCCTATTTCTCTAGTTTACTTTAAATCAAAAATTATCTCATTTTGAATCCTACAAGTCCAAATATAATGAAAATACTGAAGTATGGTCAGTGAAAGAACACCACTTCATATTATTCAAGAGCCCACTCACTGTACCTGTCCCACCTTTTTCACTCAATCTTTCTCAATTCATTTCAGAATGCTATCAATTTTTTTGGAGAGGTAGAAAAATGTCTTACGAATTCAATAGTTCAAGAATCAAGTCATTTGAAGGTCTATTAAACTAAATAGGCATTATTACTGCGCATTTGCGCAGTATTAATCTGCTAGTGTGTCTTTTATTGCATACTTCATGTAACGCACTCATTGGATGCATTTTCAGCGTCTCCAGCCTGATCACTAGCTCCAAATAGATTCTCGAACTCCTTTGACTGAATTTTGTCCAATGCGGCTTTGGCCGCTCTATTTTTTGCAATTTCTTTCTTGGAGGCAGATGTTCCTTTGCCCGCAAGTATTGCGTCCACGAAGAAGTAGAAAGACATGCTTTCCTGCCACATGTCCACCGACTTCAGTTCATGTGTCTCTTATTGCATAGTTCAGTTAGCGCAGTCATTGGATGCGCTTCCAGCATCTCAAACCTGATCACTGGCTCCAACAGATTCTTGAAGACCTTTGGAATTAAATGACAATTAATATTCAACTCTGTATACAAACTAAACATTTCTATATGCATCTACGTCGATTGTTCACTGCCTTTTTTTAAGATCCAAAGTTGACATTTTTTCTTTTTCTTTTTAATTTCTGAAACGAATTCAAGGCTTAGTTCATTACTAGAAAAGAACAAAGAATAGGAAATGAGATGAGTGATATGGGGATGGAATAAAGACGTACAATTAATATGGTACCTTCCACACAGTATCCGTTGAATGAGAATCCATTGAAGGATTATCATCAATGTAAGTAGCTCCGACCGCTGATTCCACAATGTCGGCCAAAACCTTTGGCACCTCAATTTGGCCGTAAGAATGCAAAGGATAGTCCTCGATTGCTTGCGAGAACTTTCTGATCTGTCCAAACAACCATTACCAGTTTAGTCCGTCCCTAATACTATGCCTCATCGCCGCCTGTTTTTCTTTTCTAGTTTTGTTTTTTGATAGATAAAATTAGAACGCATAAATGCAAAGAAGAGGAAGTAATTGTTTTATGAGTAGGTGCTCTCAAATTAACAGACATATAAAATATAAATATTATTATAATTATTAGGATTTCTTTTTTTTGGTATCGTAATAGATCGAGCACCTTATTTTTATATTTCTTATCAAAGATAAATATAGTTGCCTAGTTAGTATGTGAAGAATTTATAATAGGAAAAACCTTTAATAGAATTAATATATGTATATATATATAATACAAAGTCATTAGTGCTCATGAACTATATGTTTTTCTTTTTTATTATATTTTGTTTTATTCTAATGAACTGTATGTTCTATTTGTGTTTTGTAATCATTTTCAAGGCGTAAATAATTTGTAGGAAAAATAAGGGCATTCTCTTCTTTTTTCCTCCCTTTATATTGTTTTTCATTAATTTTTATTTTCATTTTTCATATTTTATACATTAAATGAAAGAAGGGAAGGACTATTTATAGCCTTATTTTAGTTATCAATTTTGTTGTAATTAGCTTAAATTGATACACAACTTAAACACTAAACTACTTAATCGACAAATCTTTTCCTTTTTAGTTTTTCATCTCTTATGTAAATTTTCATCTTAAGATTTTGTTTGCATATGACCATAAAGTTTATGGTTTACTAACTTCAATTTTGTGCAAATATTTTAGACAATTTACATTTATAATTTAACACAGTGTAGTTTGGTTAAATTTAGTAGTTTATATTCTTCTATTACATACAAATTGAAGATTTAATGGTTTGAACAGTTGATTTTGGAGGTTTATTTTATCTTAATGATTTGTACGTAGCCCTAACTTTAGTCTTCTAATTTTATTTACGTAAAAGATAATATCGGGTTTCAGGGTGTGGGGACAGATGATTATAAGACATTGACTTCAAGGTTCTACTTAGGTTTGAAATGTATATCATAAAATTTTCTTTTTGATCAATTTCATTATTGAGTAAATTATGTTCTTCCGAAAAATTTCTCACCGTTGCAAGTTGAATGCATATCTAATATATGGCACACTTGCAAAGCTCCGAGAAATTTCCAAGTGCATGTGAATTACTCAAATTATGAGGTCACATGTACTTGGTCAATTTTCTATTTATATAATCGCTCTGTCGAAATCAAAACTAAAGAAAACTTCTTTAACTAACGATTTGTGTACCTTAGTTTTAATTTAAAGTTGGAAATATTCACTCATTCGTCCAGATTTAAGGTCATGTAAACTTACTCGTTCTTCCAAAAACGGGATATTGTGACGCAAAAATTGATGCAACCCATGTTTGACGGCCACACGAGCAAGCTTCTCGGTGTCGACATTGGCAGCTCGGAGACAGGTAAGATGACCGGTATCCAAATTCGGGTACATAAAGAAGTGCTCTGTGGTGAAAAGCTGGTTAAGCACTGCATCTCCAACATATTCCAGACGTTCATACGAGAAGCTTTTGTTTGGGTAGGAGTGATGCGTGAAAGCCTCCTCCAATAGATTCTTGTCTTTAAATTTGTAACCCAAAATTTGTTCCAGTCCATCAAGACTCGCGGGTAGTTGATGAGTAGACTCAGCATCTAACATCAAGTTGTTGTTCTCTTCTTCTGGACGTTCCATATCATGAACTGTTTCCTCTATTTCCTTCGTTTCTTGGGTCTCTTTAATGGCCATTTCTGTTTAGAACTTTGCACAAAAACACAAAATTATTAGGTTTCGTGTTGGCTGTCTTGAACCTCTCCAACCTGACTTTGCCGGCTTCGGACCGATTCCTTGCCATGGGTCGGCACAAAAACACAAAACATGTCACCGTACTCAAAATTGATATGTCACAAAACATTAACTAGAATTTACTGAACCATCGAAAAACTATGCATGTAATTATCCTTCGGTCTTCTAACGCAAGAAAAGCGTTCTTGTAATTACTTTGACCGAAGAAAAACATATTAAATGGAAGATGAATGCTGGCATGTCGTTCCATGATCCAATTAACTGATCAACTTATTTCGTTCAGGACTAGCACGTAAATTCTGTTAATGAGAAGATATAAAGACAACAATGAAATAATACATGTAGCATTCTTAACTATGTTAAGTATCATATGCAACAATCTGATTTCTAAATACAAATTTTTGGTCATATTATGACATAAGTTGTCAGGAATCCAACATCGGACAAGTATAAGAATATTCAACAATTTATAATAGTATGCAAACTTCTCCCTCTTCAACTAACTTTTGGGAGTTGAGTTAGGCCTTTCTAACTTGATATCAGAGCCTGCTTGTATGCCTATATTGTTCACAATTTTGATGTCAGCTCCACTATGGCTTTTAACATCCCACCCCAATATTATATTAGCATATATTAGGTCTTGTATAATTTATATTATTCTAAAGCTAAATTAGACCTTTCAATCTTAAAAAAAAAAGTTGATTAATAATTTTTTCATAAATTTATAAAAAATTATCATTTTTCTTCTTTTTCTTTTTGTGTATATAAACTATGAAACTTACATCCTATCTGAAATGTCACAAAACTCATGTTTTCCGATTTTCGAAATCTTTTCCCTTGACCATTATATAGAAACAAACGTCCCATCTAACCCGGAAGATTGGTTGCTAAGCAGACAAATGTCATAAATCAGTAGCTGCGAACTAATTTTCCAGAGATAATTGCATTAGCCCAAAGTGAAAGCTGATTATTAATGGACCCAATTAGTTCTTGAAAACCTTAATCGGGGTTTTATACAAAATAGTGAGTGGCTAAAACTTCCCATTATGCTTATTCAGCTTCTGTTGTCGTCTTCTCCATTTATAATATATTCATCGGGCACTAACAATTTGGAACTCCTTTTCCATAAGAGGTGTCACGCAAAATTCGGACCAAGTTGAGAATGATTTTTACTCCATATAAACATCGAAACTGAAGTGTTAAAAATGCTAAAGTTTCCGACATATTACTAGGAAACGGTCCATTGTATGTGATCAAGGCATCAAAAAGTAAATAATATTATACTCATTCTATATTAGACTTCAAGATTTTCACTTCGGTTATTGAAGTTGAACGCACTACTTGATCATAGGGAATCGAATTCCTCAGTTATTGTCAAATCACATTTTCCTTAACCACGATTTGCAGCTCCACTTGAGTATTCTCTTCATTCTTTTCTATATCCCACTTGTTTTGTTAACCACGATTTGCAGCTCCACTAAAGTCTTCTCTTCATTCTTTTCTATATCCCACTTGTTGGGTGCTTTTTTGATACCCCTTTTCCTGTACTTGAAGTATAGTGAAAGTTGAAGGACTCCTAATATGGAACCGACGATACTTGGTGTCTGCCAAAAAGAAAAAAGAAAACTGATAAATCATTAAATTGTATATATATTAAAGTATTTAAAAGATTAATTTTTTTGTAATTTTTTTAGGGGAAAAAAGAAGAAGAAGGGTACAAACCACAATAAAGAAGTCACGGTTCATTAGTCCAAAAATCATCCAAAGAATGGATGAAATTAACGTGAAAAATGATAAGTAGAATGGCATATATTCCACGCTTTTTGTTTCGACCACTGTTTTCTGTAAAAATAAAAGAAAGTTGCAAAGTTAGATGAAAACAATTCATCAAATTACACTCAGCTAAAATATCGGTATTCTCTAGTTATATTCGACATTGATGCATTTAATCATATGCTCTATTGTTTAATTTGGTATATTTTAACTTTGAAGTAAACTTTTCTTTTTTATTAGTTGAGAAAATTTACGAACAATTATTTTAATTTTTTTATTTGATAAATTTTAATAGTTCTTCCCTATACTGCAAAAGTTGGTTTCTTCCACTTGAGACTCTTTAACGTAAACTTAGTAAGTGGATGACTAAATAGAATACGTTGAGCTTTAGTTTGTTAAAGTTAATTCATCTTTGATGAAAGCTAACGAAAGCCGAAGTTTACTAAATCGGACTACAAAACACGAGTTTCATGGGAAGATCAGTTACTCACCAACGCCACTAACGGAGAGCCATACATTACTACAACCGCCACCACTCCGATGCACCCAACAAAGAGCTTGCGATGGTGGCGATCATGACATGCAAATATGGAGAATAGGACAACAAAAACGAAAGACAGAATCGTAAGTATGCTTAGTGCTGCCACCTTCACCTGCATGTACGAGGACAAGTAATTAGGTAAAAGAAGCTAGTTGAGTTCAGATTAATGGATTTTAAGGAGGTTAGCTAGCTTGCCTTCTCTCTTGCTGGAGCAAAACATAGGTATATAATGATGAAGGATGACTCGAGAAGTAACCCTATACCATCGATTGTGACCAGAGGCAAGTTTTCCCAACCATAGCTCACCACAGGAGTTCCATAAAAAGTGTAAATTAGGCAGGCTAACACTGAAATGATGTAGGGAATACAAGAAAACTCCTCTGTGCTCTTCTTTCTTATGACCCTCGTGAATGTTAGTCTGCAACCAACAAGTTACAGGAAATAAACAGTGCATAATCATCAATAGAATGTGTTATAATAATGTCACAATTCTGAACATTACATTGGTGCAGCATAGAGGCACAAAGAAGCTACATTCCCTGAAACAATTCAGAGTTGATACGTGTTATGTTAGTTTAAACAAATCGAACAAGTGGAAACAAAAAAAAAAAGGGGGAAGTACCTATGACTCCTACTGCTAAGCGAAGAATTGCCATTTTAAGTGTAACTCTTGAAGATCAAGATTCTCTCTGAAGTCAAGCAAATGGTTTGCCAACTTCAGGAGAGGAGTGTTTAAGCTAACAGAAACAATGGTGTGTGTTATGGAATATTGATGAGAACTCGTAGGGGATTTATAGACATTGGTGGGGTTGGTGAGAAAGAAGAATATTTCACAGTGGAATGCTTTGTAAATCTGTGGATGCGATTTACTCACTCGAATAGGAGTGTTTTTTAGTTTTATATGTACACCAGAGAAAGTCTAAAAGTGGAGGAGGAGGCCTCCTACACTCCTACACCAATAGACCTTCACTATATAATCACTTTCTGCTAAAAAGAGAACTGCAAATTTGTTCTGATATGTTCAATCATATGAGAGTCCCTAACATTTATATGTTCAATCATATAAAAGGAAAAAAAAATTATGTGAGCTGCATTTCATATTTGTTAATGCTGAGATTTTAAATCTATGTTGTTTCCATATGGACATATTCTAGTCACGTACAAAATTCAGTCACACGATATCCTCTATTAAAATAACTTCAAAAATAATTTAAAATTTTGTTTCAAAAATTGTTGATATCATAAAAATTTAAAATAATTAAAATATTAAGAACATTTTAAATAAATAAAATTTTATGTCAATGCATATACCATAATTAGTCATATAAATAATTTTTATTAAAATAACTTCACAAACATTTAATCATTGTTTTTTAAAAAGTTTCTAATATCATTAAAAATTATAATATTTTAAAATATATACAAGCATTATTACTTTTTTAAAATTTCTAAAGAGATTTAATGAATGTAAAATATACTTCTCAAACTTGAGAAATTTCATGAAGTGACTCGTTCCTGTCTTCTAGGCAAAGTAGCTCAAATTTTGCATATTCCGATTAATTAGTTCATGTCAAATCATCAAATCAGATTAACACAAAAGGAAGAAATTTCTGCAAAACCCTTTTTAGAGATTTTGCAAGTGGAAGATGCACAGGAGAGATTCCTCTTTCTTCCGACGCATGCTTACACATTTCTTAAGTGTAAGCTTAATCATCTCTTCTTAATGGGATAGTCTTCATTTGACCGCGTTTTAGCCAAAAAATATATATCTTCCGTACCGTGTCTTTTGTTAACTTAAAACCTTTATATACACCTGCTTTAAAGTTATCGTGAAGATGACACAAGATTCATAGTCAGTGGGATGAGAGATAGAAGATGAACCTGTTCTAGTGAAAAATGATATGACACAAGATTCAAAATCAATGGAATGAGAGATAGAACATGAACCTGTTCTAGTGAAAAATGATTCAACATGCAACCTGCTGATACAATCAGAGAATAGCAGAATTGTTGAGATAGTACACAGATTTCTTGAGAGTTTTCCTAACTTCAAAAGAAGATCAACTAGAAGGAAAACTAAAATAAATAATTATTTCCCTTAAATGATTATTCTAGTATGGAGCACAAAAGGGTTAAATAATTCTCTCAAACAGTTTATAATGAGAGAATTAGTAATAGATAGGAAGCCAATTATGATCGGCCTCTTTGAGACCAAAAAAAAAGACCACATATTTAGAAAGGATTGTCTTTTTTTGTGCTTAATGGAAAATAATTACTACTCAATTACTTCATTATAAGGGTTGGATCATCTGCTTATAACTGCAACTTTTATTGTCAACATCAGACATCAGACATTTAACTAAATTAATTTGTTATAATTAATTTATATACTCTTTTTTTTTAGCTTTTGCTAGTATTAATACAATTTATTTTATTTATTAGATCACGTGAGATTTTATCTATATTACAGAAATTATAATTCAATTACTCAAAAACCTTATAAAAATAAAGCTAACATATTAGGTTGTAAATTATAATATGATGGATAAAGCTATAATATGTTGATAAGGATGTATATATGCATTTTGTGTGTGTGAGTAGGATGGCTATACATGCTTATGTATCCAACCATTTTATTTGATGGATTTTTCTTTAAATTATAGAAAATTGGAACAAATTAGACCAAGTTTATATTAATGTAAAAAGTCATCAATATTAATCAATGATTAAAAATTAAGCCAATTCGACCAATTCAACTATAAAATATATTAAAATATGCAACTTTTTAGTTTAATTTACTTTAATAACTCTTATTTAATTATACCTCAACCTTTTTGATACATAATATCCTTCAATCTTATTTTAAAATTTGTACTATATACTAGCTTTTTAACGATTTAGTATCAGTTAAATCTTTAAATTTTAAATCTTTTATCTTATCGGTTTATTTTTCAGTCTGATTTTTAAAACAATAAAATTAATTACTTTTAGGAGGTGAAGTCCTTAATGTTCTCTCAAGCATCGTCACCGACATTGATTGCTCTAAGTTAGGACTCTTACCTAATTTTTAATGCCACCAACGTTTAATCTAAAAGATTAAAAAATTATATGTGAGGATAATAGTTTATAATTATAATGAACTTTTTTTTGGTAACAAATGTGTGGTGTGTGCAATTTCCTTTTTCTTAGTTGGGAAAGATTTTTTTTTCAGTGTTTTGTGGAGCACTTATTGATATTTTATCTCTTCAATTGTATTATCTTTCTATTCCACTGCTTAAAGTGCGTAGGGCCCCATCATCAATTAATTATACGTATAAACTTTATATGACGCATATTCATTAGTTTGAAGATCAAAAGGAAACCAGACTTTTTTTGGTGGATCGGAAAAGAAATGTAAATAATATTAAACAATAATAAAAATAATAATTAGGCTATCTGAATTTTACAACCTCCCACCTCCACTCCTGAGATCGATTATACATTATTAAATCAGTTTTGATGGGTGAATTATTCAATGCTTATTATTATCGTTAGTACATTCGTCAACCACAGATTCTAATTCCTCTAAATTGCTTCCCTCTCTCAGTTCTTTTCAATGTCCCACTCTTTAGGTTCCAAGTTGAAGGATTGCTAGTGGCCATCCAACAAAATTACGTGACTGCAAAGAGAATATTCAAGTTAGGCAAGTATCATATCATAAAAATGGCTAACTAGATTCGTGATTAAGGGAAAAAAAAAAGTTTGTGGCTATTATTTAGTGGTTATTACTTATTACTAATATAGATTGTAAAAGATAGTAATTATTGATATAATCTGAAGACTAGAAGAGGAAAAGAGATGACACAAGGACGAAATTCAACTTTCACAACACCGAGAGAGAATCCCTTATTTTCCATCGTCTACAAATGAATTGTACAACTCTTTTTATAGAGTTGAATTATTCGGTTATCCTTTAATGAAGGAGAAGGAAGTTCTAGATTACATGCTGAGCTGACAATCTAAACTATAACAGAAAACAAGAAAACAAAAAATATATACATAGAAGAATGGGCGGGAAAATGAGTGAGCGCCAACACCCCCCCGGCCCCAAAGTTGGAGGAGGTGATTTGAACATCCCCAACTTGCACAAAAGTCTCTAAAATTGTGGCGAAGGCAGAATCTTGGTCAAAACATCAGCAATCTGATGTGTGGTAGGCAAATAAGCAAGCTGCAACAATCCTTCCAAAACCTTTTCACTTGTAAAATTACAGTCAAGTTCTATATGTTTGGTCCTCTCATGAAAGACAGGATTCTTAGCAATGTGCATAGCAGATTGATTGTCACAATGCAAAGTGACAGGGGTTAAAGAAGTCACCCCAAGTTCCTCTAATAACGGGACAATCCATGTGAGTTCAGCTGAGGCTTAAGACATAGTCCTGTATTCTGCTTCAACCTAAGACTTGGCAACAATGGTCTGCTTCTTCGACTTCCAACTCAGAAGGGAGTCACCATATTTAACAAGATAACCAGAAACGGAACGCCTAGTAGTAGGACAAGAGGCCCAATCAGAGTCGCAATAAGCGTGAAGATGGAGAGAACCAGAACCAGTAAATAGAATACCATCGCCTAAAGAACCTTGAAGATAACGAAGGACATGAAATAAGGCTACCATATGATCTGTGTGAGGACGCTGCATATATTGACTGAGGGTTTGAGCAGCATAGGAAAGATCTGGGCGAGTGTTCGTCAGAAAATTCAACTTTCCAATGAGCATTTTGTAGATGGTTGGATCAACAAGAGGAGTGCCACTGGTAGGACCAAGTTTAAGATTCAAAGGGAGAGGAGCAGGAGTAGGCATACAAGAAAGTAGATTCAGATCTCATAAAAGGTCCTGAGTAAACTTCTTCTGAGAAAGCACTAGACCATTAGGAAGATATGAGATTTCAATACCCAAAAAATATTGTAAAATACCGAGATCCTTGATGGTGAACTGTTGATCAAGATAGGTCTTCAAAGCTTCAATTTCAGTCATGTTAGATGCAGTGACAAGAATATCATCCACATAGACAGCAACAATCGCGATCTGCACGGAGGACCTCTTAATGAACAAATTATAGTCATATTTAGAGGAAACAAAACCAAGATGCAAAAGAGCAATAGATAACTTAGAGTACCATTGTTGGCTAGCCTGATTGAGCCTATAAAGCGATTTCATCAATCAGCATACCTTGTTCCCAGGATTTGGAATCCCAAGAGGCAGTTTCATGTACACTTCTTTATGCAGATCACCATGAAGAAATGCATTATTGATATTAAGCTGATAAATAAACCACTACTGGCTAACTGCCAAGGAGAGAATACATCTGATAATGGTCATCTTGACTACAGGAGAAAAAGTCTCAGTGTAATCAACACCAAGTTTTTAATGATTGCCCTGAATAACTGGCCTGGCTTTGTAGCGTTCCAATGTACCATCAGACTTGAGTTTCACCTTATACACCCATTTATTTCCAATTGCTCTCTTACCTGGTGGTAAATCAGTCAATAACCAAGTATTGTTTGCCTGCAAAGCCATAATCTCTTTATTCATTGCATCAATCCTATGTGGATCATTAACAACCTCATGATAGGATGTAGGTTCAGGGTAATTGGCAAAAGCGATAAGGGTATGTTGTTGGGAAGATGGTAAAGTAGTAAAAGCAACAAGTGGACAAGTAAGAAGCATAGAGGAAGCAAAACTAGCATTACACGCATAATTGTTTAAGTAACTAGGTGGTTGAGTAACCCTAGTGGGCCTTCGTAAGACAGGAGGGATGGAAGGAGGAGAAGAAGATGAAGAAGGTAAAGGAGAAGATGAGGAAGGTGGAGAAGGAGGAGCGGAAGGAGACGAGATATGATTAAGATGCGGAAGGAGACGAGTCAATAGGATTAGGGGTAGAAAGAGAAGAGATGGAAGGCGTAGAAGAAGGGACGAAGATATGAGAGTAGTCATAAGGTGGAATAGGAAGAACAGAATCGGTGGAGGAAGAAAAAGAAGAATGAAATGGGAAATGTTGCTCATGAAACTTGACATCTTGGCTAGTGAAAACTTGCCTTGTCTCCAAATTCAACAGCTTATAAGCCTTCTGGACAAACGGATAACCAAGGAACACACAGGGTATAGCTTGAGGTGAAAATTTGGCTTGAGAAGAAAAATGGGTAGACGCATAATAGAGGCAACCAAAAGATCTCAAGTGGGCATAGGTAGGTGGGACTTTATGAAGGAGTTCAAAGGGGGTTTGATTTTGTAGGGAAGAAAGAGGGAATCGGTTAATGAGGTAACATGCAGTAAGAAGGGCTTCACCCCAGAAAGCAATAGGTAGATTGGCTTGAAAGAACAAGGCTTGTGCACATTCCAACAAATGTCTGTGCTTTCGCTCAATAGTACCATTCTGTTGAGAGGTGTGAACATATGACGTCTGGTGTAAGATGCCTTTGGAACAATAAAAATCCGTGGAAAGTTTAGAACAAAACTCTAAACCATTATCACTTCAGATGAGCTGTATAGAGGTATGGAATTGTGTTTCAACATGAGCAATAAAGGACTGGAGAACAAGCAAAGAAGAACTTTTACTGGACAACAAATGCACCCAAGTACATCTAGAAAAATCATCCACAATAGTGATGAAGTATTTATATCCATTATAAGTAGCAGTAGGATATGGTCCCCACAAATCCACATGTATCATCTCAAAAATGACTTTGGTTTTAATGCTACTATGAGGAAAAGACAATCTAGAAAATCTGGCCTTAGGACATATTTGACAGATAACAGAATCATGAGCAAGTTTCACAGTACAAGGCAGATCATTTATCAATTTCAATCGATCAAAGGGGATATGTCCAAGTCTACAGTGCCAAAGCTGGGTATACAGTGTAGTACAGGAAGTATTATTCACTTTATGAATAGGAGGAAGTAAGCTAGGACTATTGCAAGAAATGGTTTCTGAAGAAGTAAAAGTACTAATGTCAGGTTTCTCAATCACAAAGTAAAGTCCACCTTACTCTCTACTAAGCACTAGAGGCCTCATTGCTTGGTCCTGAATAAGGCAATGAGAATGTGTAAACATAATGCTAGTATGATATTGAACACATAACTTTTGAACAGAAATCAAGTTGTATTCGAAGTCAGGCACATGTAAACAATCAGTCAAAATCAAGTTTGGGGTTATTTGCACAATGCCAATATGAGCTACTCAGGCTTGTTTACCATTAGCTAAAGTAATATGGAAAGGTGTTTGCAATTTCTGAAAGTTTTGAAACAAATGAAGGCTAGAGGCTATGTGGTCTGTTGTACCACTGTCAATGATCCAAATAGGTTTAAAACAATGACTAAAGAAGTATAAACTTTTAATTGCAAAGAAAGCAAATGAACCGTTAGATTCACCAAAGCCAGTTCCCAAAGACTGACCTCCAGCTGGACCAAACTTGTTCAACAAAATCACAAGTCGATCATACATCTTTTGGCTCATTCCTGTATTAGCTTATGTTGAACTCTTTGAATTATCAACCTCATCGCTTACTACTGTTTGTCCCTCAATATCACGAACATTTGGCTGCACATTAGCAACCAGCCTCTTGCTCCTTTCCCAATGTTTAGTACCATTCCCAACTGGAGGATGTAACTTGAAGCATTTGTCTATGGAGTGTCCATAGACCTTACAGAAGTCACGAAAGAACTTGGATCGCCTACCATTAGGTGTAGTTCCAAACACCACATTCTTATTATCAGATACTTGAAATTGACTACCATTGTTACTATACTTTGGTTGATACAAATTTTGTTTCTGTTTCTGTTTCTGATATTCAGCAACAAAAGCAGCGCCATCTGACAAAACAACAGGGGTACTTCACAATCTCTCTATTTCTCCTCCTGCAAGATCAACCTATAGACTTGACTTAAAGTAGGCATGGGCTGCATCATTAATATACTCCCTCTTGCTGTCTTAAAATCATCATTAAGTCCCATGAGGAACTGTAGAAGCTGTTGATCCTCAAAGAAGTTATTCAACACATTAGCTACACCACAAGAACTACACACTGGTAACTCAACCAAACCAAGATACTCATCCCACTTCGTCTTTAGTTGTGTGTAATAACTACTCACAGATTGATTTCCTTGAGAAATTCCTATCAACTCTTTTTGCGCCTGATATCTCCTTGGACCATTGGACTGTCAATATCTCTCCTTCAATTCATGCCGGATGTCAGCAGCAGATCTGAAACTTAAAATGCTATTACCTATATTTGGTTCTACAAAGTGTAGAATCCAAGATATCACCAAATTGTTACATCTTTCCCACTGCATCTCTTGAACAGGTTCATTTACAGGCTTCTCATAGGTGCCTTTAACAAAACCTAGCTTATTCTTCGCAATCAAAGAAATCTCAATAGATCTTTGGCATTTGTTATAATTATCACCATTCAATTTTTGCGTAGTAAGACTATGAGTCGAATGATCAGAATTGTGAATATACAATTCACTATTGACATCAATCACAGTTGAAAATTGTGAATGAGCTTCAATAGACAAATTCAAAAGAAGTTCAACAAACAAATACTCAGATTCAAAGTGAAACAAGCAAGAGAGAAAAGAACAAGTGTCGAGTGATGCTAAAACCAGAAATCAAGAACACATTCCAGAACGCAACAGAAAAGCGTTGAAGAAATTGAACCTGGTTATGGCTCTGATACCATGATAAATCTGAAGACTAGAAGAGGAAAAGAGATGAACACAAGGACAAAATTAAACTCTCACAACATGGAAACAGAATCCCTTATTTTCCATTGTCTACAAATGAATTGTACAACTCTTTTTATAGAGCTGAATTATTCGGTTATCCTTCAATGAAGGAGAAGGAAGTTCTAGATTACATGCTGAGCTGGCAATCTAAACTATAACAGAAAACAAGAAAACAAAAAATATATACATAGAAGAATGGGTGGGAAAATGAGTGAGCGCCAACAATTATAGATTGTAAAAGATAGTATTTTAATAAAAATAAAATTTTTATTTAATAAAGACAAAACCACTGATAATCATCAAAATGAATATACTATATTTTATTTTTTTAATGAAAGTGAAAAAAACAAAGAAAAGAAACATAGGTATAAAATAAACTGCAATGAAGAGGTCATGGCTCAATAGTCCACAGAGAACTTGCAAGGAATGAGAAGAATGATAGGTAAAATGGCATGAATTCCACGCTTTTTGTTTCTATCACTTTCTTCTACAAAAGAAAGTTGACGGAAAGTCAAGGTAAAGGAACAATTATGAGATGCAAATATTCATTTTGAATATATGTTACAAGCGTCATACTTCTTTTGATATTTGCTTATAGACATACAAGTTAATTGATTAGATTATAGCATTTTGTTCTGATTCTGAGTAGGCTCCAAATTCTTGGGTAGGTTACACTTTGGCAAGTAGTAGGCTTTAAGAGGCTTGAAGATCGAAGAAGAAGGAATATATGTAGGAATATTTTGGGATTTCAAGTGTGACTGAGAATCCCCTGTGAAAGAGACGGAACTAGTGAAAGGCATATAAGTATAAATGACCCACAAACTTAAAATCTTAAGATTTTGGGTTGAAGTGTGGTGTCAATGTCCAAGAATATGTTGTTTCTTTAGGCCCATGATATAGATATCCCAAGTAAGTGGTCTCCTTAGCACCAACAAATGGCATCAAAGTCGATAGTTTAGCAAGAGATGAGTATGGAGATGGTAGTCAGATCCTGAAGTTGCCTCCCCACGTGAAAGAGTAAGGAGACTCCTGGTGGGCCTAGACCAGTGGAGTAAAAGAGTTCTTGAAGACGTCATATATTTGAGCTGTTAAGAAAAAGGCTTTCGCTCAAGGAAGAGCCCAAGCTTAATGTGGAAGTTCAAACTTAAGGGGGAAATTATTGGGATTTCAAATGTAAGTGGAAATCTCACATTGGAAAAAGATGGAACTAGCAAAGGGGGCACATAAGTGGAAATGACCTATAAACCTAAAGCTTTAAAGTTTTAGGTTGAAGTGTGGTGTTAAGACCTATAAATATGTTCTCTCATTAGGTCTATGATGTAGATCTCTCAAGTAAGTGGACTCCTCAGTACCAACAGAATATATGTAGATTGGCAATTATATGAAATGAAGGAGAGTATTAGGACGAGGCTTTTGGGCTATGTGAGACTTTGGGTTCGTGTTGGTTGTCTTTGTCCTTCAACTTTAGTGAGTCATGTTTATATTATCCATAGATAATTAATGAAGATAAGATTTAAGTAGTTTGGATATGTTAAAAGAAAATAGTTTGATGCTCTAGTGAGAAAATCCGAGAAGATTGTATTTAGAAACTATAAGAAAAAAAAAAGAAGGCTTAAAAAGAATTAAAAGAGGTGATTAAGAATGATATAGTTCTGTTAAAACTTACCTAGAATATGACCCTCGATAGAAAACTTTAATTTACTAAAATATGGGTAAAAGATCTCACATGGAAAGGTCATTCTCTTTCTCATAAGTCTTTTGAATTATTTTTTCAAGTCTTATGTTCTATTTGCTACTCTTCTCCTCCTTTTGGCACTGTGTCATTTTCGCTAATGATGTTGGATTTTAGTGTTGTTTATTTTTCTGCTGGCTTGGTTTTTTGTTTTTGGATTTTTCTTCAAGGTTGGACTTCAATTTAAGCCAGATTTTTTTTTCTAGATTTTTTTCATTAGGTCTAGCAAGCATACAAGAAAATATTTAATACAATTTAAAACTTTTTTTAAAAATAAAATATGGAACTAAATGACTTAAGTTATTACTAGTAAAATGTAGCAATTTTAACTCAAATGTGCTATGTAAATAATTTAAATTAATTTAAAATAGGGGTATAAAATATGTTATAGTTTCTACTTATCAAGATGTCTACATGCTTATTTAACTTGTGGACTGCAAATTTTACAAACTTGTGGACTACTTTTTAAAGTTGTGGATGCATTTGGAAGATCTGTGATTTATTGTCCTTGACTTTGGTTATGATAAAAAAATTATGGTAGTCCCAGTAAGATCAAATGAGCTGTATCATATACACAATTCATTTGTTGCTCCTGATCACGATCCTAGATTTTGAATGTTTTATCCCGTTTGTACATCCCAGCTAAACTTTTTCTTATAAAAAAGAGATATCCTTTAGCTTATAGTTTATATATATGTGTAAATACATTTAGGTGAATCTAAAAAGGACTGTCCACACACAGAGAATCTGAAGAATAACTAGCTTCGAAAATTAAATATTTCTCATTGTTTTAGTTAATTAGGGTCCAGGTAGAAAAAGAAAATATTCGTAATGTCTTGTTAAAAAAAGATCAAGTTAAGAATAATATAGCAATTAAACGAAAATTCTAATATAAAACTTTTAATTGTTATTTTTCAAGTATACCTAACTTTGTAATTACAACTTAGTTACGAGATTCTTCTATTAGTAAGCAAAAAAGACAAGTTTTACTAATTAGAATATCTCAGGGGCAACTCCTACTTTTAGTCCATTGATTAGACTGATTACATGCTGGTTAAGTGGAAGATGAGCAAACGTCAGTTTCAATAACTTACGTGTACCTTAGTCATATCCAGGTGTAATAACCTTAACTTGGGTGGGTTTTCGTTTGTCTTTTATTGTATCTGCAGAATATGTTATCATCATTTCGAAGTAAGTTAAAAACGCATTACAAAAAGAGCTGCCTTTCCTTAATCTTTCTTAATTTTGGTCTTAGAAGCTGAATCTGTATAATCCCGTGCTTAAGTTACTGTACAAGGATAAGGTTCATGACCATTACAACACTTGTAGAAACTGTTCGTAGCATTAGAAAATAAAGTATATGAGAAGTACACGATCAGTTTCTTTTCACTTTTCTTTTTGTTTATCTTTGTTTTTTTAAGACAATGTGCCCTGCGGACCCATAATTAGCCAAGCAATAAGCTTATTTTCACTTGGTCATTTTCATATAAAGCAGCAGAATGTAAAGATAGATGATGATAATGATGATACGTGGGGTATGCAGTTTTCTCTTTCTTTATTCGGAAGTTAATTTCTTTTGAACCACTAATTTGATATTCTTTAATCTTATTCTTAAGAAAAGCTCATTGGACAATTTTATTAGCTCTTGGTAATAACCTTATAATATTTCAAAATTTAAATTGGATTTATTTCCTTATATGTAAACAACGGTATAATTCTTGAAAGGAAATAAAATCATGGAATAATTACTTTTCTTCTTATAGAAACCTTTTTATGAACTTATCTTATTAAAAAAATGGTTTATTCAAAAGAATACAATTTATTATGAAGGTCATATATTAATCGCGTGATTAGTGGAAGATTTTTGACAAAGATGACATTGAAATTATTCGGAATTAAATCCATCCAGTTAACTAAGAATGTAAGTGAAGTAACGGCTAGTTAAATAAAAAGCTTACTTAAGGAAGAGCCATGTGCTTTTGCACATATAGATCAGACTTTCAAAATACAACTGTAGCATAAATTCGTTTGAAAGTGATATCATTGTAAAATCTCTTGTACTTTAAAAAGTGAAAAAAAAAATTTAGAGAGATCAATGTAGCTCATATTGAGCAAACTTCATTTTCTGTTGAGAGCTTGTAGAAGCTAGCTAAATACTACTAGTTTGGAAAGTTGGAGAACCTTGAAAAATATTAACTTGTGATCTTGGAGAGGCTCCTCAAATTACTACTTGTTTTTATAGTGAAATACTCAAGTTGGATACTTGGAGACTGGACGTAGGCTTGGGTTGTAAGTTGAACTAATATAAATTGACCACGTCCTTCTTTCTCTTCTCTTAACTTTTATATTTCCACATTATATTGCATATAAGTTCATTTCAGTAAGAGACTCCTTCACTATTATAGTAGGCCCCTTCTATTTTCAACTGGCTAAAGGATCCCTTTATTTCAACAGGCGCCTTTCATTTTAAAATTATTTTTAACTAGACTTATTCTTTAGCAACCTCCTGTCGTTTAAAAGGCTACTATCGTCTGACAGGCTCCTATTGTTTTAAATTTTTAATAGGCACTTACTTCATTCGAATTAAACATAGTTTGCAAAAAAAAATTTAAGTCACACATAATTCACCTCCTCTTACATGTATTTGCTGTATCATTTGGTATTAGAGTAAGGTTTCACATTTTTTTATTTTATAGCATATGATAGATCTTGGCAAACACCTTAAGAACCTTTGAAGGACAATCTGCCACAAAGCATCCTTACTATAATGAAAATAACTACTCATACTGGAAAAAGAGAATGACCATATATCTCTAATCTGTAGATATCGAAGTATAGCAAGCGATTAAAGTTGGAATTACAATTCCCACTTCCAATTGCGTAAAAGTATGGACCGATGCTGACAGGAGAAATGCATAACTAAATGCTAAGGCAAAACATCACCTAATATGTGCATTGTCCCCAAAAAAATATGAAAAGATATCCTACTACTCCATAACAAAATAAATGTAGGACAAACTTCAAGTTACCTTTAAAGGGACGAATGAGGTAAAAAAACATATAATAAGTTTTTTGGTACATTAATACGAAACTATTGCCATGAAACAGGGGGAGACCATAGGCGAATTCTTCAAACGCTTTAACAACATCATCACTAGCTTGAAGAATCTGGGAAAAATATATCCCAATGATGAGCTCATAACGAAAATTCTAAGGTCACTACCAAAGGAATGGAGACTTAAGGTGACAGTTCTATAAACGACAAAGGATCTAGACACTATTTCACTTTACTGGCTACGAAAAAATTTGATGATCCATGCAACTGAACGTAGGCAGGATGAAGGAACCTCCTACAGAAAAGGAATGACACTAAAAGCAACTGACGAATCAAACTGTGATAAAAGTGACACTGAATTGCAGATAGATGGAGATGATAAATTCAACTTCATGGTCAGAAAAGACACACGCTTATACAAAAAGAAGTTAAAAAAGAATAGAGAAGGAAACAAGAAAACTATAAACAACAGGCTCCTATCAAAAGGCAATTATAGCAGTAGCAATACACAAATCATATGCTACCACTACAAGAAGTCTAGGCACACTAGACCTGAATGTCCACTCCTTCAAAAGGATAAAACAGAGAACATGAAACCTAGAAAGCAAGATATGACTGCAGCATGGTCTGACGAGGATTTTGAAAGCTTTGAAGAAAATGAACCTGAGGGAGTTGGCAACATCTACTTCACGGTTGAATTAGGAGATGATGAGGTATACTATTCTAACTCTGATATTGAAGTTGATGAATTGAAAAATGCATAGCATGAATTGTATTATCAGTACAAAATGTTGACAGTGAAATATTTCAAAGAAGTTGAAAAGTCCAAGAGTAATGATGCATCTCTGAAGAGTAAGATTAAATCATTGGAATCAATAAATAAGAATCTGGCGACCAAGAATATGTCTCTCAAAGTTAAATATAAGCAAAAGGTCTCTGAAAAGGAAGCACTGGAAGAAAGAATAGCTAAGTTGGAAAATACGTTGCTAAAAATGATTTTAAAAAGGTGAGATAGTTGGAAGAAAAAGTCGCCACCTTAGAACTTGAGAAAGAGAAAAGTGTTGGAAAGATCTTATCTTTAGAAAAAGATTTAGCAAATTTCATTAATAAAAGGAACAACTTTGATGCATTGCTTGGTAGGGGTAAACGTGATGAGGTCAGAATAGGATACAATGGAAACAATAATATTAGGCCTTACAAGAATTTCTTTGTCAAATCCAACAGTAGCTATTGTCAAAATAGTAGGAACCTAATACATGGTAGAAATTATATTAATTCTCACTCATCTATTTTATATTTCTACTATGGAAAACATGGTCACGTTAGTCATTCTTGTAACTTTTGTAAAATGCAGAAATTATCTCAAATTTATATTTAAAGATCAAAAGGTCAAGCTACTAACCTGAAAGGACCCAAAAAAATTTGGGTACCTTAAATGAGATAATATTTTTTTGCAGATATGTTTTTAAAAAAAACAAGAGAAAATCAATAGATAGTTGATAGTGGTTGTTCAAGACAAATGACAGGTGAAATAGCATACTTCAACTATATTAAAAGAAAAGATGAAGGCAATGCTATCTTTGTAGCCAAAAATAAAGCAAAGGTCATCAGAGTTGGTAAAATTGGTAATTCTGACTCTACCTCCATTAATAACTTTTGCTTTATTGATGGTTTGAAACGTAATCTGTTGAGTGTGAGTTAGCTATGTAACAAAGGTTACAAAGTCATTTTCTATGTATCTCATTATGAAATAGTCGATATTTATAATGATAATATTGTATTTGTTGGTCCTAGAAATCAAAATATATATTGGTTTAACTAGAAGACATGTCCTCACAAAATGTTAAGTGTTTTGTCTCTCTAGGAAAGGATTCATTTATCTGGCATAAAGATTCAGACATACCAGCATGAGCATTCTATCAAAATTGTCCAAAAACGAGTTAGTAAGAGAACTAATAACCTTAAAGTTCGAAAGCAGTCAGGTTTGTGAGGCTTGTTTAAAAGGTAAACAAGTCAGAAGCAACTTTCCTCCTAAAAATATTGTGACTACTAGCCAACCACCTGAACTTGTGCACATGGATTTGTTTGGTCCTGCTAGGACTCAAAATTTTGGTGGTAAATATTACGCTTTTGTTCTAGTAGATGATTATTTCAAATTTATATGGGTTTACTTTCTATCAAATAAAGATGATGCTTTTGAAGTTTTTGAGAAGTTTCGCAGAAAAAATCATATCGAAAAAGGATACTGCGTTACTTCAATTCGAAGTGATCATAAAAGAGAATTTGATAACATAAAGTTTGAAGACTTTTGTGACAATAATGGTATAATTTATAACTTCTCATATCCAAGGACGCCTCAACAAAATGGATTTGTAGAGAGAAAGAACATAACATTAGTTGATATGGCTAGGATCATGTTGTTTGAAAGTGGACTACCTCATAGACACTGGGCAGAAACAGTATCCACGCAATGCTATGTACTTAGTAGATGTCTCATAAGACCCATTCTGAAAAAGACTCCTTATGAGTTGTGGAAAAGAAGAAAACCAAATGTTGCTTACTTTCGAGCATTTAGCTGCAAGTGTTTCGTTCTAAACAATGGAAAAGACAATCTTAGAAAATTTGATTGCTAGATCAGATGAAGCCATCTTTCTGGGCTATAGTAGTGCGAGTAAGGGATTCAAAGTCTATAATAAAAGAACAAGGAAAATAGAAGAATCAATACATATGGTATTTGATGAAGCGCTATCGTCGACGTTATCAGTTGATTCAGATGATGAAGAGCACCCCTTGGTTCCTAAAAATACATCAGAGACTCTAACTACAGCACCTTTGGAATCACAAGATCAAGAAGGTCCCTCTAAAGTTAGAACATAGCAAGCTCCTTCCTCTTAATAAGAGCCTATGCAAAGAGAAACACCTAGAGAATGGAGAGGTCTTGATACACACCAATACATTCTGAGAGATCCCTCTGAAAGTCTAAGAACAAGATCATCATTTAAGAACAACTTTGTTGCTCTCATTTCATAAATAGAACCAAAGATCGTTAAAGAGGCCCTAATTAACAAAAATTGGGTTTCAGCCATAAAAGATGAACTGAATCAATTTGAAAAAAACAAAGTCTGGAATCCAGTACCTCGTCCTCAAAACAAGTCAATCATTGGGACTCGATGGGTTTTTCAAAACAAACTTGACAAAAATGGTAAGGTGGTAAGAAACAAAGCTAGACTTTTAGCTTAATGTTACAATAAACAGGAAGGTATTGATTTTAATGAAACTTATGCTCTTATTGCTAGATTGGAATCAATTAGAATCTTACTTGCCTTTACATACTATAGAAGTTTCAATTTATTCTGAATGGATGTCAAAAGTGCATTCTTAAATGGTTATATTAATGAAGAAGTATTTGTTAAGTAACCCCTAATTTTTGAAGATGAAAACCACTCGAATTACGTAATGAAGTTAACCAAAGCTCTATATGGCTTAAAGCAGGCTCCTTAAGCATGGTATGAAAGGTTAAGTAACTTTCTGCTTGAGAATACTTAGAAAGAGTAATGGTCGGTAAAACCTTATTTATTAAAAGAAAGGAGAATGATTTACTCATAGTGCAAATATATGTTGATGACATAATATTTGGTGCTACTAATCCATCCTTCTGTGAAAAATTCTTAGCATTAATACAGGGGAAGTTTGAAATGAGCATGATGGGAGAACTATCATTCTTTCTCGGGTTACAAATCAAATAAATAGAAAAAGGAATCTTCATTAGCCAAGACAAATATAAAAAGGAACTCATCAAGAAATATTACTTTAAAAATGTCAAACCGATGGGTACTCCCTTGTACGCTGGAACTAAACTTGATAAAGATGAAGAAGGCAAAGCTACGGATGAGACAAAGTATATGGGAATGATTAGATCACTACTATATCTTACAAGCTCAAGACCAGACATTATGCTTAGGGTGTGTCTTTGCACAAGCTTTCAATCAAATCCAAAAGAAATTCACCTTCAAGCAGTGAAAAGAATCTTTCGATATCTCCACGAAACTATGGATTTTGGACTATGATATCCAAAAACTAATTCATTTGACATAGTGGGATACTGTGATGCAGATTATGCAGGTGATAAAGTCAATCAAAAAAGCACAAACGATCACTGTCAATTTCTTGATGGATGTCTAATATCTTGGTCCTACAAGAAGCAAAATTGCATAGCACTTTCAACGACTGAAGCTAAATACATAGCAACAGCCAGCTGTTGTGCTCAAATCTTATAAATGAAGCATTAACTACAGGATTTTTCTCTAAACTTTTCTCATATTCCTATATAATGTGATAACACTAGTGTTATTAATCTTTCTAAAAATCCTATGCATCATTCAAGGACTAAGCATATAGAAGTCAAACATCATTTTCTTAGAAATCATGTTTTAGAAGGAAGCATTAATCTTTTGCATGTTAATACTGAAAATCAAGCAGCTGACAATTTCATCAAGCCACTTTCTGAAGATAGATTTTGTATGTTAATAAAAGAGCTTGGTATGTATAAATTCTTTGATACTATTTCAGTATAGATTCTCTCTACTACTTGTCATTGCATTTCGTAAGCTCCTTCTATTGTGTTTCCTTACAAACTCTCTCTCAGTCTAATGGACTCCTTCTAATTTTAGAAGGCTCCTCTCGCTTTAACAGAGCAGGGTACACGTGTCCTAAAAGGAAAATATTCGGCATCGGTTCAGCTTTTAAAAATGTGCATGTAGCTCTAACAAGCAGCTGTACGGTACTGACAGAAGATACACAGATGATCACACTTCCTGTATTAGCGTATGACCGCTCATCTTCACACGAGATCAATGCTCAGGAATCGTTTAAATATACCAAAAATAGATCGCTCTCAGGAAAAAGTGCAAGAACAGATAGATAGTATGCAAAATCCGCTTCTTAATATGCAGATCCTACTTAGAAAAATCTCTGAATCCCTCCATTAATTATATTACTTTTTCCATGGCTCATTCATACTTATGATAATATGTTACATATCAATATATTACTTCACCTCCTCCCTATTTCTTTATTTTTTGTTTTTGATAATGAAAAAGGGGAGAGCTTATATAGACATATTTTTTTGCATATATATGATATGATTTCTCGATGCTACCATGATTATATTTGTGATTGATTTTGCTATGAAAACTTGTGATACATAATTGGTAGGCTCCTTTCTTAAGAGGCATACTCTTTCTAATTATGTTTGAACTCATAAAAGTCTCAGGTATCTCTCGAAATCATCCATTATCTTTTTGAATTTTGAAAAATATATCTACTATTGCTTATCATCATCAAAAAGGGGGAGATTATTAACTTAAGGATAATATTTAACGATTTTGATGATAAACAATGGTATAATTCTTAATAGGAAATAAAATCATGGAATAATTGCTTTTCTTCTTGTAGGAACCTTCTTTATAAACTTACCTTACTAAAAAATGGTTTATTCGAAAGGATCCTACTTATTATGAAGGTCATATATTAGCCGCGTGATTATTGGAAGATTTTTGGTAAAGATGACATCGAAGTTTTTCGAAATTAAATCCATCAAGTGGATTAAGGATACAAGTGAAGTAACGGCTAGTTGAAAGAAAAAGCCTACTTAAGGAAGAGCCACTGCTTTTGCGCATATAGATTAGACTTTCGAAATACAACTATAGCATAAATTCTTTTGAAAGTGATATCATTTTAAAATCTCTTATGCTTTAGAAAGTGAAAATATTTTTGAGAGAGATCAGTGTAGCTCATATCGAGCAAACTTCATTTTCTGTTGAGAGCTTGTAGAGGCTAACTAAATACTACTAGTTTGGAAGGTTAAAGAACCTTGAAAAATATTAACTTGTGAGTTTGGAGAGGCTCGTCAAATTACTATTTATTTTTATAGTGAAGTACTCAAATTGGATACTAGGGGACTAGACGTAGGCTTGGTTATAAGCCGATCTATTATAAATCAACTGCATCCTCCTCTCTCTTCTCTTAACTTTTATAGTTCTGCATTATATTGTGTGTGTGTGTGTGTGTTCATTTCAGCAAGAGACTCCTTCATTGTTATAATAGGCCCATTCTGTTTTCAACTAGCTAAAGGATCCTTTTATTTCAACAGACACCTTCCGTTTTAAATTTGTTTTTTACTAGACTTATTCTTTAATCGGCTACAATCGTCTAACAAGCTCCTATTATTTTTAATTTTTAACAAGCACCTGCTTTCATCCAAATTGAAAGTAGTTTGTGAAAATTTTTTAAGTCACATACAATTCACCCCCTTTTGCGTGTGTTTGCTTTATCAGATTTTTCCGATAATTATGAAATAATTTGTTACTCGTGTAACCATTACTTAAAGGGTACATTTAGTTTTCAAGTTTGTGGTAAAAAAAAAAAAGGAACCATTTCGTGAAGCTTTTGGAAAAATTAGAATAAAAATGTTGGAGTGAACATATACTTTAGGTCATTGAAAAAAAATGTTCTAATTTTAATTTGGGGCAACTTATTATTGAGGCTATGATTGTGGAAGTTAGCAAAACAACAATCATCATTATGTTTTCCATGCCTAATTACACAATTTCTATGTGCATGCGGTGTTGTTCAGATTGATTCTACTGTACTTGAGCCTATGTATCTACTGAATATCTCACCTCACATATTAATTGTCAATAAGCAAGCTCGATTAATCGACTTTGCCTACTCCTCTTCGGGGCTATCTGCACCATCTATTGCATCCACTGTTAATATTAATAGCAATGCCACTTTCTTTGTTAAAAATAATTGGATTGAGGGAGTATTTCAAGCGAGTTTGGATGCTCTTCGCCAACTTAGCAGCGGCTTCTTCGCCCCCGCTTCTTGTAACTCTTAGACATGCTTTTGGAACTTTTTTATAGATTGTTTATCATTTTTTAAGATGATATTTTTTGCTTTTTTGCATTGTTGGTGGCTAGAACTTGACAATTATGATGCTATTTGAAACTTACTATTATAACTGTTAAATTCAGGGGAGTGTCCAATTATTGTATTTAGGGGAAGTTCTTATATATGACAAATTATGCCAAAAAGGGGGAGATTATTAGGATATTTGTTAAGATATAGAATTAATTATTTTGGGTATTATTTGTAGTTGGATATATTTGATAAGTGATAAGAAGTTCTCGTGAATGTTGTCACCTGTAACCAAATATAAAAAGAAACCAACTTCCTGCAACACAAATTAATGCAGTAATGAAAAGTAGGGATCGTTCCCACGAAGAATTCAGACGTTAGTAGTTACGCAATAAAAAGGGGGGGTTTGTAATTGTGAATTAAACAAAATTTAATTGGAAATTGAAATTGAAAGGTAACTAAAAACAAAATAAAGAGAATTTAACAATCAATAAAAAATAAATCTTGGATTCCGGTCTCCTTCGTTATTGAACTTGTGTTGATCATCGACACTAAAAATAACCAATTTATTAGTTCAACATTCGTTGTGGTAAATTTCTTTACCTATTTTCTCTTATGTTTAGTTAACCAAAACATGTATTTGAATTAATCCTTATTAATTAATAACCTAGATACGATCTCAGATTTAATTAATTAACAGCGTTGGAACTGTTGCGGGCATCCTTCTCTATATGCTATTTGCGGCAGCCTCTTTCTCAACCTCTCTACTATCACGTGATTCCCCTTTTTTACGATCTGCCGCAACCCTCTCTTTTATTCTCTAACGCAGCCCTATCCCTTCTTTCGTGTACTCTCTTCTCTCGTTTTCACGCAGTCCTCTCTTGATTTTGCCCCCCAATGTCAACGTTTTGGGCTGCTTATTTATTGCTTTATATTCTTCTGCCCCTGGAGCTCCTTATGCGTCGTCGTTCCCCTTGCTAGGTGATGTCCACTTGGCTTTTAATTAATTTGTTGTGTGCGCCTCTCTAGCGTGGATGGACCTGCTGTAGCCTCTTGGTCACACCCGTTAATTGTTGTATTTTGGCCTTGCTCCTTACACCTGGCAACTATTTATTTTATTAGACAATTTAAGTGCTGGTCTATTTAACTGTTCACGGACAAAACCCTCGCTTCTGGTTCACGCTTCTGCTGTCATTTTAGTCTTGGGCTCCATGTGTTGCATTTCATGCTTTTGGTTGTTGCACAAGGCCATGTCTAATTAGTGTCAACGTCTAGTTTAGCTCTTTTTGT
Organism: Erythroxylum guanchezii; assembly: GCA_025629825.1. Lineage (NCBI taxonomy): Eukaryota > Viridiplantae > Streptophyta > Magnoliopsida > Malpighiales > Erythroxylaceae > Erythroxylum > Erythroxylum guanchezii. Next base: position 29,343,839 of record JAOTAX010000007.1, read on the forward strand.
CCCAAAATTGTCGTGGTTTTTTCTATTTAATTCCAAAATACACCTTGACATAAAACAAGATTAATTCTCATTAAGTATAACTTCAAACCTTAAGAATAAAGAAAATTAACACACAAAAAGATAGAAAATAACGACATTAACAAGTTCACTTAGGATATGATTTTATTATCATGGATAAGATAGATTTTAATGGAATCCTACTTGAAATAAAACCTTAAAGAAGATAGGATTTATTGGATATGCACAAGAACAATTTGAGATAGATATGCAATGGATTCATCAGTGATTTGTGCTATCTTTGGCAGTTGCGTTTCTCTACACAATGTGAAGTAATTGGATAGCTGCTCTATTGTTTTTTGTGAGGGAAAATGTGCATAAAAATTATCAATTTTGCAGTTGTATTTTTTGTGATGTTTCACTGATGAAACATATGTTCGTTTGATGATTTTTGTAGCCGCTGTGTGTGGGATGCTTAAGTGATTATTCCGAAGATTCACAGCAGAATTCTTGTTGGACAACTTCCTAGGGTTTCGGGTTGATGAGACTGCGTATATAGGGGAGTGTTTTTTGACTGAAGTGTCACTTTGTTTACATTATTCTTGTTTTAATCACTTGCGATTTATGGCTCTTTAAAAAAAATCACTTGAGATTTATTTTCATCTTTATTATCATTTAGTGTTGCAAAAATTCTCTATTGATGTTAGCATGAGGTAGTCGTGTTATTAGGAGGGAAATACTTTTACAGGATGAGTGGATAGTGTCAAAGGTTGAGTGGTGTCGGCTCAATAAAGCCTTGTATAAAACTATTATAATTAGGTAAAAGTTGATTAAGCTAGGTGAGGGGCTCGTAGACATAGGCCAGATGTATCGAAATGCGTTACCAAATTTCGGTTATTGATTTACTTGTTGTATATTTGATTTTTCTGCTCACGTTTTAATTATGAAAAATTGACAACTGCTAACACAATTGCTTTCTATTAAGCAACCGTCAAGTTTAGTTCAAAGCAACTGCAGCAAAAAATATTTATTGTGGAACTACAACCTTTGGGTGTTTCACATACCAAGTGTAGAGAAGACAATTCAAAAGCATAATAATGCAAGAAATGCATGAAATCCCTCCGTCATTCCCATTTTTGACTCTGAAAGTTCAGAACAACCTCATTTTTCTTTAACTCACAATTAAAAGTTGTGTTATAGTTGTTCAACAACCTTCACCCCCTGCGTGAATTGACAAAACCCAGCTGGATTTGTAATAGGCTTCAACTTATCCCATCCTCTTTATCTTCTCCATTGCAAGAAGATTTTCGGGTAGAATTTTACTACTCTTGTATGTTTTTCTTCGGTGTTTTAGCTACTAGCGTGTTTTGGGATGGCTTGTTGTTCCTTTGCATTATGTTGCATTTTGCTTTTCTTCTCTGCTACGCTACATTTTGGTGTTGCTCTTGGCTTTTGCGTTTCACTTCCTCCTCTGTTAGCTACGTTTTGGTCTTTCTCCCAAGTTGCTATTGTGTCATTTTTGCTTCTTCTTAATTGTTGCATTTTAGCTTTTGTTCTTCCTCTACACTGCGTTTTATTGGAGACTACAGTGCCACTCTTCGTTTTTCTGCTACTGTGCATTTTATTTTATCCTCTGGTGCTTTGGCTACTACATCGTTTTCTCTCTTGTCCTCTATGTTTTACTACTCTTCTCTTACTCCGCATTTTGCTACTCTTCTCCTACTCTTGGTGTTGCGTCGTTTTGGCTGTTGCTGTTTATTCTTCTACTAGGCTATTTCTTTGTTTTGGGACTTTCTTCTAGGCTGAACTTCAATTTGGGTTAGATTTTTTTCTAGATTCTTTTCATTAATTCCACCAAACTTAATAAAAAAATATTAAATACAATTTAAACCCCTTTTAAAAATAAAATATGGAATTAAATGACTTATGTGAATAGTAGTGAAATGTAGCAATTTTAACTCAAATGTGTTATGTAAATAATTTAAAATAATATAAATAGAGGTGTAAAATATGCTATAATTTTTATTTATCAACATGTCTATGTCCTTAACCAGTGGACCGCAAAATTTACAAAGTCGTGAATGCAATCGGAAGATATTTGATATATTGTCCTTGACTTTGGTTCTGATAAAAAACTATGGTAGTCCCAGTAAGATCAAATGAGATACCCTTTAGCCTATAGTTTATATAAATGCGTAAATATATTTTGGTGAATCTAAAAAGGACTGTCCACACAAGAATAACTAGCTTAGAAAATTATACGAAAAAGAAAATACACGTAATGTCTTGTTAAGAAAATATCAAGATGAGAATAATATAGCAATTATACGAAAATTCTAACATAAAACTTTTAATTGTTATTTGTCTAGTATATCTAACTTTTTAATTACAACTTAGTTACGAGATATTTAGGCTAGTAAGCACAAAAGACAATTTTTACTAATTAGACTATCTATAGGGACAACTCCTACTTTTAATCCATTGATTAGACTAATTAAATGCAGATTAATAGCAAGTGGAATATGGGCAAACATCAGTTTCAATAACTTACGTGTAGCTTAGTCATATCTAGGTGTAATAACCTTAACGTGGGTGGGTTTACGTTTGTCTTTTGTTGTATCTGAAGAATATGCTATCATCATTTCGAAGTATGTTAAAAACGCATTACAAAAAGAGCTTCCTTTTCTTAATCTTTCTTAATTTTGGTCTTAGAAGCTGATTCTGTATAATACTGTGTTTAAGTTACTGTACATGGACAAGGTTCATGACCATTAGAACACTTGTAGAAACTGTTCGGAGGATTAGAAAATAAAGTATATGGAAGCACACAATCAGTTTATTTTTCACTTTTGTTTGTCTTTGTTTCTTTAAGACAATGAACACTGTAGACCCATAATTAGCCAAGCAATAAGCTGACTTTCACTTGGTCATTATCATATAAAGCAGCAAAATATAACGATAGGTGCCGATGATAATGATAATGATGTTATGTGCGGTGTGCAGTTTTCTCTTTCTTGATTCGAAAGTTAATTTCTTTTGAACTACTAATTTGATATTCTTTAACCTTTTTCTTAAGAAAAGCTCATCGGACAATTTTTCCGATAATTATGAAATAATTAGTTACTCATGTGACCGTTACTGAGAAGGGTACATTCAGTTTTCAAGTTTATGTGGTAAAAAAAGAGAAAGAGAGAGAGAGAGAGAGAAACATTTCGTTAAGCTTTTGGAAATATTAGAATAAAAATGTTGGAGTGAACATATAATTTAGCTCATTGTAAAAAAAAAGGTTCTAAATTACTAAAAATTTTATAATATTAAAAACATTAAAATATGATATTAATTTATTATTCCTATAAATTATGTTTAACAAAAAAATTTACCATGTCGTTGTTGATGTTATACTTGATTTCTAATTCCATACAACGTTTCTTATGCTTAATTTAGTGTACCATCTTTATTCTTATACTTGAATGTTCAACATTCTACTGGAAAGCTTATCTCACTGACATGATCGTCATTGTGTTGAGTAGCATTTGTTGATAAAACAAATACACGTAAGAGGGGATGAATTATATGTAAAAATAAATTTTTCGCAAGTTTTTCTAATTTGTATAATAAACAAATCCTAGTTAGCAAATAAAAACAATAAAAGCATGTCAGGCGATAAAGCCTTTTAAATAATAGAAGTTTGTTAGGTGATAGGAGTCTTTTGTGGGATAGAACCCTGCTTAAGCGAAAGGAACCTACTAAATGATAAATTATGTTAAAACAATTTAAAATAGAAAACACCTGTTAAAATTGAAAGGAACTTCAAAACACTTGTTAAAATTGAAAGGAACTTCTTGCAAGTTGAAAACAAAAAAGACCTCTTATAAAAGTGAATAAATCTTTTGCTAAAAAGAACACAAATACAATCTAATGCGAAAATTTAAAAGTTAGAAAAAAGAGAAAGAATGACATAGTAGATTTTTACTAGTTTAGCTAACAATCAAGTCTGCATCCAATCTCAAAGTATCTAACTTAAGTATTTCACTATAAGAATCTGAGTATTAAATTTGACGAGCCTCTCCAAGCTCATAAGTATATATTTTTCAAGTTTCTCTAACCTTCCATACTCGAAGTGTATAACAAACTTTTAAAAGCTCACAAAAAATAAAATGTAAAATAAAAGGTAAATTATCAAATAACAATTTCTCTGTTGACAGGGTGATTTCACTTTCTAAAACACAATAAGAATAATATGACTTTCAAGAATATAAATGTTACTTAAATGTTTCGAAAGTCTGTGTATGTTCTTTTTTTTTCACAAGTTTTGTTGCTTTTCTTTAACTAGCCATTTCTTCTTCTTAATTCTAAGTTGATTTTGAATTTTTAATATCATTTCTACTGAAACAAAAATTTTCGGAGTTAATAGTTTGAAAAGAAGTAATTTTTCTATGATTTTATTCCCTTTTTAAAAAATATTGTTATCTATACAAGAAAATAAATCCAATTCAAAATTTGAAATATTATATATCAAAGTCGTTAAATATAAACCTCAAGCTAACATTTGCATGTTAAATTCAAGAGACAGTATAACTGACAATAGTAACTCTTATGTATAGAGCCACAAATTCAGTATCACTGGCTTTGAAAATGCAATGCAATTCTTTTTAGTTGCCGCAAATTAGGCATCGGCATTCTGATTATAACCCCAATCCCAATATAGAAATCAGTAAGATTGTTCATATGAATAGTCATGTGAAGTACCTATAGCCTCACAGATATGGATGCCATATGAAACAAAGTGATGAGTTTTGGTGAATAATTTGCTCTGTCAAGCCTTTACATATATAAGAAATATACCTTATTTCAAGATTTTCCATTTGTAAATGAAGGAGTTTGAGGTTTTAAATGTGGATTAAAAAGAATTGGAGTCGCAAAGTAGCAAGAAAAAGGGTAGAGAGTGCTATGTGAGGCGGTATCAACTTGTGTTTGCCTAATATATCTGTTAGAATATTTCATATTGACTAAATATGAAAATATTAAATGAATTATAAATGGTAAGAGGTCCAATTCTAATATGGTATCAAAGCAAGTTTGATCCAAATTATTAATTTTTCAATTGTTCGTCTGGGTGTTCAGTCTCAGCGGTCCAATCCAGTTACCACTGCATTTATTCAAGTAACAATTGGATGTCCAGTCTCAATTGCACTTGAGGAGGAGTGTTAGAATATTCCATATTGATTAAACATAAAAATATTAAAAAATTTATATGTGGTAAAGGTCACATATTCAAATAACTAGTTCTAGTCATAAATAATAACAGGCCGGTGCTGCCCAAGCCCAGTTCTAATAATATCAACTATTAGATCTCATATCAAAAGAAGCATTGAAATTAAAGAGTAAAAATAATAATTATTAATTAACTTTTCTTAACAATTACTTTTATCAACTATTAGATCTCATATCGAAAGAAGCATTGAAATTAAAGACTAATAATAATAATAATTAATTAACTTTTCTTAACAATTACTTTTAGTCATATAATTCAATTAGAGTTATTGAATCAAGACTAAACTACAAGTGTAAATGATCTATTTTCTCCGAGAACCTTTCTTCTGTCAAAATTTGGGCTTGCTTCAACTTCTTTTTTAGCATCAGCATCTGTTTTGCCTCTTTCCTGTCAAGCTGCAATCTGTGAACTCTTCTTTCCCGGCAATGTAGGTAAAACAAGGCTAGTAGGATAAAGAGCTCATGTCACAATTAGGACAATAACAAGAATCAGGACTTTGTATCATGTATTAACCAGGTGACCAGTCCAAATTTTGACGATTAGATTTGTCCAAAAATCGGGTCAGAAAGAACTCGAACCTTTTCAATTTTTACATCAAGCATAGGAAAGATAGCAAGAATGATTGGAAACTTGAGAAAGCAGATTTAGAAGTGGAAGCAATGTCGGAATTGTTTCATCCTTTCTATCTGAACCAAATGAGTTATTCCTGAAGTGTAATGCAATGTCTGAGGAGCATTAAGGATAGTGCTTCAAGGACATGATACATATATATATATATATATATATATATATATATATATATTGGTGCAAGATCTGATGAAGTGTTTGGGAATTGCTTCTTTTGTCAATTCACATTTGGCAATCGTTGCTTTTTGATCAGGTCGAATTTTCTTTTGTATTGATCATTACCAATGAGGATTTCCCTTTGACCAAATGTTGCTTGCTGTCTTATTCTTATAGCAACTAACAAAGAAGCTATTTAAGCTGCAATTCTGGTATGATAACTGCTCATATTTGTAAAGATATTTGAATGTACTATCAATCTTTACATATTTATTCCTTGTAACTTACATCTTTATTATCATGTTACATATGGATGTGGACCTACTGGAAACAGCCTTTCTACAATGTAAGGGTAAGACTTGTATCCTATCAAGCCCCCCCTCCTCCCAGACCCTGCTTCAGTGTGAGACTTCGGGATATGATGATGATGATAATGATGATGATCAGGTCAAGTTTGTCACTCAGTAAGGTAAAGAAAGATTAAAAGAAGAAGGTGAACGTGAAAATTTCACGAGTCCCTACTTTGTCAAATGTCCCTGGTGAAATTTCAGAAAGCATGAGAAATTGTATAAGATCCAAGAAATCTAAGGTCATTTTCTGATCCAATGTAAGCAAAAACAGTTGATGTAATAGCAAATACGTTGGGTTTGGTTACTGTCTTCGTCGGTGGAGATAGATAACAAAACACAAAAATCTTGTGTCTCGCAGTGCTTGGTTGTTGACCCAACTTATTTTTGTTCTGACTCCAAATCACAAAAACATAAATTTTTTATCCCTTCCAAAACTGTGGGACAAGATTTTTTGTCCCTGTGATAGAAACAAAACACATAAGCAACTTCTAGAAATATCTCTCCCCCCACGACATTCTTAATAAAATATAAGGCTTGAATGTATCTTTAACCTATTATGTAATTAATTTCATGAATACTTAGATGTTTTATTAAATTATTATGTATTAGAATTTCTAACTTGTAGGATTTTTTTTAACCTATTATGTAATTAATTCCATGATTGCTTAGATGTTTTATTAAATTATTATTTACTAGAATTTCTAACTTGTAGGATTTTTTTTATTCAATAATTCATTTCATTTAATTTTTAGATTTCTCATTTCAATAAATATTTAAGTTTCTTATTTTATTTCATCATAATTAAAAAATGATAAATACAATTAAAATAAATATTGATACAATTATAAAAAATATTTAACATAATTCATTTTATTGTTAACTTGTACGAATTTTTTTTATTCAATAGCTCATTTCATTAAAATTTTATGTTATTCATTTTTTAAATTCCTTATTTATAGACACAATTAAATTATTAATACAAATCATTCGTTTTAAAATAATCAATGAATTACAAATTTTCAATCATATTATACTGCAGAGGTACTTTAATCATTGACACTGTTTTTTATGTTCTGTCAACTGCAATTAAATACATTTTTATTCTCAAGACGAACACAATTTTATCTGTTTTGTCCATCACAACCAAATATCTCACTGTCTCCAATTGTTGTTCTGTTCTGTCTCCAACCGTCTCAACATATAGATCACAGTAACCAAACGCAACGGTAGAGTTGGCAATTGGTCATTTTATAGGTTTAAACTTAAATCCAATTGGAATTCGGATCAAAATTTAACCTCGAGTCAATTCGATCCGAATTTGAATTCATTTAAAAATAGTCACTACAAAATTATCATTTTTCGGTCAAATGCAACAACCTACTGCTCAATCATCATAATAACCAGAAAATTAACACACGCAGCTAAGTTCAGGCTAGCTTTACTTCCTCCCGTAACGTATAGAAGACAAATAATTTGAATTGTCAACTTTCAACCATTAAAAGGCCAAGTAAGAAGAGCATATCGATATCTAGTTATGATTTATAATGAGTTGGGTTGGGCTTATCACTCTAAATCTTGACTTTGAATTGAAATAATTTGTTAAGATTTAACTTAAATTTGAATTAATTAAACATAATGAGTTTGGTTTAGCCTACTCTTGGCCTACAACTTTAATAGATAACTAAAACTCAATCTAGGTGATATGTTATTTTGATTTTATCTTTTTTAAATGGCATCTTTTTGAATTTGAATTTTTTTATTTTCAAACCAAAATAATATTATTTTGAGAAAAAATTCGGACCATTTGAACTAAATCTTAAACTCGGCCTAACTAAGTTGGGCCGATAATAATTTGCTAGGCCTGCCTCTGACTGAGTCCAGTTTCAAAGGAGTTTCAAAAAAGGTCAGCACTTAGTCCAATCTTGCATTTTCCACGATAATGATGTTTGAAATATTATGACGGTGGTTCAATTAATATGATTGTTCTCATTTATTTATCAATTCAAATATTTCAAGTTTGAATTATAATTAAGAAATTACTTATTATTTTAGTGATTTGGAGGATAATAGACTAAGAGTACATACAAGATAGATTTATAAATATCAATTAAATTAAATTTGCTACTTTACTTGAACTATTAATTTAAAAAATAATTAATTTATAAATTATTATAATTATTTAACAATTTTGAAAAACAATTACATGGATTTGACCAAAAATGACCATATGTTTGATTACTTGTGTTTATACTCCAGATTAATTCCATAAAACCCAAACTCTACCTTATGAATTTTTTAATTCTAACAATATTTTATATGCTAGTGTTCTAGAAATAAAACTTCATTTCTAAGGAATTTACCTTTCCTTTTCCTCAAGTCAAAGAATTATATATGTATTCCTAACATATCAACTCTGCATGGTTTTCTTTCAACGCAGCTTCATTACCTCTTTACACCCATATAATGACTAGCTCTTAATGACTATGTAGTGTAGAATCAGATTCTGAGTTCTGATACTGGTAAGAATAGCATAATCTAACACGGTGATAAGGAAGAGACGAATTTTCGTGCATGCCTTTCATTATCCTCTCTGCACTTAGTATGGAATGTTGGTTGCGAGCTACAAGTGGGAAAATTTTCCGGTGGTTACGATTAATGGCTTAGGAATATTTCTAGAGTTATCATTCATTCTCATATATATATAGTCCTTAGAATTGATATTTTTATGATTAAACGATTAATGGCTTAGGAATATTTCAAGAGTTATCATTCATTCTCATATATCGTCCTTAGAATTGATATTTTTATGGTTAAAAAATTTAATTAGTTCAATAATAAAAATTTGGTAAATTTATAGTTTGATAAATTTAAAAGTTGACACAGACACAACAAAAAAAAGCGAAAATACCGGCAGAAATCACCGATATTCCGTCGGTAATATAGTTTGCTGACGGAAGAGAACGACGGCGACGTTCGTCGGCGTAACCTCGGTCGCTATTAGTTACCGACGACGTTCTAAATGTTCCGTCGGAAAAGTTTTGCCGACCCCGGAGAAAAGTGTCGGAACATGGGGAATGAAATTCCGATGGGGTCGTCGGAGTTCTGGTAACAGTTACCGAAGGTACCGTCGAAATACCGTCGGCGTCAGTTGTTCATTTACACCGACGATTCCGTCGGTGTTTATTTCCGATGGAACCGTATGTAAACACTGACGGTACCGTCGGTAATGTTGTGTATAAAAAAATAAATTTAATTTGAAGGCTTAATTAAGTGTATCTTATTTGATTGCTGAAATGACCATCACTGTTAATAACAGTTGAATAACTAATTACATTTGATAACAATTTCAGCAAATTATAAATAA
>JAOTAX010000007.1:29373353-29389387 GCA_025629825.1 Erythroxylum guanchezii
ATCCTAACCTTAACCGAAAAAAACTTACTCACACATATTCATCAATGCAATACAAATCATGGTCATAATATATAATTGCATTGGTTAAATGTGAAGGTTTTTGGTCCATCTTCCTGTTCACTCTTCTCTTCTCTCACTGCATCGCCAGCTGTCTTCTTTCATGGGTTATACCACCAGCTGCTGCTTTGTCTCTTATGTATTGAATGTCCATTAGCTCATGCTCTACTTTATCTGCCGCCGCCACTGCTTCACTCACACAAAACTACAAAAGTTACTGCATTAAGCCTTTTTGTCCCCACTCTTCTTTACGCAAAATCACGGTCCCCTCATTAAACCTCTTTCACGCATAACCACGTTTGCTCCTCACTGTCTAAGCCGCCAGCTTCAACTTTTGTTTCTTTGTATCAAATGTCCCTCTCCTCCTAGTCCACCAAACATTTAAAAGCTTCATTTCACTGCCAGCTAGGGCTTCGTGCCTTTTTAATTTTGCCAAGCCAAACTCCTGTGCTTAAATGCTGTCATGTTTTTTTAGGTGTAAATAGCTCCCAATTTTTCCTAGCTTTTAATGAGCTTTTGTTGTCCGTTTAATCACTAAAACTTGCCTCCTTAAATGATTTTCAAGCTGCCAAATTTTTATGTTTCTAAACGCCACCTTTGTTGCTGTATAAAGATTCCTTCAAGAAGCTTTTCTTGTTTTTATACTTTAAACGTTCTATTACCCATGATGCCTTCTACTTCATGCAAGCCTTCTTAGGACGCCAAATTAAGCTACTTTCTTCTCACCAAATAGAGCTGCCATTCTGACTTTTTACCCTCATTGTTCCAAATCTAATATATGCCAAAAATTAAAATAAATAACTCTTAATTTAGTGCAATTCAAACATTAAATGGACAAAAGTTTAGCAATTATGCAATTCAAACATTAATTTTAGCAATTATGCAATTCAAACATTAAATTGACAAAAATTTTAGCAATTATGTATATAAAATCAATATAAAATGCCCATTAACAACACCCCCACACTTGAATTGTTACTCGTCCTCAAGCAACTTATATTACAACCAATATATTATGTCATTTCATTTTCAATAAAAATCAAGTGTTTGTAATGATTTAAACTTCGAAAAACTCGAGTATTAAGCTACTACATATATCATAATCTTTTCATCGATGCACATAAACTAAATCAAAGGTAGATATCTTTGATCAAAAGCAAGCATAAAATTAAAATGGACCTTCCTCACAATACACTCATGTCACTCAAGTGTATAAGGATTATGTTTCACTTAAAAGGGCTTTTACTAAGGGTTGTAATGGGGCTTAGGTTAAAGTAAAGTAAAAAGGCAAAGGCACTCACAAGCATTCATAAAGCAATAAGTAACGTGGGATAATAATTAAAAAAAAACTGAGGTGTGCAAATAGAAACATGGGATTACAAGTACTCATCACTATCCAATGTTATTGTTTGATTTTTTCTTTTTTTCTTTTTTTTTGGTAACAATAAACATAAAAGAAGATAGTAGTAGCACAAATCAGTAATGACTGAGTAGATGTACCTCTAAAACATGTCAGAATAGCATATAAAACAAAAGTCCTTAAGTCAAGGACATCAAATACTTAGTACTTCAGTCAACTTGTGAAAGGGTTAGGCTAAAAAGTTTCAAATTTCAATACTGTGTGATTAATACGAAAACAACAAGGTCAAAGGCTCAAAGGGGGTAACAAGGAAAAAATGACTTGGTGGGTCATTTAAGCTAAAGGTTAAAAACAAAGAAGGCCTTTTATCATGTCCATAAAGCATGTAACTAGCAGTATCAAACAGGTTCAGAGCAAGTTCTAAAGGTAATCCACATAGGGAAGCATCACATACAACAAAGAAAATAAATGACTATGAGATGCAGTCATATTGCTTAAGACCTCACATGTGTTTAAATGAAAATCCATCAAAACTCTATACATTGCCTCATCCCTCAGCATCAGTTATTGACTAAGTTTATGCAATCAACTAATTTAATCAATCCACATGGTTCACTATTCTCTTAAGCTGCTTAATCCAAATTCACACATACAACTCAATTCTCCATCCAACTACTTTGACAGAATCATATGGTCAAATTTATCAAAAATGGGACCCAAGTTAGTTACCAAAAGAGTCGCAACCATTCAAGTGTGTATCTCTCAACATCCATATCAATATCATAAACATTAGCATGCATATAATTTCAATTCCCCCCCCCCCCCGAACACACACACACTTAATTACTATGAACATTTTCCCTAATGTTCAAGTAGTCAACAATCAAACAAAAAGAGGGGAAAAAGGAACAAGAAACTTCCCTGAAAAAGAATTGGCCAAGAACTATTTGGCACCAACCATGCAAACCCTAAAGAAATCTCAAAACAACTCAAAGAAATGCATTAAACTAGAAAGAAACGTAAAGCAAACAACAAGAAAAGAAAAGAAAGAAAACTACAGTCCTACTAAAAGGCATGCACTGCGATTAAGGAGGCGAAGTGTCATAAAGAGACAATCGCTCCTCATAATTATCCACAAACCTAAGCATATACAATTTAGCTCGTTTTCCATTTACCTTGAAGGGGTTTTCATTTTCTCATTGTTGGAACCCCGTTTTCGAAGCCCAACATCCGGAGTCCTAAACCTTGAGCTTATTATCCTGTAGGGTCATAACCAACATTTCCCAAAGCTGGTATGCCCACATTAGTCAAACACTCAAAATCTCAACATGACCTCATCAAGAAAATCGTAGCTCTAAGTTTTTAATTTGCGTTGAAACAAGGATCATCTCAATCGGAGTATTACATCTCAATATATACTTAATGAGCTAAGACATGATCAAATCCCAAGTATGCTCTCCCAACCAACCCCACACTTACTCTATCGTAACTTTCTAAAAAACACTCCAAAAGATACAAATTTTCATTGAGCTATAGTACAAGAAGTTAGGAATCCGTTGCTTCAAGAATCACTTCATTTGGGGGTTAGATGGGGAAGTTATACCCTAAAGAATCGAACATGTTCATACCATCAATCAATTTGTACCTATCTTGGCACAAATGCCATAAATTTTGCTACATATTTCAGATAGACTTCATTTTTGGCTTGTTTGAAAGAGTACTTCAAGATCTAAAACTTTCATGAAGACCTCAAAGACCAATTCCATCGTATATGACGTCATTTTTTAGACGATGTGACGTGATCAGACGATACAAGGTTGGGAAAATTACCATAACTTTTCCTAAAGATATTGGATTAAGGTGTTCTTTATATGGTTTGAAAGAGAACTTTAAGAACTACAACTTTCATGAAGACCTCAAAGACTAATTCCATCATCTAAAGGGTATAAAATGGGATAGACGATATGGCGTCATTTTTGAGACGATGTGACATCATCAAATGATACAAGGTTGGAAAAATTGTCATAACCTTCCCTACAGATATCGGATTGAGGTGTTCTTTATATGGTTGGAAAGAAGACATAAGAGCTACAACTCTTATGAAGACTTAGAAGATCAATTCTTTCATCTGCGAGGTCAAAAATAGAACAGAAGGTAGGATGTCATTTTAAGACGGAAGAAATGAATAGTAATTGAGAAGGTCAAACTGAGACGGTCTAACTTAGACGGTCAAACTAAGATGGTCAAACTGAGATGGTTAAACTGAGACGATCAAACTGAGACGGTTAAACTAAGACGGTTAAACTGAGACGATCAAACTAAGACGTTCAAACTGAGACGATCAAACTAAGGCCGTCAAACTGAGACGATGCTGGCATCAGACTAAGATGATGATGACGGAAGAAAAATTAAGATGGAACAATAAAAAGGGCATACCTTTAAGCTCAAATGTCCAAAATTTTCATACTATATACTGTTGGAAAGATAAAAGAAAGATCTACAACTTCCTAGAAGATAATCTTGTCTGATTTAGCCAAGATCAACCCAGAAATTTCCCTGAAGTCAATACACGAATTTCTCCCTTTTGAAACCTTGCGAAACATAGAAGAAAACAAAATCATATACCAATAGCATCAAAAGATCATAGTTTTTACAAAGCTTTAGTGGGAATTTCAAGCCCAGAACATCAATATTTCAAAAACTCAAAATACATAAGATACTTGAACCACAAATTGCTCAAAATGCAACTAAAGTCTTGGTTTACAAGAATAGCTTAAAATACAACAACATTTCAAAAGTGGAGTGATGCCCTTGGCCCTTGACTACTCAATCTTTTGCTTTTCACCTGTTTATGGGGAGGAAAGTGGGGGTGAGCTTGAAGCTCATCGGTAACAATTTTATAATCGGTAACAAGAAAAATCATTGCAATAATCATTTTCATTTTAAAACTCAGATGAATGCTAAACATGTGTACATCATTATTTTTGACATATCACGAACACATAGGCACATCAAAATTGGTTCGGGTGGATCTAAAACAGAACGTACTACGCATTTCCACATAATGGTATTTCGTAGCTGTGAACTTATGGGAGTCCATGAAAGAGCTCCATGCCATTAGCGGGCAGGCGGGAGAAGCCTTTTTGTCAAAGTGCACTTGATTTAACTTAGGGGATCACTACAAACCCACATAACATGTATTTCATGACTTGTAAAACATAATGCCCATAGAGGCATGTTTCGGAAACTTGTTTTCTTAGGCTTAATACTTTTTAAAAATAATTTTCATAATACATAAATATGCAGCACATTTTCAAGACACTCAAAGAATAGTACATGCACATTTAAAAGTAGTTGAAACTCATTTATTTCTACTTTTTAAAGGAGTATTAATGGCCTATTACTAAATCATAAAAATGTAACCCACCTTGAAGTCTTTGATTATGGCTTGTTCAAAAATGCCTGTCCTCTTACTCCTCTTGGCCTTCTTGATTTTCTTCAACATTAACAAAATCCCAAAATTAATAGAGTTCAAATTGGAAAACCCAAAGAACCATATGCATGAAATTGATCCTAGAATACTTATACCCATCTATTTCCTAAGCTCTTCGAACCAAAAACACTCTAAAAATCCAAAACATTAAAAATCACTTACCTTGAATCTTCACCTAACCAAAGGATTTCTTGGCTCTAATGGAAGCTTTAACCTTCCTCTCTCTTTTTCCTTCTTGAATCAACTTCAAAAATCCCCTTGAACACCAAGAAATGAAGAACCCTAGCTTTTTCTCCCTTTCCCCCCCTCTCTTCTCCTTATACGACACTCTCCCTCTTCTCTCCTTTAATTTTCGTTTTGGCTCTCTTCTCATGGTAAGACACCCATTTCACTTGCTTTTTTAAACCCGTAGTGAAGCTAAAATGTCCAACTTACCCTTACTTATTAGCCTTGCAACTTAAATGCTTAAGTGATCTTCCCATAATGCTCCCTTATGTCATTTATCACTTTAACTTTAAATCAAATTCACCTATGTCACATAATCTCATTAATATTAACATGCTAATTAATTCCAACATAGATAAATCTTGCAATACCCCCCAAAAAATAAAAATAAAAATAAAAATAAAAATAAAAAATTTAATCTAATCATGCTTAGTCAAATAAATTAAAAAAATTCCAAGGGCCAGCATTTCTCCCCCTCTTAAGAAAATTTCGTCCTCGAAATTCTTACCTGAGTCATTGAAAAGCTGTGGATACTTTTCCCTTATGGCCTCCATGGGCTCCCATGTGGCCTCTTCCACAGAATGGTTTCTCCACAGAATTTTGACTAGTTGAACTGTCTTGCTCCTGAGGACCTATTCCTTGGTGTCCAAAATCTCCACTGGAATCTCCTCATAACTCAGATCATCTCTCAATTGAACCTCAGTGGTCTGAATGATGTGGGATGGATCCGACCTATACCTCCTCAACATGGACATATGAAAAACGTCATGTATCTGTGACAATTCTGTTGGCAGCACCAACCTATAGGCTAGCGGTTCGATCCTCTCAAGAATCTCGTAAGGACCCACATATCTTGGACTCAACTTGCCCTTCTTGTCAAACTTCATGACTCCTTTCCAAGGAGATATCTTAAGAAAGACTTTTTCACCGACTTCATACTCCATCTCTTTCCGGTGTGCATCAATATAACTCTTCATTCTATCTTAGGTTGCCTTAAGCTGTTGTTTAACTAGATTAACCTTATCAACTGTCATTTGAAGTAGTTCGGGCCCTATCAGTTTCCTTTCTCCTTCTTCATCCCAACATATCGAAGTTCCACATCTCCTTCCATATAGTGCTTCATATGGAGCCATCTGAATGCTCGAGTGGTACGAATTATTATAAGCGAATTTGACCAATGGCAAATGCTCATCCCTAGCTCCTTTGAAATCCATGACATACGCTCTAAGCATTCCCTCAAGTGTCCGAATGGTCCTCCCAGATTGACCATCTGTCTGGGGATGAAAAGTCGTACTAAAATTCATCTTAGTTTTGAGAGCCTCTTGCAAGCTTCCCCAGAATCTCGAAGTGAATCGAGGATCCCTGTCAGAGACTATAGAATCTAGAACCCCATGTAATCTTGCTATCTCATCAATATACTTCCTGGCTAGCACATGTAGAGGGTCAGTCTGCTTAATTGATAGGAAATGGGTTGATTTCGTCAATCGATCAACAAGGACCCATATGGCATCATGCTTCCTAATAGTCTTAGGCAAACCCATCAAAAAATCCATAGTTACTCTTTGCCACTTCCACTCAGGAATGGACAATGGTCGCCTTAACTTTCCTGAAGGTGCTTGGTGCTCAGCCTTGACTTGCTGACACATTAAACACTTGCTCACATATTTTGCTACATCCCTCTTCATGCCTTTCCATCAGAAATGCTCTTTCAGATCCCTGTACATCTTGGTGCTACCTGGGTGCATAGCATAAGGCGCATTATGTGCCTCATCCAGTATTTCATCCTTTACTTCCTTGACGTTCGGGATACAAAGTCTATTCCCTACAACCATAAGTCCATCATCTTTCACTACCACTTCCGACTTCTTGCCATTCTGAATTTCTTCTCGGAGATTTCTCAATTCTGCATCCTGTGCCTGTAACTCCCTAACCTTCTCTCTGAGTATTGGTCTTACTCTGAAGTCAGCAAGAATACAATTTGGTTCCTCCTGTTTCAAGCCTATCTTAAGCTTGGCCATCTCTTCCAACAAAGGCAAATAAATCGTCCGAACATAGGCTATTGATGATTTTCTACTTAAGGCATCCGCCACTACATTCGCCTTTCCAGGATGATACTCAATCATCAAATCATAATCCTTGAGCAACTCAATCCACCTTCTTTGTCTCAAATTCAATTCCTTTTGGCTCAACAAATACTTAAGACTTTTATGATCGGTGAAAATCCTCGTTTGAACCCCATACAGATGATGTCTCCAAATCTTTAGGGCAAAAACTATTGTTGCTAACTCCAGATCATGGGTTGGGTAATTCAATTCATAAGGCTTTAGCTATTGGGAGGCATAAGCCATTACCTTATCTTCTTGCATCAATACATAACCCAAACCCTTCCTTGAAGCATCACTGTATACTATATAACCCTTATCCCCAGTAGGCAAAATCAAAACTAGAGCACTTGTTAATCTGTGCTTGAGTTCTTCAAAGGTTTTTTGACATTCCCCACTCCAGACACATTTCTAATTCTTTCTCAATAACTTAGTCATCGGAGCAGCTATCATAGAGAATCCCTCGACAAATCTCCTATAATATCCTGCCAAACCTAAAAAACTCCTCACCTCTGTCATTGTTTGGGGTGCATGCCAAGTTACCACTGCTTTAACCTTCTTTGGATCAACATGGACCCCATCTTTCGAAATCACATACCCAAGGAATATCACTTCATGAAGCCAAAACTCACATTTGCTGAATTTGGCATAAAGATCCCTCTCCCTCAAAGTTTGCAACACAATCCTGAGATGCTCCTCATGTTCCCCTTCCCTTTTGGAGTATACTAGAATTTCGTCAATAAACACTATGACAAACTGATCTAGATATTCCTTAAAGACCCTATTCATAAGATCCATAAAAGCAGCTGGAGCATTGGTTAATCCAAAAGGCATAACTAAGAACTCATAATGTCCATACCGTGTTCTGAAAGCTATCTTGCTCACATCAGACTCCTTGATTCTGAGCTGATGATAGCCTGACCTGAGATCAATCTTGAAAAAGACCCTTGCTCCCTGAAGCTGGTCAAACAAATCATCAATCCGAGGCAGAGGATACTTGTTCTTAATAGTCACCTTGTTGAGTCTCCGATAATCAATGCACATGCGCCATGTTCTATCCTTCTTCTTAACAAACAGAACTGGCACTCCCTATGGTGATGAACTCGGCCTTATGAACCCCTTCTCTAGTAGTTCTTCCAACTATTCCTTAAGCTCCTTTAGCTCCGCTGGAGCCATTCTATAGGGTGGTATCAAAATAAGTACGGTTCTGGGAGTCAAGTCAATGGCAAACTCGATTTTCCTCACCGGAGGCAAACCAGGTAAGTCCTCTGGGAACACATCTGAAAACTCCCTCACAATCGGAAAATCTTCTAACTTCCCTTCATTCCCATCGGTGTCCACAACATGCATTAAGAAGGCTTTACACCCCTTTCCCATCATCCTGTCAGCTAACAAAGCAGAAATGATTCTTGGTGATAGTATTTTACTGTCCCCTCTGAACATCACCTTCTCACCGTAAGTCAAATTCTACCTCCTTAAGGCTGCAATCTAACTTTGCATGATACTTCTACATAACATCCATTCCCAGTTTGATATCTAGCCCTTTTAACTCTATGGGTAGCAAGTTCACCACCAATCGATTACCCTTGATGAAAAGCTCACAATCTTTATACACTTGGCTTATAATCACATGCCTCCCTAGAAGAGTGCTAACAATTAAAGGACTTCTCAGTGGCATCATAATAACATCAAGTAATGTCATGCTTGCAGAAACAAATGAATGCGCGGAGCCAGAATCAATCAATAAATATACAGCAGAATTAAATAACCGAGCCATACCTGTGATAACTTCAGGGGCGGCTGTAGCTTCCTCTCTAGTCATAGCAAATAATCTAGCCTGTGCTTGACCCCTTGGCCTCCCTGGAGAAATAGTCTTCTTTGTAGTTCCAGAGCTACCCACCTCTGTGACTGCTCTGGTTCCCACGGTTTCTGCTCTCCTTGGGGCTTACACCTGGAACCCCTCTTGCCTTGTTACTTGGGGACAATCTTTGATCAAGTGTCCCTTCTCTCCACATAGGAAACATGCTCCCAGTAACTTGAAACACTCTCCCCTGTGAAGCTTCCCACAATGCTCACAGTGGGGGTTTAGATTTTTGCTCCTCTCTAGCCTGCTGTTGTCCTTTATAGTAGAGGCTTGTACCGAGACTGCTCTTGCTTGTTGTTCTTGATAGGACCACTTCTTCCCACTTCACTCTGTGTGTGGGAGCTCTTTCCACCCCTCTCAGACATTTGAGCTCTTACCCCTTTCCTGGAAAACTGTTCCCTGTTCTTCCTCTTCCTGCTCACCTCATTTCTGATATTCTCTAGCTTCTTAGCCTGGAGCGCAACATCTACTAATTTCTATTAGTCACAGAAATTATGGATCAAGACCTTCTTATTGATCCCCATATGCAATCTTCCCTCAAACTTGCAGCACTTATCCTCCTTATTAGTAACAATGTTGGCTGCATACCATGAAAGTTGGGTGAACTTCAACTCATACTCACTCACACTCATGTCCCTCCGGATTAGATTCAGAAACTCCCTGGCTTTCTCTTGAATGTACACCTTAGAGAATACTTCTTCCTAAACACTTCCACAAAATCTCTCCATGTCAGCAACGAAGGCATAACCTGACTATGGGGCACTGATTCTCACCAGTGGAGTGCATCCCCCAGCAGCAGGCTAACTGCATAGTTCAGTTTCTCTGCATCATTGCACTTCAACTGAGTTAGGACCCTCTCTGTCCTCTTCAGCCATGCTTCTGCCTCTTTAAGATTGGTGGTTTCATTAAAATCCACCGCTCTGTATTTGCGGAGCTTATCATACTATCCACCTTTATCCACTGGAATTGGCAGCAGAGCTTGTGATCCTTGGCCCATGGCATAAGTGAAAGCCTGGGCGAAGGCTTGAAAGAACTGCGGGTCCATGGGATTTACTTGAGGCATAGGAGGAGGAGGTGGTGGTACTTCATGATGCATACTAGATGCCTCAGAATTAGGAGCAGAATGTGTCCCCGCATCTTGTGGAATATAGGATTCATCTGTGCTCCCTTGGGGAGAGCCAGATTGAGTTAGAGCTCCCCGAGTTCTCCTTCAAGGCGGCATTTTTCACTCCTTCTATAGAAAACCATTGAAAATCTTTAATTTATGCAAAACAAATTTCAAAGTACATAAAACAGTTCAAATCGTATAAAACAATTTCAAATCATGAGAAAGAATTTAAAACTTTCATGTCTTAAGCTACCCATTTCATACTTAGGATACTCTAAAACCTAATCCCAAGCTTGGACCCCAATCCTAGTTGCTCTGATAACATAACATGTTGGAACCACGTTTCTGGAGCCCAACATTCGGAGTCCTAAACCTTGAGCTTATTACCCGGTAGGGTCATAACCAACATTTCCCAAAGGTGGTGTGCCCACATTAGTCAAACACTCAAAATCTCAACTTGAACTCATCAAGAAATCCGTAGCTCTAAGTTTTTAATTTGCGTTGAAACAAGGATCATCTCAATCGGAGTATTACATCTCAAGATATACTTAATGAGCTAAGACATGATCAAACCCTAAGCATGCTCTCCCAATCGACCCCTCACTTAATTTAATGTAACTTTCTCAAAAACACTCCAAAAGATACAATTTTTCATTGAGAGATAGTACAAGAAGTTAGGAATCCATTGCTTCAAGAATCACTTCATTTGGGGGTTAGATGGGGAAGTTATACCCTAAAGAATTGAACATATTCATACCATTAATAAATTTGTATCTATCTTGGCACAAATACCATAACTTTTGCTACAGATTTCAAATAGACTTCATTTTTGGCTTTTTTGAAAGAGTACTTCAAGATATAAAACTTTTATGAAGACCTCAATTCCATCGCCTAAAGGGTAGAAAATGGAACAGAATATATGACATCATTTTTGAAACGATGTGACGTCATTAGACGATACAAGGTTGGGAAAATTGCCATAACGTTCCCTAAAGATATCAGGTTAAGGTGTTCTTTATATGGTTTGAAAGAAAACTTCAAGATGTACAACTGGATTAAGGTGTTCTTTATATGGTTTGAAAGAGAACTTCAAGATCTACAACTTTCATGAAGACTTCAAAGACCAATTCCATCGTTTGAAGGGTATAAAATGGGACAGACGATATGGCATCATTTTTGAGACGATGTGACATCATCAGACGATACAAGGTTGGGAAAATTGCCATAACTTTTCCTACAGATATCGGATTAAGGTGTTCCTTATATGGTTGGAAAGAAGACTTCAAGATCTACATCTCTTATGAAGACCTCAAAGATTAATTCTTTCATCTGCGAGGTTAAAAATAGAACAGAAGGTAGGATGCCATTTTGAGACGGAAGAAATGAACAGTAACTAAGACGGTCAAACTAAGATGGTCAAATTGAGACAGTCAAACTGAGACGGTCAAACTAAGACGGTCAAACTGAGACGGTCAAACTAAGACGGTCAAACTAAGACGGTCAAACTGAGACGATCAAACTAAGATGGTTAAACTAAGACGGTCAAACTGAGACGGTCAAACAGAGACTATGCTGGCGTCATACTAAGATGATGATGACATCATTTTGAGACGGAAGTAAAACTAAGATGAAACAATAAAAAGGGCATACCTTTCAGCTCAAATGTCCAAAATTTTCATACTATATACCGTTGGAAAGATAAAAGAAAGATCTACAACTTCCTAGAAGATAATTTTGCCTGATTCAGCCAAGATCAACCCAGAAATTTCCCTGAAGTCAATACACGAATTTCCCCCTTATGAAACCTTGTGAAACATGGAAGAAAACAAAATCATATACCAATAGCATCAAAAGATCATAGTTTTTACAAAGCTTTAGTGGGCATTTCAAGCCCAGAACATCAATGTTTCAAAAACTCAAAATACAGAAGATACTTGAACCACAAATTGCTCAAAATGCAACTAAAGGCTTGGTTTAAAAGAATAGCTTAAAATACAACAACATTTCAAAAGTGGAGTGATGCCCTTGGCCCTTGACTACTCAATCTTTTGCTGTTCACCTATTTGTAGGGAGGAAAGTGGGGGTGAGCTTGAAGCTCGTGGGTAACAATTTTATAATCGGTAACAAGCAAAATCATTGCAATAATCATTTTCATTATAAAACTCAGATGAATGCATAACATGCGCACATCATTATTTTTGACATGTCACGAATACATAGGCACATCAAAATTGGTTCGGGTGGATTCAAAACAGAACGTACTACGCATTTCCACATAATGGTATTTTGTAGCCGTGAACTTATAGGAGTCCATGAAGGATCTCCATGCCACTAGTAGGCAGGCGGGAGAAGCCTTTTTCTCAAAGTGCACTTGACTTAACTTAGAGGATCACCACAAACCCACATAACATGTATTTCATGACTTGTAAAACATAATGCCCATAGAGGCATGTTTCAGAAACTTGTTTTCTTAGACTTAATACTTTTTAAAAATCATTTGCATAATACACAAGTATGCAGCACATTTTCAAGACATTCAAAGAATAGTACATGCACATTTAAAAGTAGTTGAAACTCATTTATTTCTACTTTTTGAAAGGAGTATTAATGGCTTAGTACTAAATCATAAAAATGTAACCCACCTTGAAGCCTTTGATTATGGCTTGTTCAAAAATGCCTATCCTCTTACTCCTCTTGGCCTTCTTGATTTTCTTCATCATTGACAAAATCCCAAAATCAATAGAATTCAAATTGGAAAACCCAAAGAACCACATGCATGAAATTGATCCTAGAATACTTATACGCGTCTATTTCCTAAGCTCTTCGAACCAAAAACACTCCAAAAATATAAAAAATTAAAAATCAATTACCTTGAATCTTCACCCAACCAAATCTTAGCTTTAATGGAATCTTTGACCTTCCTCTCTCTTTTTCCTTCTTGAATCAACTTCAAAAACCCCCTTGAACACTAAGAAATGAAGAACCCTAGGTTTTTCTCCCTTTTCCCCCCTCTCTTCTCCTTACACGGTACTCTCCCTCTTCTCTCCTTTAATTTTCGTTTTTGGCTCTCTTCTCATTGTAAGACACCCATTTCTCTTGCCTTTTTAAACCCTTAGTGAAGCTAAAATGTCCAACTTACCCTTACTTATTAGCCTTGCAACTTAAATGCTTAAGTGATCTTCCCATAATGCCTCCTTATGTGACTTATCACTTTAACTTTAAATCAACTTCACCTATGTCACATAATCTCATTAATATTAACGTGCTAATTAATTCCAACATATATAAATCTTGCAAGACCCAAAAAAAAATAAAATAAAAGTAAAAAATTTAATCTAATCATGCTTAGTCAAATAAGTTAAAAAAAATTCTAGGGGCCAACACTCATTTTATGTTGGACCCCGTTTCTGAAGTCCAACATTCGAAATCATAAAAGCATGGAGGACTCATTACTCATAACTTACTGAGAATAATTGGGGAACTTCCATTTGGAATTTCAGACCGACATCTTTAGAACATATGTTCCCCATTGTCTTACGTTTCTAACGACACCAAAAACGCTCAATTTGGTTCAGAAATAAAGAAGTTATGGACAAAACACTTTCAGCTCTTATTAATCCGAGACTGAACGCTATACCCAACTTCACTTCAGAAATTAAAAATCCTAAGGCCTAAATTGAAATTCAATTCCTTCAGAACATTTGAAGATCCGTGTCTTTAGTTTAATTTGAAACAAGAATCAACTCAATCGGAGCTCTACAGATCAAGATATCGCCAAAAATACTGAAGCATGTTCAGAAAAATATCCAACTCATACTCTTTTTATCGATCCTCCCACTTTGATTCAATCCATCTTTTTCAAATTAATGCCAAAAGTAATACATTTTTATGAAAAGGTAGAGGAATATCTTAGGAATCCAACGCTTCAAAAATCAGGTCAATTGGAGCTCGAACGAAAAAGTTATGGTCAAAAGAATGGAGAGAGGTCGGATCGGTGAGAAAATCAAAGAAAAGGCCGCGCGGTGCGCGCCAAATGCGAGCGCTAGCACTCGCGAGAGCCCGTGCACGGGCGGGTGCTCGCCCTCTCCTATTTCGACTTTCTAACTTCTAAAATTCATAACTTTTGACCCAGAACTCCAAAATTTACAAATTTGGTATCAATGAAAATTTAAAAGAAAGTTCTACAACTTCCATGAAGGACTTAAAAACAATTTCGATCTCTAAAGGGGTTAAAAGTCCATGCAAAAGTGACTGGTAGACAAGCTCATCCTGAACAGCATCCTAACTTCTAAAAATCATAACTTTTCACTCCATTGTCCAAAAATGTCATACTTTATATCATTGAAAAGATAAAAAGACAATCTACAACTTTCATGAAGACCCTAAGAACAATTTCTAACTTTATGAGGATCAAAATTTCACTCAAAGTTTCTGTCCCGGAAGTTCATCCTAAACAACATCAAGACTTCAATCGATCATAACTTCCAACCCCAATATCGAAAAATGTCATACTTTAAAGCGTTAAAAAGCTGGGAATATAAGCTACAACTTTCATTAAGACCACTTTGGCTAATTCTATCTAAATCAATACAGTTTTTTCATTGAACCTCTGCACACCATTCCTACACCTAAGAAGGTTTACCAACACAATATCTTCTCATTTTCACCCACTACCAAGTACCCTTCGACACTTTTTGAGTTTCCCCACAACCAATTCATCCCATACACAATTCAATCTCCAACATGCCATACTAAAACAAATGCCCAATTGCAAACTCAACAATGAAGAATATGCGCATACACATTCCTCTTTCACAAAAGTCATACACAATTCATACACTATTTATAAAGCAACACAATCCTACACAAAAGAAGAATACTTGAATTCTCATTCTCATTTCCAATCAAAATAAATGTTCATGCATAGCTTTAATTACATATCAACATGTCCATCATGAACTAAGCACAAGATACAAGATACATGAGATGCTCAATGTTTGATATGCTTGTAAAGCTATCCAAAAAGGCTAGTCACTAACTTAGTACAAAAGTATCTAAAGTCTTGGAGTTTTCCGATGCCTTGCAAGGTTCAACGCTTGTCTTGATTTGCACCTGAGGAGGGAAAGTGGGGTAAGCAACTCGGCTCAGTGGCTAACACGTTTATAGCCATCGGTAATGAGCCATACAACAAGCATAAATACACATGTATCAAACAATCCAATTTATTCGCAAATTCATCACATAATTCATAATTAACCAAAATTTATCACATAAAGCATATCATGAAATCTTCTATCAATCCTAACACTTTATTATGCATCATACTCAGCAAAGTCATAATGAAATGCACAACAAATGGCTAGAGAGTTTCCGTGGAACAAAACGGTTTATACCGTGAATAAAACGAGTCCGATTTTCTCAAGACCACTATAGGTCAACATGCACGTGACTAACGAAATGGGTTTCTCTCTTGCCCAAACACAATCAATCTATGCTCAAATTAGTCAATCGCAAAATTGCATTCTTGTGCTTCTTTTATTTTATCAAATTCTCATATCTTCATACTTTTCATTTATTTCAAAGGAAACATACCCTATTTCATCATACATTTTCAAATATTCACCACAATTCAACATTTACGCAATTTAAACAAATACACACACATAGGGCATTTGCCCATCACACAACAACTATGAAAATATTACCCACCTAAATTGTCAAAAATCCAACCTCAAGATTGCCCTTCCGCTCTCTCTTGAGTATGGTTTCCTTGATTCCCTTCAATTAAACCAATTTCTATTTAATGAATACATTCAAAAGAAAAT
>JAOTAX010000007.1:29397775-29412981 GCA_025629825.1 Erythroxylum guanchezii
GGCACAAAGAAGCTACATTACCTGAAACGTATTTCAGGTAATGTAGCTTCTTTGTGCCTCTATGCTGCACCAACGTAATGTTCAGAATCCTGACATTATTATAACGCATTCTATTGACGATTATGCAGTGTTTTTTTTTTTTTGTAACTTGTTGGTTGCAGACTAACATTCACGACGGTCATAAGAAAGAAGAACACAGAGGAGTTTTCTTGTGTTCCTTGCATCATTTCAGTGTTATCCTGCCTTATTTACACTTTTTATGGAACTCCTGTGGTGAGCCATGGTTGGGAAAACTTGCCTCTGGTCACAATCGATGGTCTTAAAGAAACAAAGATTAACAAAAAGAAAAGTGAAAATAAACTGATTGTGTACTTCCATATACCTTATTTTAGCTACTGGCGTGTTTTGGGTTGGCTTGTTAACTCCTTTGCATTATGTTGCGTTTTGCTTTTCTTCTCTGATATAAAAAACGTTTTGGTGTTGCTCTTGACTTTTGCGTTTCGCTTCCTCTTCTCTTGGCTAAGTTTTAGTATTTCTCCCAAGCTGTTATTGTGTCGTTTTTACTTCTTCTTATCTGCTCTGCTGCTATTGTTTCCTTTGTTGGTAGTCATTAGGAAGTAGTTAAGTTTGTTTCAGTTGTTCCTAAATATTAGGAAGTAGTTGAGTTTGTTTCTACAATTAAGGAAGCAATCTTTTCCTGAATACCTGTATAAGGCCATTGTTTGCACTAATATTATACATTCGTTGTCATATATTTTTGTTGTCATCATATATTTTTTTTAATCTTCTTCTTATGTACTCTGCTGCTATTTGCTCCTAGTCATTAGGAAGTAGTTAAGTTTGTTTCAATTATTCCTACAATTAAGGAAGCAATCTGTTCCTGAATACCTGTATAAGGCTATTGTTTGCACTAATATTATACATTCGTTGTCATATATTTTTGTTGTCATCATTTGTTTTTTTTAATCTTCTTCTTATGAGAAAGTCATTAGGAAGTTGTTCCTAAATATTAGGAAGTAGTTGAGTTTGTTCCTACAATTAAGGAAGCAATCTTTCCCTGAATACCTATATAAGGCCATTGTTTGCACTAATATTATACATTCGTGGTCATACATTTTTGTTGTCATCATTTATTTTTTTAATCTTCTTCTTATGAAAAGCTCACTGGACAATTTTTTTTGATAATTATGAAATAATTAGTTACTGATGTGACCATTACTCGAAGGGTACATTTAGTTTTCAAGTTTGTATGGTAAAAAAAAAAGAACCATTTCGTGAAGCTTTTGGAAAACTTAGAATAAAAATGTTGGAGTGAAGTGTTTGAGAATTGCTTCTTTTATCAATTCAAATTTGGCAATTGTGGCCTTTTGATCAGGGGAGTTCTATACTCGGTAAGGTAAAGAAAGATTAAAAGAAGGAGATGAACGTGAAAATCCCATAAAGTGCCGGCTTTCTCTGGTCATTTTTGTAGCGGGTACTTACGAACGTGAAAGGTCGGAAAGCATGAGAAAGTGCATAAGATCCCAGAAATCTAAGGTCGTTTTTCCTACCCAATGTAAGCAAAAACAGTTGATGTAATAGCAAAATATAAAGTTGGCAATGAGTCTTTATAGTCTTGAACTTGAATCTAATCAGAATTCGGATCAAAATTGAAACTCGAGTCAGGTTCGATTTGAGTTTAGATTCAATTAAAAAAACCCGCTACAAAGTATCATTTTTCAATTAAATGCAACAACGTCCTGATGATTTGCTAAATCATCGTAATAACTAGAAACTGAACATACACAAGCAAGTTCAGGCCAGCTTCTCGACCTCCCATATAAAGTATAGAAAACAAATTTTAATTGTCAACTTTCTACCATCAAAAGGCCAAGTAAGAAAGCTTACTCATACTTAATTGGGATTTATAATGAGTTAGATTAAGTCAAACACCTTAAATTTCAAGTTTGAATCTAAAATAATTTGTTGGGGTTTAAATTAAAATTTAATTAATTAGATTTGAATTGATTAAACTCTTACTAAATTTTTAGCTGCTTTGCTCTCTCACCAAGCTTTATAATAAAATTAAGTTAGGCCGAACTTACTCTTGGCCCTATTTAGCTCGACAATCTTAATAAATAACTCAAACTTAGTCTAGGCAAGATGTCATTTTGATTTTATTTTTTTAAAATGACATCCTTTTGAATTTAAATTTCTTAAATTTTTGGACTAAAATAATATTATTTTAAGAAAAAAGAGTTCCTGACTAAATTTTAAACTAGGCTGAACTTAGTTGGGCCGAGGTTAATTTGCTGAGCCTGCCTCTGACTAAGTCCAGTTTCAGAGGAGTTTCCAAAACGGTCAGCACTCAGCAATATACAAGTCCAATTCCACTTAACCTTATTCCACGCGCCTGAAGGTTCTCTGAATCATCAAAAGGTCGTGTAAAACCAACATCTGGAAGACGAGAACGACCCCTCGTTGCGGCTTACCTAACACGGTGTCTTGCCTTTTCAATTAAAGTCCGTTTTAAATAATTTATAATACTTGAAACACTTTAAAAAATTCATAAAAACTATTATAAGTTTTGAATATTAACTATTCTCTTTAAAATGCAATTCGTTTTATGAACAAGAAAATAATAATATCAATTTTAGCATTCTTAAATTTTGTTTAATGTAGCTATTGTTATTATTACATTTCATGTATTAAAATCTAGGATTGACATTTGGGCCCAAAATTCGAGCTGACAAGATCCCAAGTCTCTTTTTTTTTGAAAAATCAATTTTTAGGTTTAGGATACCGCCTAACCTAAAGCTTGAAAACTTTTGAAAAAAAAAGGTGTCATTTTAAGTTTTTATTTTAATTTATAAAATAAAATTATGTTGGATCGGGACGAGTCGAGCTCAGGCCCAATCTCGAGCTTGACAGTATATTGTTATCCCTACTAGAATATTGCATTTTCAATGATAATGATGTTGGATATGTTAGGACGATGATTCAATCAATAGAATTGCCCTAGTCTATTTATCAATTCAAATATCTCAAAATTGAGTTATAATTAGAAATTATTTATTATTTTAGTGATTTGGAGGACAATAGAATAAGAGTAGATTAAAGATAGACTTATAAATATTAATTAAACTAAATTTATTGTTTTACTCTAAACCATTAATTTATAAAATATTTTTTTAAAATACCTTATTTATAAATTATTATACATATTTAACAATTTTTAAAAACAATTACTTGTATTTGACTAACAATGACCATATGTCTAATTACTTTATACCCATTTTTTTAACTCCACATTAATTCCATAAAATCCAAACTCTAGTTTATGAATTTTATATGCTAATGTTCTAGAAATGAGGGAAATGTCTTTTTGTGGTCTCATGCACAATATAAATTACTTAAATTTCTTTCTTTTAAACTTAACAACTTTTTAAACATTTTATCCTAAAATTAATTTTTATCAAAAATTCTCTTTAAACATTAGTAGTATAGCATATGATAGTTTTATATTCCTATTTTAATGATTATAAGTTAAAAAATGAAAATGAAAATTTTGGTTGATTAATGTATAATTATTCAAATATAAATAAGTCGTATTACTACAAGTTATTAGAAACCCACATTAAAATGAATGAGACCTTCCATTAAATAAATTTATTTATATAATATGGGCAAGGTTAATAATAAATAAATTAAATAGTTTAATGTTAGAGACTTAATTTGAATTTGATATTAATCTGATCAACTCCTCCAAGTTGTTTGGTTGATTTTAAGTAGAATTGAATCTGAGTGAAAATAATTTAAGCATGGAAGGTTTTATCATTAACCTACTTGATTTTAAGTTATAACATAGTTTTTATGAGCAATGCGTCTCATTGGGGGGTCAAAAAGTAGATGAAATGGTCAAATTGGACTTTCCTTTTGCTTTGAAACATATGTTTCCTATGACCAAAGACCGGTCTTAACCAAAAACAGGAAGCCATAGCCACGAACCTTTTTTCTTCAGTCAACCTTCCCCTTACTTTTTCTACTCGACATTCAAAAAGCTATCTTCCTTGTTTCTTCCTGTTCTTCCCTTCTATATAATCCACTTACCATATCAAGAAACTTACATTTTCGATCTCATGCCAGCTTTAATTTGGCTACCTCTTTCAGTATTTTCATTAGTATTCCGGTTCCTGCATCATAGTGATCAGCTTCAAAGTTCTTTTATTGGTTGCAGAGCTTCGACTTCATTCTCAAAAATCATGTTAGCCTCTTGTTGTTCCTAAACCAACCCCTTCTTTACCTGTAAATTCTGGTGATTTTACACGCACTGTAAGTCTTATTTCCAAGTATATATCAAACGGATATCGGAAACTGCTGTCTTTTATATTGGGTTAAATCTTTTTTTTTTCTCCCCATTCTTTTGCATTGAGAAAATGGGAGATAGTGAACTGATAGCTGAGTTGAGAAAGGGAAGAGAGCTAGCTAGACAGCTCCAAATCCATCTCAACGTGCCATATTCTTCGAGAGAAACTCCCGAAATAATGTTGCTACAAATGATCCTGAATTCTTTCGAAAAGTCACTATCTATTGTAAATTTTAGCAGTTCAGGGTCAGGAACATCAGTTCCCATTCCAATGTCTGAATCGCCGCCGTCTCTAACCGGAAGTTCCCGGAGTGAAGACTCCGATCACGACCTCAGAGATGGGTCCAAGAAGAGGTAAAATTAAATCCGATATGAATTTCACACTTGTAATACAGTTCTGAATCTCAATGAATTGGTCGAACCTATTTGTATATGTGTAATAATCTGACAGGAAGAGTATTCCAAGGCGGATGCAACTAGTTCGAGTCGATCCAGGAATGGGAGTGGCAGGTTCTCTTGATGATGGGTTTAGTTGGAGAAAATACGGACAGAAATACATTCTTGGAAACAAGTATCCAAGGTTGGATTGGATCTCTATCTTGTCTTGTTCTTCCTTTGTTTCGAAACCTAAAAAACTAAAGGTTTGTGCTTGCAGAGGGTATTACAGGTGTACTCAACGAAACGTCCAAGGTTGCTTGGCGACAAAACAAGTTCAAAGATCTGATAATGACCCAACAATCTTGGAGATCACGTACCGAGGAGGTCATACCTGTAACCAAGCCACTCATGTCCTATCTCCTTCTTATCAACAAGAGCAATCGCAGGACTTGAACTCTTTCATCGAACAGTCAATTCCTTCCTTTCACTTCCCGTCGACATCCACCGTTAAGCCTGAACCTCACAGGTTCTCTCATTCCATGGCGGATAACAGCTTCATGAGCAACTTTTCTCCCTTGCTTATGTCACCTTCCAGAAGTGGGGTTCCCCGTAGTTTTGGAGGAGACGAAAGTTTTTGTCAGAATTCGGGGTCTGAGCTCAATAATGTAATCTCTGCAGCAACCTCCGCCACTAACTATCCGACCAACGGATTCGATTTCAGGTTCGTGAACGACGAGTTTGATCCGAATTTCACCTTCAACAATAATCCTGGATTCTTCTCCTGAGTGATCACTGCTAAGCAAGCGATCGCGTGGAGACCTTAAGCCTCTCGCATTTGGTACCACAAATTCTAGACAGGGAGTTGTTGGAGAATAGAATTTTGATTTTGTTTCATAACATGTTATGATTAATTTAGTAGTTGCTTGATCCACTGTGTAGATCCGAAAGTCGTATAGAATCAATAGATAGTCTCATCTGTTGAACAAAATGTTATTAGTTCTTTTTTTGTGATATATATAGTATGATCTGTTTATAATAATGAAATGATTGCTTAAGAAACAGAATTGGGAAAAGGTAAACATATGATCATAGGAAAGTCATATAGAATCTATGTTTGTTAAGTCTTTATAATTTAGAATCTAAGATTAATTTGGGAGGGGTGAGAAGAGCAGCTTAGATGGTCACATTAAAAGCCAAATTTCAATGTGTAAATTTTGATTTATATTGTACATTTCTTAGTGGGATAAAGGCATGAGAATAATCAAACGATTTGAGTCTTTAATTAAACAATAATTTATAAAGGGGTAAGAAATTTGTAGGCTTAATTTTTAAATTTTTAATACAGTAATTAAATTTTTAAAGTTTTTAATTTAGTGATTAATTTTTTAAAGCGCATATAATTTAAATCAAAATATTATGAGAGACAATATTTTATTTAATCATTAAGAATTTTGAAAGATTAGTAATTAAATTGAAAACTTTAAAAAAATTAGGCCCCAGATTAAAAACTCCAAAAGAATAGAAAATTTTGAACTTATTATTCCATTTGTAAATTACTATATGCATTTAGTACACACTTGAAAAAAATGTTATAATTTTTATAGTTATCTAAATTTTGAATTAATTAAAATTTTAAATTCGGCCTCAAGGTAAAAAAAATATAAAATTTTAAAATAAGAACAAACTCTAAAAAGTTCAAGCTTCGAGCTTAAGCTTATTAAAAATAATTTAAGGCTTAAACTAGTCAGAGCCATTGTTTGAAAGTCTTGAACAACCGAAGGGTGTTAAGTTTTGTTGAAAGGAAAAGTTGGTCTTTAGTTCCTTAATCCATTCAACAACAAAAATCCTATTGACAGACCCATCGACGGTCGATTTGCTTGTCCAGGACAAGCACCTTAAAAGTCAAATATGAACTAAGAAAAATAAATATCCTCCTTGGAATCCAATTTCAAATCAAAATGAACCGTGTGGTCCACGAACCGTTAAGGAAATTCATGCAACGTCTAACTCATATCACAATACATGGGACCATATGTTCCTTAATTTCCAAAGTAAAGTTTACCAATTCAGCAAAATTAATGCTTGAATACTTAAAATGCACACACCAGAATTCATGTACTTGGAATCATTTTAAAATCATTCAAACAAACAAATGGTCCTTTCGTGTTTCCTCCACTCAAACACCCAATTCCGAGCTAACCTATTTAACTATAGTGGTTGGGAAAGGAAAAAAAGATTGGGACAGATAGGTACTGTTTAATGTATGTAAGTATCAATTTTGGGATAGATAGAACTGAATTTCTGCTTCAATATTGGTACAAATTGCAAGAGAGAGTAGGTACTTTTTTCCTTTCATAGGTGCTTACCATTTCTTGGTAAAAACAAATGAAAAATAGAGAAATGTTTAAGGGAAGAACTTATGATCAATTAAGCAGAATTTGCACAAAAATTCAAGAGAGATGCAACATATAATACTATTAGTAGGATTGATAACGAATCAAATACAAGATATCACGATCCTATGGATCTACACTCGAGAGGCCTTGATCTTGATCTTGTAAGTATAATCTCTTCCTGCAACTTTAAGGATTTAATAATCTTGTAAATCTATCACTTAATTTTGAGTTATTGTTCACCAAAAAGAATTATAGAAATCTTATTAATTATTCAATTGTAAACAAGTTTTGCATACACTCATAACCTAATTTTCTTTGTCATCAATTACTAAGCTAATTAATATCTACACCAAAGTAATGCATTTCAATATTCTCGTGACAAAAGGACACTGATAAATATCTTCTTGGCTTTAAGAAAGAAAAAACTTGGAGAATTACAAAAAGAAAAGTTCTTAATCATAGTTATAATTGTACTAAAAAAGGGTCTTAATTACTCAATCATATATAGTAGCGTTAGTTTTAATAATAACAAAAACATTAATTTAAAAAAAACTCAAAAACATTGGCTAATAGTCACAAATCAAAAGAGTGTAAAATTCAGGTTCGTTATTTTTGATATTCATATGGAATAAGTACTATCAGATATACACACACGTAAATTTAAGAAAAAAAGCTTTTGCACGAAGACAAAAATTAAATTTTGATTCAGGGCACTGAATTACAGTGCTGGAGTGAAGTGACAGGAGGAAAAAAAAAACTCAAGATTCCTGATCAATCACAAGAGTTTCCCTACGTACAAGTCATAAAGACTAGTCTACTGTTACATGTTGCTCGTAATTAAGAATATAGGTAAATGCCTATACTCAAAATTTATTAATACAACTTCAGAGAAAAAGAGGAGGAGTTGTTAGGCATGTAGGGTAGTGAAGCAGGTTTAGCAGAAAGTTTGCTGAACTTGTTGGACGAGATCTTCTGCACTAAGTTGGCATTCAATTCCAATCTGTTAAAACAAAGCAGAAAATGTTCAATCGGTATCTTCGAGGAGGACTCCATGTAACTCCATAGTCATTCCACACTAGAAAACAACAAAAAGTTCTTGAAACTTTGAAGCCCCAAATGGGTCTGTAAGAGTAAGATACCCTCTCTGCAACCCCCTCAGGTGGTAGCTTTTCGAGAAACGTGCAATGAGCTTCCAAGTCAGTGCTCAGTACTAGTAATGCATGCAGTACAAAGTAGTAGCAGTAGATGTAGATGCTTTCTTTTTCTCATGATTTTATGCTGAAATCTTACAAGAAATGATCTCATCATTCACCAGAAACAAGACACATTCAAGTCAACTCTAACCAACGAACTCTACTATGAGCCAAAACGTTATAAATATGAGATGGTATATAGCAGAAGAAGCAAATTCATAAATATAGTTTTTGTAAATTGTCTTTTCTTGTCAGCAACTTTCAATGCTAGTGTCAATCATGTATTGAGGAATCCGAATCTGCAATCGAAAGATTGTTCTTTATGGAAATAATGAAGAGACTATTTAGTGCTCATAAGGTTTTTTACCTTGATAGTAAATGAATTAAGCATGGTTTCTTCAATGGTGTTAATGGTCACATCTAAAATCTCGAGGGATAGATCTTCGAGGGCAGAGATTATCTTCACGGCTTGACCACGAATCCTTGGAGATGCTGTTTTCAGGAGAACATTCGGACCAGAGAACTTAACCTCCACGTCTGCGACTGAGGATTTGGAGTTGGCAACGAGTTCGTTCGTGTTGTCGTTGATGGAGGAAGAAGCTGAAGAGGTTGGAGAAGGATCAAGAGCTGTAGCCATTGTTGTTGGAGAGCTAAGGTAACCTTGCTGGAGTACTCTAGGCCAGTAGGGACTACCTGGTTGTGGTGTTCTTGGGCTAACAGGTAAGTTAAGTCTAGGACTAAGTGGTGGTTTTCTAGGGCTAAGTGGAGTCAAAACCAACCTAGGGCTCAGGACTTCACTGTAAACTTTTCTTTGCTTCTTGGCCTCCAAGGATTGTAGAACTTGTTGCAACTCGTTGATGTAATCCACAACACCTCCGATTATGGATGCTTGATCCCCCTATGTTCCGCCATTATTGAACATGAAAAGCTTATGTAACCAATAACAAAGGAAGACCAGAAAAAAGGAACCAGAAACACTAAGTTACTGCCACTTTCTTGATTCTGTTCGTTTAATACATTTATGTACTCGTGAGCTGTCCTTGAACAAAGAGAACCGTAAAGAGAACAAACACTTCTATGTATATGTACAGAAGGAGAAA
Source organism: Erythroxylum guanchezii (assembly GCA_025629825.1). Lineage (NCBI taxonomy): Eukaryota > Viridiplantae > Streptophyta > Magnoliopsida > Malpighiales > Erythroxylaceae > Erythroxylum > Erythroxylum guanchezii. The sequence continues at coordinate 29,407,188 of JAOTAX010000007.1, forward strand.
CATAAAAAGATATATAGCAAGAACCAGAACGATAAACATGATATACCAATACTAAAATAGCATCAAGTTCCAGGAAGCTTCATGAGTAGGTATGAGTTATATGAATATGGCTTACTCTTTTGACATAGAAGCAAGGCATAAGTGATCTTAACACCGACAAATGCTCGTTCATTTGCTTTCTTCGGTTACGTTCGACGGTGATATGAGAAAATCGCTGTTGCCCATCTGGGTTTATCTCATCGGAAGTTGCTGTGACTGTAGTCTTCTGTCGCTTACTGCTTCTCGGCGATGTTTCAAGCTCCGTCTCCGATTCTTGCAAGGCACTTGAAGATGTAGACTTATGCGACACCAGTGTCCTCGTTTTCTCCTTCCCCTTGGAGCTGACAACAACATCGACCAACGGCGTAGCTGGAGGGAATTCGGTGACGCTACCTAAACTCTCAAATATAGCGAATAGGTCGTCATTGTCGTCCCCGCCGTAGAAGGTTGTGTCGACAAATTCAGGTTCGTCAAGGAAACCAGACAAACTGTCGCTCATCGTTTCCCGAGAACAGGTAGTGGTAGTAAGAGATGAGTAAGTGACAGAGAAAGGTTAAAGAAAGGAGAGGTTATGGATGAGACGATGATCATCAAGTGGAAAAAGACACAGATCAGAAGGTGAATTTCAGGGTGGGGTTGTCAAGATCAAGAGTAAATAATAGAAAGCTGACGTGAAAGAGACTAAACTATCGCCATCAACGCTTTTGATGATCGATGAATCCTTGAGGTTTCAGGAATCCGAAACACAAATGGCCGTGAAACCAGTAAAAGGAGACTGAAGGTGTTACAGAGAGAAAGAGATATATAATAAGCCAAGAGCTTAGCTGAGAAAGAAGACCTAAAAGAGGCTGGTTTTGTTAGTAAACATAGCTCAAGGTCTAAAACCCTAGCTCTCCTCATCTTCAATTCTTTTGTAATATGTATATAAGAAATATTGTTTTGGATAAGGTCATTAAACTAAGAACCCTAAGGATCTTTGAAATTATAATTTTTATTTATGATTTACTGCTCAACAACTCTTTATTTATATGGCAACCTCATAAATCTAAGATGTTTGAATATAAAAATTAATACTAAAATGACTTAACAATTACTTATTCAATAAATTAAACATTACAAAATCATCATCATCAAAACTTTGAACAATGATGGAAGTATAAGAAAAGATGACAATGAGCAAAATATTTAATTTGAAACGCTAGTATTAGTCAATTTTAAGTTTTTAGGTTTTAATATTTTTTATAATTCAATTAGTATTTTATCCACTACAGAAAAAGAGAAAATAAAATAGAAGAAAAGATCTTTAAAATATAACCAAGTAGAATTTTCTTTTATTTCACTTAATTTTACTCATATATAAGTAAATTTCTTTATTAAAGAGAAAAGAAAAGAAAAAGAAAAACAGTTGCTGGTTGGTAGGTTATGAATTGAATCAAGATTCTAAATATAAATGTGTTGCTTGCCAGGTTTCGTGACTATGACAGCGGACTGTCTGTCTAGGTTCCATGGTTTCAGCCGCCCAGCCATGAACTAATTATTCAGAGCTTCCATTTCTTTTTATGTTATTGGGTCCCATTTTTCTGTAGAAATTTCATTTTCTCTTTGTTTTGTCTTTGTCTTTGTTCCTAATAGAGATAATTGAGAAGACACAAAAAAAATAAATGAGAAGAGGGCAAAAACGAAAAAGAAAAAGAAAACGACCTGCAAGTTGTGTGAAGGAGAGTTTGATAATTACGAAGAAGAAGCAGTGGAAGACAAAGAATGTATCAACAGGTCGGCTTTCAATGCGCAGACACGGCATCTCCGTGTCTATCATAATCTTAGTAGTTACTAGTGTCTTCAATAAATTACAAACGTCAAATGTTCTTATATTTTTTTGGATTTTTTAATTATATGTTCAAATTTTTAGAAATTAGATAGTTTAATTCAAAATAAAATCTCTTTATTTATTAATAATAGTTACTAATAATTAATTACATTCCAAATATATAGGATACACATGTACATATATACTGTTAACAGATCAAATCGGGTCTTTCAAATAAGTTGTTTGAGCATAACTTGTCTTCAATACGTTGATTTAACTTTTCAAATGATATTGTTTTGATTAAAAAATTTTAAAATTACAAACTAAAATAACATTATTTTAAAAAGAGAATTTAAACCGATAGGATCGAAAGCTATAAAAAAATTGATCAACTTAAATTTAAGAAATTAATATCAAAGCAATGCGACTAGAATTGCCAAACCTACGTAATGAAGGGTCAATAGAGCATCCGAGTGGCAGTAACGGGACAAAAGAGTTATTGCAAATTGCAGCATAGGAGTGGTTTCATTTACTACACTTTACTTCATATTTCTTGTATGTCTCCTTACCTTCCTGCTGTTCCAAATGAATACAAATTTTTGCTCTCACTCGTCAATTTTGGCATTTACGTCCCCTCAACAACCCTTTTTTCTATTATAAATATTTGGAAATTGACGATTGCAAAATGGGAGACATTTTTGGTTCGAGTCTTCCAACCTTGTTATGTTTCGTAACATCCGACTGATCCACTTGACAGAAAAAAAAAAAAAAAGAAATTTTTGGTTTTAGCTTTCATTTTCTTTAAGAAATCATAAATATCGAACATCCTATGCACATATGAGCTATGAGTGACACTACGAATTAATTTCAAACAAATTTTATAATGAAAGTGTTAAGATATTTATTATATCTTATTATTTAATTTTGATATTTTTAATTATTGGGTCATCAAGATAATGATTAAAAATCCAAATCAAGATATGGTATAAATAAGTAACACTCCTTATTTGAGTTGGACTCTGGCATAAAAATTACAGTAAAATTAGAAGTCTATCTCTAATTGAAGTTCAAGAGGATTATGTCATATTATGGATAGATATCGTGTGGCTTTTCCACTGTAGCAAGGAAGGCTTGCGTTAGTGTTTTTTGTTGGCGTCTTGGCATTGGTTGATTGGTTGTGGTATGGACATTGTAACATATCTATAGAGGTTCTTGCATGTGTCATCATACTTCTGGACTCCTTATGTGAGTGACTTTGTGATTGCTTGGTTCTTGGCTTTGTTGGAAGTGTGTGTGTGAAAAGCACGTTTTTTTTGTTTGATTATTTTGGTGATTCGAAGGATATTGTGTGATTGCTAAGTTAGAGTGGTGTGTGTTTGTGATCCATCATCTGGAATAGCAATGCGTACATATGAGGTCATCGTTGGATGATGGATAATGTTAGTGAGTTGCAAATTTTGTGATGGTATGAGACGCAATTGGTTGTGAGTGGGTATTGTATTTTTGTGGTTAATTGTATGACTTTCTGTAGCTAATTTGGTCGTTGTACAGTGTTAGGTTGGTGGCTATTGTGTCTAATTTTGCAGCTGAGTTTACGTGGATAATTAATCCATCTTTTTGTTGTGTTTTCTATTAATTAGGTGACGTAAGTGGGCTGAATAATTGTGAATGACCAGCTACATTATTTCCTATTGTTAAACGATAATTGAGGGTTGTTTTGGGTAACTTTGTGGCTGTCGTTTTTGGTGTTAGTGTGCGAAAATTCCAGAAGTTTTCGTGACTTTGTAGCTGTTGTCTTTGTTGTTGGTTTGATGCGAAAAACTTCAGTAGTTGTCGTGGTTGTTATAGCCTTTTGTGTATGACGTTTCGGTAAAGAAATGTTTATTGATTTCAGACGTTTTGTGGTTGTTGTGCATAGAATTTTCAATCACGATATTGAAGCCTCATAATAAATTTTTTGATGGACAACTTCTCATTCTTTCTTTGATGAAGCGACATATTTAAGAGAGTTGTTTTTTTTATCTCAAATATTTTCATTTATGTTGAATTTTGTCTAATCACTTGAATTATTTATTTAGTATTCTTTCGTTATAAGATTATTGAAAAAAATTCTCTGTTGAGAATAATATGAGACGATCGTATTATTAAGTATGAAAATTTTTCATGGGTAGTAAGGACGAAGGATAATGTTAAGAGTTGAGTAGTTTCTTCACGTTTTATATTATTCATATTACCAATTATCTTACTGTGAAATATTTTGCTTTATCTTTTAATATAATATTTACTTAATAATAATAACTTATTATGACCACTACATAATACTTATCATGTAGTTAATTACATAAACTAATGTCACTTTACATGATAAGACTGCCAATAACAATCATATATAGGTTATTATTACCCAATGTTTAACACGAAATACCACATTATAAAAAATGTAATTTGTATTAAGCTAACGTAAGAGAACTAAGAATTAACTTCTCCTACAAATATTAACAATAAAAGAGGTTGTCCTCTCAAGCTAGAATCCAACATGGATTGGCCATTTTTGGATGGAAACCTAATTATGCTCCTATATTTGGTCCAATACGATAAATAATTACCCTAAAAGCTGGACAATTTCGATCCATACATGATCTAGACTTTGGCTTGTCGGTAACTATTTATGCTTTCCCTTTCTCGAGTCTCTATATCATACACAGCCTACAGATTGATGATATATAGGCTATGGCAGATATAGATAAAGCCTCCCTTCGTCAGCTTCTTTGAACGTAATTTCAGAATCGAATTAAATGCATGCATGCAACCCTTTTATCATGTATAGCCCTAGCTAGTAGACCATGTATGTGAAAATAAACCAAATTTAATGGAGTGGCACTGGAGAAAATAATTGCTTTTTTAGAAAAAGAAAATAAACTATAATTTACCTAAATTTCTGAAAAAAATAGGTTGATCGAGAATAAAAATATAATTTTATATAAATAATCAATTTATTATAATTATCTTAAATTCTTTATTTGAATCGAATTATATATATTAGTTTGAGTCATATTTAAGAAATTAAATTTAGTAATATTTGATTAATATACATATGTTTTATTATTATTTGTAATGAAAACTAAAAGATATTTTCTAAAAAAATAACAATTATTAAAAGTATCTCTCAAAAAGTTTAAAGATCATTATTTAAATCATAACAAGATACCTTAAAGTTATTTCCAAGCCAAATTATAATTAAAAATTGTAATTCATTTAAAAATTTGAAGGGAACAATTGATAAAAATAAAATAATTAAATTTTAAAAATCAAGTAATTTATAAATTATTATATCCAGGTAACAACTTAAATATATATAATCATGGGACCTTCGCAGCTTCATTAACTTCCGCAGCTGAAACATCATTTACTAGAAACCCACGAAATGTATGAGCAAAACATTAACTGCACATTTACCTCTCCCCATATACAAACTCTTTAGTACATATTTTTTTTTTGAGGGAATCTTTAGTACATATTTATTTTATGCTAAATTCTCAACCCTGCCCAATACCGCCGGTAATCCGCGGGAGAGCGTTGGAGGTTCATCGGGAGTTGTGTGGAGGAAAACGACCGTCGGATGTTGATGTAAAGGACCCACCAACTTGATTGCTGATATATTTTCATTTTCTTGTGACGTCCACATCTTGGGACTCACAACATGTGAAAACCTAAAATCTTTAATATATTTGAAATTTTAAAATTTTTGTGATTAACGAGTTATTACTTATTAGTGTTTTACAAAATTGTATCTGGTTGGGTCGGTCCTATTGGGCCCGAACTCAGTCATAACGACCCGTGGGCCGATCAGTCCATTCTGCGAAGATCAGTATTGGTTGGGTCGGCTGTGCTAGGCCCAGGCCCATTTTCACATGTTCACGGCCCACACGGCTTATCAGATGTTAGAGT
>JAOTAX010000007.1:29413081-29427676 GCA_025629825.1 Erythroxylum guanchezii
CCAGAATCCTTAAGTGAAGCAGCCAACTCATGGATCCAAACGGCAACGTACAGTTCAGCCAGAATCCGGCAGAACCAGTATCCATTGGTAAAATTAATGAAATATAAACCTAATGGTTAAAAAATTCAAAAATGTTCAACCGATTTAACAGTAAAAAATTTGAAACGTTTAATTTTTTGGCTTGATTTTCAACTTTTCGGTTTAAAATTTAATTTTACAGTTTGATTTACTTTAATAATTCTAATTGTTAAAAACCAATCAATTTATTAATTAATCAGTTAATTTTTATTAATTAATAAATTTTTATAAACCAAAACAAATAACTTAATTTGCATTTAATAATTTTTTTTATTAAATTTCAAATTTTTTATGGGTAAGAAGAATCCCTTTCAATTATATTTCAAATTCATTAATTTGATTCAATATTTAGTCGGTTTTATGACAGTTCAATATCGGTCAAACATTTTAAACCTTAAACCTTTTGACTTATCAATTTAATCTTTAGTCTGATTTTTAAAATATTGATAAACCTATGTGTCCAAAATGTGAATAACATCTCAATTTCTAGAGATTTGTAGTATTTATTGCTTTTCTGTTTTTTTCTTTATATTTCCAAGGAATACTTGGCAGAGAATTTGTCTTATTTTCAAATTTTCATATATTGCTTTTTTTTTCTCATAATTCTAAATGGGAGTTAGAACCAAATTAATCACACACTTACTCATTAAAAAAATATATAATCCATTTTTCTAGTTATTTTTATAAGGAAAAAAATTACATTTTAGATATTTACATAATAAACTCTTCAATATGAATAGGATTCGTAAATTATTTAACTCTTCAAATACTAGTTCATAAATTACTTAATTTAAATAAATTATTTAATAAATCAATAAAAAAGATACTCGAATTCACTTTAAAGAATTCCATGAAGCAATTAGAGCATTATGTGATGACCACAAGTTGAAGGCTACATGTGGTGAATTGAATGTGATAAGCCACCACAAAATATTAGTATCAGAAATGTCTGCTGGTTTAATACAATGAGACAAGAGTTTTTAAACTTTCTTCTGTCCTTATAGAAATAAATTGAAGTTGTAGCCCTAACTCTTTGTTGATGGTGACCAATCAGATACAGACATATACATATATAGTCTCCATGAGTGCAGGACTGTTGCAACAATCGGGACCTTAACAACAAATGTTAGTTGTTAGTATTGGGCCAGGCTCCAAATTCAACCCTCAAAAGATAACTTTGAATGAGCCTCTTAGCACGATATAAGTTTGGGTCGGACTCAATAATGTTATGTAACTAGGCAGAGAATAAGAAAATGGTAGACCTGACAAAGCTTTGCCAAGTAAAGCTGGCAAGAAGCATAACTAACTAACTAACTAACTAACCCATTATTACATGACCATTCCAAGATTTCACGCATAGGCCACTCAAGACTTTTTTTGGACATCTTGGTCTCATTATTGTGTGCTTCTAAACCAGCTTGGGAATTAGGAGGGAAGAATGCTTAAGGAAAAGGAAGAAAGTAAAAACAAATGGGAATTTGATTAGAATGAGAGAAGAAGAAGAACAGCACTAGTCACATGGTTATGCGTGTTTATAGGTCAACTAAACTCGCGGGGAGACAGAGATAGAGACAGTCCCCCTATGTTTGGAGCTCTCTATCCTACGTTCTGTCACGTTTTAACCCAAACTCCTATAAATAACAAGTTCAGATGCTCCTCCGTCCACAATCATCACCTTTTATGACTCCTCAGCTTTCATTTTTAGCTTTGTTCAAAGTGTTCTAAACTTTCTTTACTCTCTACTCTTAAGACTCTCTCTCTCTCTCTTTCTATATATATCTGCATTTTGTTTCTTTCGGAGAGAGGGAGAGTTTTTGTGTGTGAGTAAGCAAAGAGATAAAATAGACAAGAGACGTAAAGAAAGCTATGGATTTCACCAACTTTTCGTTCAACGTTTTTCTTATAATTGCTGTCTTGTATGTGATGATCTTCCCTTTAGCACAATCTTCTGCTCCTGCACCGTCACCAACCAGCGACGGTGAGTCCTTTCTGTTCTTTGGCTTTTGTTTGACATTTAAAATGATCATGATAGAGAACCCTTTTAATGATCAGCGTCCATCAAGTTTTCGAAGTTTAATGCCTATATGATCAATTTTTACTCATAAATTTGATTTCTTTTTATCTGTTACACATTTGCAGGAACCACAATAGACCAAGGAATAGCATATGTTCTAATGCTGGTGGCTTTGGTTCTCACTTACCTTATCCACTGATTCTTCATCAGTCGAAGAAAAACCAGTCATGACCAAGAACAGCTTGAGGGGTTGTTAACGGGTAGAGTTTTTGCAGTGTAACCCTTTTTCTGTTCTTTCGAGAGTTATATGGTAGAGTTTTGGTTATGGGGTGTGTTTCATGTTATTTGATCTTTCAATGACAGTTCTCGTCAGATTCTTCTTTTTTATTATTATTTTTAATTCTTGCTTAGGTAAAATACACAAGTTTTTAATTAATTTTAGAAAAATTTATAATTCTTAAAATTATAATTTCAATCCAAATTGGATAAATTCGAAGTAAACTAATATTTTTTAAAGTATCTTAAATTATTATTTTCAAGTCGTATGGAGTTTCATATCTTTTATTTTTTCTTTTTAATTTTATATTTACTCTCGATTGTTTCTTATTTATCTCACCCTTTTAACATGACATAAACAGAAAATGAAATGAAGATTTTCATTAGAAGGCATAAAATCATTTAAAATTTTTGCCACCTTATACATAAGTAATTGTAAACAAGAAAATATTTAAAGATGAATCGAGTCTATAACTCATCAAATAATTTACTCATAATTCGTAATTAGCCAAAGTTTAATTTAACTTGATATGTAAGAAGAAAACTAGACGAACCAATTGGTAGTACTTCAGAAAATAGCAAGTGTAGTAGAAGAGAAAGCAGCAGAGTTTTGAGTGGAACTATAAGGCTATCAAATTATAGTAAAAGCTACTTTTATTACCTTAAAGATCTAATTTCAGGTTTCCAGTTTCCAACAACATTGGAATCACAGTTTAAAGTAAGAATTCATTAGTCCTAGACATAGCATTGGCCTCTACAAAACCTACACAGACACAACTTCTTGGTGCAGAAGAGATGTCCTACACCTTAAAACTCATGACCAAGATAAAACTATGCTAAGAATCTGAGACCAAATCTCAGACAAAAACTTGGAATTTTCTACAGTACAAAATTTCTCAGTTCCAGCAGCATTTTCAGGAGAAAGCTGTTTAGCAAAATCTGGAAAAAGAGGATTATGTACTTTTGGGGTTGCCAAAAGTATCCATCCACTGTCAAAATTGTGTTTTTGTACAGGGGGATACACTATTCACATAAGAGCAGCTACTTGCTTCTTCAATGTCAGTGTTGCTCTCAGGCCATCACCAAACGCTTGCTTCAGTGAAGACTGAAAAACTGATGCAGCATAACGATTATGGCGACGGATGCCAGTGATGTAAAGCATACTTCACTACTTCATAGAATGAAACTACAATCCCAACAGATGGACCAGCACGACCAACACGAGGACCAACTCCCATGAAGAGTCCCTTCAATCCTCCATCCCTACACCAGTCAATTTTTCATATGTTCAGATACAACCGTGGAATATGTAATCAACCATATTGAGAACTGACTGGGATTGTGCTGAATTTAGTGGAGTAGTAGCAGTACAACTAACATCTAACAGATTAATAATTATGTCTCTTACATAATCACAGGATAATAATTTCAAAACAGCTTGTAACCTGTCACTGAAGTACATCTCAAGAGCAATATAAACAATGTGCTAGTCTGTATCCTATACTGATATTTGGTAGGGAATAGGAATCTCCACATCCTCAGACAGGACAATTCTGTACTTCACAAAGGTTAAGTTCATTTCCCAATTCTCTCATAATTATGGGTGCTTGAAAATAATCTCACTGGACGCAAAATTTCAGCAAAGGCCTGAATCAACACGTACATGTAGACCAGACTTGAAAGTGCAACAAAAAAATTGTTAGGCTTGACATGCAAAAATTTTATTAGCTAGAGGGTTCCATTCCAGTTTCCATCAGATATCATGCAGAGGATAAGGAAAGCATTGCAAGATTACCATCCCCAAGAACATGATGAAAGTTTGGAAAAGACTAACAACATGGTACCATATAAAAAGACAAGAACACATGTCTAACATCAGAACAGCAATAGGAACACTTAATAAGATGGTTTTTATGTTAGGTAACAATTCAACTCAAGCTACCCATGCGTTAAATTACACTAGATAGAGAGCAATAACTCAGTATTATTCCGAAACAAGAAGGAAGAACCTTCTTCTCAAGGGAAACCCCCTTACAATCTCAGGAAATCTTCGGAGAATTATTTCCAATCTAATGCCTATCCTCCTTCTCCCATAGACTATTATTTTATATCTACTTATCCTAACAAACTTCTAAGGAATAGATATCTCCTGCTAACAACCTGAATCACTAAAATATATTGATATCTAGCTATCTCACTACTGCTTACAGCTTGTCTTCTTCTTCCTTGTATAGACTAACCACTCTCCTTTGTGACCATTATTCCTAACATTTTATTTATGTAATAGACAACACAGGAAAGACATTAAAGGTAGGATACTATGAAAAACAGAACTATTTGCTTGAATAATACCTCCAAATTTCCGTCAATACTTGACGTGTTGTCATCCTCAACGCCCTGATAGGATCATTCTGACACCAAGAACATAATGTAGTACATAATAAAAGCTCGTCAATACTGCAGTCTATCTTCTATAATGCAAGTGTAGTTGACAGAAACATATTGCAGATGGATGCCATAATTGATGTTATCCCAATTACACAAGTTCCTGTTTCCTTGTTTAGTCATAAACCACAAATAAGACATCTCACTCCATGTTTCATGTATTTGATGATCCAAAGCATTCTAGAATTTCTTCCTAATATGAAAGTTATTGAAATCTAGCAGATATGATAGACAGTAGAGCCTACAAATGTGCAGACTGAAGTTGGCATAGAAAGTAATGACCTCTATCTGCCTTCGGGTTTTGGCAACATCCAGGGGACAAGTGGTACCAGCTGCTAGACTCCCTGCAATAAATCCAGCTGAAAAATTTGCACCAAATATGGCTGCCACATTGGATTCGTCACCAACCAAAATAAGAAGTCTTCTCCTAATCTACACCAGGAGAAAGAAGTGGGGCGGTTACTGGCAAAAATGTACAGGATGCAAATTCTGAAAAAATATAAGATCGATTAGCAACAAGAAGAATACATCTAAAATAAATTAAAGTGAAATGAAAAGTTATTACTAGCTCAAGAGTTGGCCAACAAATTGCTGAGAATGGTACATCACGAGCAATCTGTGCTCCCATGCCTGTCCACAGTATGCGATAACCCTTCACTCTTGCAAGAGATATGTTATTTTCTGCAGAACTTGTATAGCAAATAACAGGAAAGATTCCTGAGCTGATGTCTCAAGCAACAAAGTTAAATTCCCAAAGTATCCATTTAACATTTTCAGATTGTTCTGTTTGTCCATTACCAGAGATATACAGTCAACAATACTAAATATGTTCCTTATTACATATATCAAAGCCCCACAGGCGTATACGCATTGTTCAATCATCTCCGTGACGAGACTTGTCAATCAACATGATACAAGCCTTCCGAATCTTCCGATCATTCACTATTCTATCCACGAGGCACAATTTTCTGTAAAAAAGTTACAATAGAAAGCAGATGAGAGACTTACAGTTGTTTTGAGGATTATTTGTGCTCCTGACATTGGAGATGACATCAAGTAGAGTTTGTAAAACTCCAGGAGGTGTCCGACCAACTTGGACAGCCTTAAAAGCCTGCAAATGTAACAAAAATAGTAAAAGGCCTAAGATTTTCAGTGCCATAATTTACCACATAATAGATCAAATTAAAACTGTAAAGGAATAGCATTAAGCATACAGTTTTTACCTGCATGCGGGTTCTAGCAAGTTCAAAGGGATAACAAGTTACACAAGCTAAAGATCGCGCCAAAGAGCCAGCTACCAAAGGAGCATATAATGTTGTGCCAGGAAGATACTGTGATGTCAGATCCTCTAGCCAATTTCGAAACAGATCATAACACGGCAAGTAGATTCCCACCTGCACCATCAAACAAGTAGACCTAAGCATATATTCCAGATAAATCAAAGCATAAAGTAGGGGATTCTAACTTTTAGTTTCGAACTTACTGTTGGTACTGCCACAGCCAAACCAGCATTCGTGCCTCTCCATAGTCTAGCAATTCCTTCCTGTGATTATGTCATCAAATTATGAACAGAGATTGGCAACAGGGATTCAAGACTACAAACAAGCAGCAAAAGAAATCAATACGCAAAAAGAGTCCAACAGATAACCACATAAGGCCATTCAGTGACTACAGCCCTTCAATCAGTTCTATTCCAATCATGACCTTGTATTGTGAAGGTAATCTCATGCAAGAATCAATGGATCACACACTCTAAACATAACATAGAAGAGCTTCTAACCTGTCTTATGATTTTGTGGAACACATCCAAGGTTCCTTTATAATGAAAACAATCAGGAGGACAAATTGATACTGTTCCATGAACTCCAGCACGCGTGCATGAAGGTGAACACCTTAGATCAGCAAACATCTATACTGGCCAATCGTTTACAATGTTTATACATACAACGAATTGGAAATAAAAAAGAAACAGACAAAAAAAAAAAAAAGAAAGACAAGCATACCATGTTGGGACCAAAATATGTCATACGACTTGTAATATTACTAAGTGGGTGTGAGTAAGCAACTCCAGCAGCCTGTGCTTGCAACTTCGTCTATACGGTAAAACAGAAGATTCAAATTCAGTACAAGGAGACCAATAACTTCGAATGATTCCCAGCATTACCAGAACAAGAACAAACTCAAAAATTTGAATCGAACAACCTCCCAATTTTGGGAAAAGCTCAAACTTCAATCTCTAAATTCATCAAAGGTAGCATCTTTCATACAATTTCCTCGAAAGAAACGAAACCTACTTGATATTCTCAAACGTTCAAACCAAACATAAATTAAAGATCCTAATCTACCTTCACGACATCAAGAGGGTTAACAATTATTGCAGACAAGAACGCGGCACCGACAGCAGAGAACCCTCTCTCTCCAATCCCCAACTCGCCATCCGACGAAAATCCCGCCTGTTGACGCGGACAGCCTGATTCTCCGACCACCGGCTCCCGCATTGACAAATCATTACCATTTGTCAAAACTCCCAAGTTTTGCTCCGTACTCACCCATGGATTCTGAGCTCGCTCAGCCTCCACCATATTTTGACTCTGAGACGATCGCAAGAGGGGGTTTCAAATTACACCAACCCTTGATAAATTACTTTTCCTGATTCCTTGGAGAACAAGAAAAGCAAACTAGCGGGAAAGAACAAAATTTCCATTTTTTAGACCTTTTAGGGCGCGTTTGCGGCACCGTTGAAAGTGACGGTTATTTTAATATTTTTTGGTTTTTGGTACTATAAAACAGGAAACAGCTTAGTGAAGCAAAATTTACAGCCAAACAGAGTCTTATTATTATTATTATTATTATTATTATTATTATTATTATTATTAACAGTATAAGTAGAGAGATATTTGCTTATTTTAAATGATTATTTTGGAATTGTATTTATATTTTATGGTCAAATCCCAATTTATAATTTGGACTTGAAATAATTAAGAATTTAGTAATATAGTTTTGGTTTATTATAAATCTGGGAATTTAATGTTTGATGTAAATATTTATAGACCTGAACAATATTAATATATATATATATATATATATATTAACATGAGATTATTGTTAGTCATATAATTTTTTCTTAATTTTGCTATAATTAGTATTTTAATAATACATTTAGGATAGACACAACAGGTTGAGGAAGTATTTAAAATTAATCAATGAATTTGGTTAAATTATTATTTGATTTAAGAATCAAATTTTAAAATATAATTCAACTTAAAACAGAAATAATTTCAACTCTAAGACTATTTATGAGTCATGATATGAGTTTAATTTTGACTAACTTATTATCAACTATTTTAATTATAAAATATTTTTATATTATTTTTTTTAAAAAAAATCAAGTAAACTTTCATATCTATAATTTATATATTATATATTTTGAGTAAATTATGTTGAAGATAAGACTTTTAAAACTAAAAAAAACTCTATACATATATACTTATCAATTCAACATATACTTGAAAAATTGCAATTGTTAGCTTCACAAAACTAGTGTCAAAGTCTTAGTAGGCCATATAATCTATATATTTAAAAATTGGATAGAAGTTAAACTCTCTTAAGATAAAAAATTTAAATTTTAAAAAGTTTAATCAGAATTAGATTGTCATAAAATTAATTAAAAATTAAAAAAATTAAAAAAATTTAAAATATACTTAAAAGAGATCTTTCTTACTAGAAGTTCAATTAAAAGATATTGTTAAATAATTAATTTTGATTTATATTAATTTATTAATTTTTAAAAATATAACAGATTAATTAATCAATTAATCAATTTTTGAAAACAAATTTTATTAAAATATATGGAATGAAAAAAATTTCAAATCAAACTAAAAAATTTACTATTTCATGATTTTTATGACCAAAAATATTCGATAGTCTTTTAATGATTGTTATTTTCAAGTAAATGTACATTCCGATCCAAAGTGTAAAGCTTGATGCATCTAGGCTTCTAGATTCCAGTTCCATCTGTTCCTTGCCCGGACATCAATGGCTGAGTCTCCTCAATCTCATTTTCGCCGCCGTCTTCACGGGACAGCTCTTCTAAAGACAACCCTTTTGTCTCTGTTACCAAAAAGGTGCAACAAAATCCAAGCATGTTGGTGAATGCTAGCACCATGAGAGAATGCTTAGGCCTGTCCGATTCTGGACCTTGTTTCAATATATAGGTTTGAACAACATAAGTCCCAACCATAGCTCCCAGTTTTCCGGCCGCCGCGCTCAGTCCGTGACACAGACATCTCATCCTCGTCGGAAAGAGCTCCGCCGCCAGGATAAACGTCGTTGAATTGGGTCCAAAATTGGCGAAAAAGAACGTCAGCCCATATACTACAGCGAATAGAGCAGGGTTCTTGTCTTTGAAGTAATCGTAATTCACTCCCATAATCAACATGCATGTGGACATCATTAGAAAGCCGACAAGTTGGATAATGAAACGTCCGAAGCTGTCGACGAGAAACACAGTGAACAGGTAACCTGGTATTGTTCCGAAGAATGAGGAGACGAATATGGCTCGTGACTGCTCGTAGACTTCCTCCACAGAATTCACTTTAATGGGGTCTTTAGTTAGCTTCATCGCCGGGAACAAGTCTCTCTGTGTCAGGTTCTGTGAATAAAACGCCACATCTAACAGCATCCAACTGCACATCGATCCTGGAAAAGAAGAAGAAGAAGATCAGAAATTTAGCAGTAGAATAAGAAACCTTTGCATAATTTTTCTTTAACGGTACCGATTAAATGGATTCCATGGAGTTCGAAGAAGGAATTTGACAAGATTGGATAGCTATTGACAGCTTTAAACTTGGTAATCTTCTGTTCTTCGTCCGGGTCCTCATGCGCTTGAATCTTAAGAACACGTCTCATATCAGCAAGAGCAATTCTAGCTTCATCATTTCTAGGATCAGGTCTGATGATTGCAGTGTAACGAGCAGTTTCAGGCATGTTCCTTAAACAGTACAACGTTAAAGCAGCTGGAAGAGCACCGATCATTAGTACCACCCTCCATAGAACATTTTCCTTAAAGATTTTAGAAAGAACCATCGGGATTAATCCTGAGAAGATGATCCCAACGCCTTGCATCGCAAACAGTGCAGACAAGAAAGTACCGCGACTCTTCCTGTTACTGTACTCACTCATGATGGTAGCACAAAGAGGGTAAGTTCCACCGAGACCAAAACCTAGCAACAACCTGAAGAGACAGAGAACACCTATAACGACTCCAGGTGGTCCAAACGGCACGCCGGAAAAAAAGGCACAGAAGAAAATGATTACAAGGGTCAATGCGTAAGCTTTTTTCCGACCGATCCTATCGCCAATCCAACCGAAAAACAACTGACCACAGAAAGTTCCGATTAGTGCCACGCCGCTGACTAGGTTGTTAACGTATTGTGGGAGTGTACCAGGTCGTTTAAGGAGAGGATCATGGAAGTACATGCGTCCCAGCAGCTTGGAGACTGGGTTTATGCAGAAGATGTTGTATGCGGTGGTGAGAAATCCCAGTCCGGTGATGGCCAAGACGGTGAAATGGTACTTTTGTGTGGCAGCACCGTCCATGGCATTGAGAAGAGCTAAATTGTTAGAAACCATCTTTGTTGATGATGTTGTCGGAGATTCGAGTCACTTTATAATGGTGTTGGAGCAGCATTTGTTGAGGAAACAGGAGAAAGAAGGAGGCTTTCACGTGGACAAAATAGTGGCTAATTTAATCTTTTTCTTTAAAAATTAATAGTATTGAAAGGTAGTTTTTGTCAAGTTGTGGTTTGTCTTCTTCAAGAGCACGCCCAGGTTTGATCAACTTTGAATTTGGTTTTGGACGTTATAAATAGGGATATATGAGTCCTTCAGGTGACGGTTTTCATGGAGGTTTCTCAGTTCCTTCCCTCCGTTACAACGATTGGACTGTTTTAAGTTATTCCATTTGTGTCGATTTCTTGGTTCGATTAAATATTTTATGGGAAAAGCATAATGAGAAATGGTCTTAATTTGATACGCATATTTAACAAATGATAATGAATTAGATAATGATTTGGTGGTTTATTAATATTAATTTCATTGACTTAGATAAAAATAACTTGATTGAAGAATTTTTTTAACTTTTATAACTTGGAATTACCTCCTCAAGAATTGGAAATTAAAAATCCGATTCATCACAACTAGGGTTTACAATGGTCGGAATTCGAACTCAAAACCCAACTCTTTTTAAACCTAAAATCAAATGTAAGCATAAACACTCAAATATAACTAAACACTCAAATGTAAGCATAAACCAACTTTTGCTTGGCTGGCTATAGAACTCTATGACAACAGATATCAGACATCTCAGGAACTCTGGAGCAATACGAAGAACCTACTTGGTGCATATACACGCTCACAGGTCACTATGCTCAAAGGCGAATTCCAACAGACTTAGAAAGGACCCATGAAAATGGATGGAATATCTGACAAAAATGAAATCCATCTCAGATAACTCGACACTTGCTGGGAACTCTGTTTCCACATTTGATTAACACAAGTTTTAGTAGGATTGGATTCTGAATACAATACTATTGTGGTTAAATTAACTGAAGAACCAGATCTAACGTGAATTGACTTGCAGGCTTCTTTTCTTACTTTTGAGAGCTGTCTTAAGCAGCTTAACGCACTCCATAGCTTGCAGATTGGGTTCCCCACTGTCAATGTTGCTCAAAAATCATATTCACGACCATTTCTTACTAATCAAAGCCACGGAGGGTGGAGAGGTTCCTCATCCAAGTCATCTCGTGGCAGAGGAAGAAGTTGTGGTCGAGGAGGTCGATTTAATAAGCCAGTTTGTCAAGTATGTGGTAAGATATGACACATTGCAATCAATTGCTTTTATTGTTTCGATTGATCCTACATGGGAACATCATCCACTGAATTCAAACAAACTTCTCAGCTTTTGTAGCATCACCATCCACTGTTAAAGATCAAAACTGGTATGTTAATAATGGTGCCAACCATCATGTTACCAATGATCCAAGCCAACTACAGAATGCAGTTGAATATAATGGTAAGGAAAGTCTGGTTGTTGGAAATGGAAGACATCTTCCAATCAAATATACTGGATCAAATGTGATACTGTCAAAACAACCCATAAAACTTAAAGAGATTCTACATGTACCTCACATTGCTAAGAACTTGTTAAGTATATCCAGCTTAATAGCAGCAAATGATATTTTCATTGAATTTCGTGATACTATTTGCTTTGTAAAGGACAATAAGACAGGGGAAGTGTTGCTTCAAGGGAAACTCCATGATGGCCTCTACAAAATTGACCAACTAAAGTACAAAGCAAACATGGAGCAAAAACAAGGAGACTCAAGTTAAACATTCCTAACCTCTGAAAAGGAACGATGGCATAAAAAGCTTAGGCATCTATCCACTAGAACTTTAAATAAAATCTTGCAGTCATGCAATGTTAATGCTGAGAATGAACCAAACTTTTTCTGTGAAGCATGATAGTATGGAAAATCGCATTTACTTCCTTTCAAGTTGTCTGAGTCTCATGCCAAGCATCCTCTTAAGTTAATTCATACAAATGTGTGGGGTCCTTCTCCAATTAACTCAATAAATGGCTACAAATAATATGTTCACTTCCTAGATGATTTTAGTAGGTATACTTGGATTTTTCCCTTGAAAAGCAAAGAAGAAGTGGTTCATATATTTCTTTACTTCAAAAATTTGGTTGAAAACCAATTTGACCAAAAAATAAATTTTTTTTAGTGCGATGGAGGGGGGAGAATTCAGAGCACTTGCAAATTCAAATACTACAATTGAATTTCGAATAACGTGTCCGTATACCTCATCCCATTATGGAAGAGCTGAGAGGAAGCATTCAACACTGCTGTCTATCTAATAAATCTCTTACCTACTACTGTTTTGCAGGATCATTCACCATTATACACTCTCTTCTATAAGACACCTGGCTATTAAATGTTAAAGCCTTTCGGGTGCGCCTATTATCCATGCTTAAAGCCATTCAACAAACACAAACTTTAGTTTCACACCACCAAGTGCGTTTTTTTTAGTTATGGAGGTTATCACAAGGGGTATAAATGTCTAGGACCTACTAAAAAAATCTACGCCTCTCAAATGAAAATGAGTTTCCATTTGAGCATGGCTTTCCTAACACCAAACAAGAACCAGTCACATAAGTCGAGCCAACGTTTTTGTTCTCACTGCCTAATCAACAAATCATTGGCATAATACGAAGAATGAGTCCAACATTTTATTATTCCTCAACATTCTGCTACGGACACAATGAACTCAGTGTCATTTAATAATAGCCCAGCTCACTCAAATAGAAAGACGTCAATTGAACTTAACTCCTTAAATGGTGAAATAAATGAAGATATTGAAGTTGAACAACAAGACACAATTACAGGTCATCATATGATAACGAGGAGCAAAAGTGGGATATTCAAGCCCAAGGTCCCATTTATTGGAGTAGCATTGAGGAATGAAGATTATGAACGAAGTTCAGTGAATGAAGCACTATAATCAACTTATTGGAAGAGAGCAATGTAGGATGAGTATGACGAGTTGATTCACAACAAAACATGGACATTAGTTCCATTCCCTGGGCAGAAAAATGTAGTAGATCAACATTAGCAAGGAGTCAAGCGAGTACTGAGATATCTGAAAGGGACCAAAAATCTTGGATTGCACATCAGGCGATCCAACTTTCTTGACATCAATGGTTTTCCAAATGCAGATTGGACTACCAGTACCGATGATAGAAAATCCATAGCTGGGTACTATGTATATCTTGTTGAATATTGTCTCAAAAGGAAGTCAGAAATCTACAAAGTCAGAAATTGATGCTGTCGGTGATCAACAATGGAGGAGGTTGGTGCAGTTAATGTTGATCAACCATGGAGGCTTGTTTTTCCCGGTAGATTTCGGCAGTACAGCTAGCTTTCACACCCTTTGTTCACACCCTTTGATTTCTCTATAAATTGGAGGAACAAACAACGAAAAAGTAGAGATAGTTGGAGAAGTTGTTTTGTGAGAGAGTGGAGAGTTTTCCAGAAGAGAGGGAAAGCAAAATTTCGAGAGAGAAGAGAGAGAAGAACAGTGAGAGGGGAGAGAAAAGAAAAACTTATTTATATTTATTTGTTTTTTTTGTTTTATCTTTTCTAGTAGGATTTTGAGTTAATTTTAGGTCTCTTGGGAAACACCATTGTATACTCTCTTTGTTATAGTGAAATACTCAGTCGTCTCCAAACTGGAAGTAGGTATTGCCGAACTAGTATAAAAATTTTGGTGTTCTTTTGTTACTGTTATTGTTTTATTTTTACTCCAAATTTAATCACATTTCCGCACAACAAGTGGTATCAGAGCTCCAGTTTTTCAACTGGAGTGTTGTAGGAGTGAAAATATATTGGAGTTATAGTGCCGATGAACAGTGTCGGTCAACAGTACCGGTGAATAGTGTCGGTGAACAGTACGGGTGAACAGTGTCGGTGAACAGTACAGGGTGAACAGTGCCGTGCTACAGTACCCGTGAATAGTGCCATCGCAACAGTACCGTACGTATTTTTGAATAGTGATCGTACGTATTTGTGAACAGTAACGTGTAGATGGCTGGAGACAAAGACGAGTCCGTGAAGAGGGAGTAGTTATCATCATCATCGACACCTACATCCAGTAGACATCCAATTGCTACTACAAGGTTAGAGGTTGATAAATTTAATGGCTCTAATAATTTTGGTATGTGG
>JAOTAX010000007.1:29429253-29440046 GCA_025629825.1 Erythroxylum guanchezii
AGCAAATCCACTTTCTCTTTTGTGATTACAGTTACCAATGGGACAAACTGTAAGAGATTATATGTATGTATATATAGGGACTGCTGTGGGGACCTAGCCATTAATATTAATCCGAGGCTTGCCCATCATGGGCCTTCGGGTTAGGCCTACACCATTAATCACAATAATAGTGGACCATAGGCATCTCAATAGGGATATATCATTAGTCTGTCTTTAATAAAACAAAATGACAATTGATTGTAGCCCACAAAATATATTCTAACAAGGAGTTGGATAAATAGGCACATTAACAACATCTATCGGCAGGTCCAAAGAGAATATATAGTTAAAAATAAGCTTTCATCCACGAGTATGTTTATAAGTGTTAGATAATACTTTGCAAATCTAGTTTCTAAGAGTATGTTTATAAGTGTTAGATAATACTTTGCAAATCTAGTTTCTAAGAAGTTGGGTTTTAAAATCTTTTGAATTCTCAATGTATTCATCAATTCTCGTCTCATATTAATTTCTCTTTCAATATTTTTTATTATTAGAAAAAGTGTGAATTGCTCCTTAATATTTCTTAATCTAATTTAATTCCTGTCATTATTGATGTTATCACATTATAGCATTGTAATATTTTCAAAATAGTTCCAGCAACACCTTAAATCCTAACCAAGTTTAAGTTTTTGGCAACTTTTAGTATACAAGTCATAAATTTAGCTTATGTCATATTACAATTAGGCAATTTTGAACCTATCAGACACTGATATGATCTTAAAATAATCTTTTAAAACATTTGTTAAAGGTGTGATTCTTATTTCATAAAAGTATAAATAAGCTCCTACCTTTATTTCTATTATTAGTTTCATATTGTAATACATACTATTTTAATATAATTGAATACTATTTTAGTAATATTACGGCACATAGTGGTACTTAGATAATGATATAGACTTAATTAGACTTCTGGGCTCCGCAACATTGTTTTGTCTTAAATTATAAATAAAATATTAAATATATCAAATGTGTTATTTTTATTTTAACGAAAAAATTTATAATTGTATAACTAAGTTATGCAAAATATTTGCATTGAAATAGAAAATTATATAATTTAATGGCAATAATATTATATATGCTGTTAAAAATAGAAATAAAAAATATATTTGATATTTTACTCATAATTAAAAATATTTAGATAATTTACCCTTAATGATACTAGCTAGGATTATGTATACACTTCAGGCAACAAGTAAAATGATAACAATACTTACTTTCTAGTTTCTTTAAAAGGGTGCGACTACATGAATTTAGATGGTGGAACCACATATGGGAATAAAATTCAAGTAAAATTATTACTAGTTATTGTAAATTAGTATATCAACATTTTATATAATATATATTAGGTTACGTTTCAAAAGTAAGAGAAGAGGCTGCAGGAAACTTGTCTAAAGGAGAAGATTAATCATGAAGGAAGCATTTATTTTAGTTTGTTTTTCTATAATAATAAGTGAAAAGGTGTCAAGCAATATGCAATACTTAACAAGACGAATAAAATTCTATTATTCAAACAGCAAGGACACCTTTACAAGGCAATTGCCATTTCTTATTGGTACTAAACTAAAATTCTTGAATATTGGGAAATTTTGAAATAAGAATTTGTTAAAAGTAGTTTTGAGGTGCCATTTCAGTATCCAGTGGCAGGGACATCTTCAGGACTGCTATTTGAGTTTGAGTTTTGGCCCGTTGGCTCTCTAAGTCGTGTATTTGCCGATGAAGTTGAGAGATAATGGCTACACATCCATAAACAGGGTCTTCCATCCTGCACCTTGCCTCGTAATACAATGATGCTGCAGCTTCTGCTCGTAGGTTTTCTGGAAGTTGCTGAATGATCGTAAAACAAGAAACATTAAAAAAAAAAATTAATTTCTTATGCTTAAAAACACACTTGTGTTTCCTATTAAAGGTGTGTTGTTCACCTGGAGCAGTTTTCCAGCATTGCTGGCGCCATAGATTTTGTGCACACAAGCAAATCTTTGAGGATTATTGGCGGGGAAATAAGGAGAGAAAATGCAATCTGAAGGACATCTTCTTCTCAAGTACTTGCATGCTGCACAACGACCTGAAATCATTTCGCAAAACGACAATAAAAATCTTTATCCAGTTCAGAGATTCTCTAGATGTTGACGAGTAAGAAATCCAATTCTAGATTTTCAGTTTTAGGCTTATATAAGGAGATTAGATCTTTACAACGGCTACTCTTCCAAAAAATCTGATTCTGTAAGGAAAGGTTTTTCGGAATGTATCGGGGCTCCCAAGGGTGGGTTTCTTATCATGTTTTTAGATTCCAATACGGGAAAGGCAATGGAACCCTCTATAATTAGACAGAGCATTTCGGATTGATTGGAACTTGAAAATGCTTAATCTGTATCACCATATATCTAAAGTCTCATACAATTTTATAGTATTGACAAAGAATATATAAAATTGTTAACATACAAAAAGATCTTTCTGGAGAAGTTAAATATTTCCCGAATATATTGAAAAAATAGATTACACGTACTAAAGACAAATAACCAAACCACCTCAACACCAACGAAACATACATACAGAGCCCTAAGACCGAAGTGAATGTGGGACCATTAATTAATTCCTTAAGATTCACCCAAGGACATCTGTCCTAATTACACATAGCGTGTAAAAAGCTATAGCTTGTACGGGGTCCCTCTCCCACCATCTCGACTTCCCTGAAGCTCGTTGTTGCATGCTCTATCTGGACCAGAGTATACTAAAACAAAACATACTATTAACTATGTTATCTTTTGCGATGATATGCGAATCATCTCTAAATGTGTACATTTGGTGACGATCTCAAACTTTATCGCCAAAAGTTATGATTTTGGCGACGTTATAATGTATTGTCGCTAAAGCAATTTCTTCAGCAACGATTCTGGAGTCGTCACAAAATGTCCCTATTTTTGCGATAGTTTTAGTATTTCCTCGCCAAAGGTTGAGTGTTTAGCAACGATAGTTTCAAACGTTGCAAAAAAAGCATCGCTTTTTGCCACGAAATTGTAATTCATCGCCAAATGTGGATTTTTTGTAACTAAACTTTGAAATCGTCGTCAAAAGTCAATGTTAAAGAATTTATAATTAATAATGTTAAATTGATAATTTTTTAATGCTAAGTGTGCTTAATAATCTTAAGGATAATTGTAATTGACATTTATATATGATTTTTCATATTTTTTTCATTTCCCTTCTTACTAAATTTGTTTAAATATATAGTTAACACATTAAAACTCTATAAATTATCTTTTTGGATATAAAAAGATAAACATACCTAAAATTTTAATATTAATAAGATAAAAAATAATAAATTTAAGTTGATTACTATTCTTAATCATTAATACTTATGAACAATAAAATAATAATACATATAAAAATGTTGGAATATGGTAAGCAATATAATATAGTGATATATGGTAAGTACTACAAGATGTTAATTAGAAATTTAACAATTCTTACAAACAAAATAATTAGAAGTTTGACAATTCTTACAGACAAAATAACAAATAAAATTTCACGCCTAATATTCCATTAAAAAGGAAAAGAAGTAACTATTTTTTTGAATTTCAAGTGACATTAGAATCGGTAGAAAACATAAAGGTTCCAAGTCATCAATTGAAACAGTTAAAGATCATCCCTCAGGGTCTGGTGAATTGAAACCCTCTTTCAACAACTTCTTTGGTTTAACTAAATTTGCAAAAGATAAAATGAACGATTTCCCATATGCAGTGTGCATGACAGTATTAGATGAATCACACATGCTAAGCATTTCAGCTAATGAGCATAAATAATAGAACAAAAAAAGCTAAATCAAACGACATTAGGATGTCAAATTCGAACACATGCATTCCCAACTGATAAACTCCATGATCATCATAATGAACAGACATAGTTTTTGAAATCGACCACTGTTCCGAAACAACCAATTTCCCTAATCCTTTACGAATTATCGAGACATCAACACTACCTCCATTTCCATCTCTATTCTCGTGAAGATTCGAGGAAGCTTAACACAACATATAGTATATACAATTAGATGTTCATATAATAGCTTCATAATAGAAAATGAGATGTTGATAATAAAAAAAGAGAGGTAGTTTGGATGATACTAAAAACCTTAAAGAAGAAGATCAGATGTGGAAGGCAAGGGATGAATACTGTTTGATGAGGGAATTTGTTCTGTATTGATTTATTTTTTATTAGGGACAATTTTGCTACATTCCTCCTAACGAAGTTCATTTCTACCATCAGAAACTATTCACGACATTCCACGATGATTAATGTTAACAACTTTATTCTGAAAGTCACTAGAAGAATTATTATTTGAATGTTCCAATATTCTATCAATGTTAATTTTATGATCTATCAGGTGACACTACTTCGTATGAAAAGGTTGAGAATGTTAAGTGTATATGTACTATGTTTAAAGGATGCATAAACATCTCTTGCAACTCTGAAATGTGATTGTTTCTATGTACCAAAAAGAAAAAAGAAAAATGAACGTGAGTCCAATTTTCTTCATATGAAGCAATTAACCATTCTCAATTGAATTAACTATCATGGTTCCAATTTATACGTTTGTTACCTATATATGTTTTGATACCTTGCTAATACTTCTAGCATTGATCATGTTTCTTTTAATTTTATGTCTAATCACAACCTCATTAAACGTTAGAATAAAGTCCTTTTGATGGATACATTAGTAAATTATAAGTAGTAGAGATTTGGTGTAAAAGCAACCATATGGTAAATATGTATATAAACAGTTGCAGAAATAGCCTTAATTCTCTAGCGGAACTTTAATCAAATAGTTAGTAGGTTTCCTCAAACAAGCATGGAAGGTGGAAAAGAAATGTCAACCCATATGTATCCAAAACAAAAACACATTTCACCATCTTGCAAACCCAAACCCAAACACAAACAAAAACCTATATACCATTAGCATAATACAAAACCCATATAAACTCCATCATGTAATAGAAAAACATAGCATAACATAAATGAATCTTGAAAATGTAAATGAAGAACAATACCAACAGAAGACACGACGCTTCGTAGATGGTGACGACCACAACATAGGATACAAACACAGCAAATTAGGAGAGGATGCTTCTTTGACAATAAAACTAGAGGAAATTTGTTGAAATAACACGAAAATGAAGAGAGTTTCATTTTTGTGTTAATAACGTAGTAGAAAACAATGCCATTTGTTATTAATGTATTTGGAAGAAATACACCATTTCGAGACGAATCATAAAACCTTCGCCAAATGTTTGCCCATTTCATCAATTTGGGTAAACCATAGGCGATGAACATTATAAATGATTTTAGTAGTTACTGTTGTTATCCTTAAATTAATATAACATTAAAAATGATTTTCATATATAATAAATATTGCAATTTAATAAAAAATAATAAAGCTCTACAATAAATAATGGAAATCAATATCAAATATTAATATAATATCCTTAAAAATCCAATTTAATATTATTCACATTGATTGTAAGTCTAAAAATAAATAAATTTATGTATAATGTCATTTCAAAGATTTATAAAACAAAAAAACTCATAATTTATTTATACTTTTTATTAATGTCTTTTAATATACATGACATGACAATTATATGTTGTCTGAGAAAACTTTATTTATTATGTGTAAATACTTTACTATTTTATGGACATGATATATTAAAAAAAAAGTTAGGAAATTTGACTTTTAGCAACAATTTCGTGAAATCGTCACCTTTTTGGTGACTTTTGGTGATGTTTTTAGAATTTGTCACTAAATGTTTCAGAGATTAAAAAATTATGTTAGACAGAACAACGTCATTATCTCCACTTATAATTGTCGACTAAACACAATCCCCCTATTGCATTATGCTGAATTCCTCTTCTATTTCCCTCCTTCGTTCTTGGAACATCAACATGTTTTCTCTACCATCGCATAGTCCGTTCATCATGTGAGCTTCATTTTCTCTTCCATCATCTCCCTACAATTATTGTCCAGGTATATACGCTACAGCTTTTGTTGATGGTTTTTTTCTCGTTGAATCTTGGTTGTTAAATGCAATGTTGATGGTTGGTTTTTGGGTGAATCTTTGAGTTGTTTGACTTTATTTGGATTGCTAATGGAGTGTGAGAAAGCCAAGGCTAACAAAGGAAAAATGAAAAACTCCTACTAAGACTCCAAATCATTTGTTATCGTATGAAATGAATTTGCAAGTTTTTTATTTATAAGTTATAATTATATCAGTAAATACAATATTATTTATTGTGTTTTCAATTCTTCTTTTTTCATAAAACAGAGTCAAAATGAACTATATAAAGAAGAGTGTGACAGGATCACACTTTACAAACTGACACACTATAAGGAAGGTGAAGGTTGGATGTCTGAAGAAGTGCACAATAATTATATAACTATAAATTTTATAAAAATTTTTAAGTTTATTTGTTTAGGTAGTACTAACTAATAATATTTGAGTTAAATATTGATTTTGTTTTTTAAATTTTAGAATAAGATGTAGGAGTTGTTGCAAAGATCATTGTCTGACGGAAATAAGCCCAATATAGATGATATTTGCAACAACGTGCTTGGTTCAAGATCCAGCTACATCAAAGATTTTGGGTATGACCCTAAGTCACCTGCTTCATCCTCATCAACATCAGCATATGTTACCCATCTTCAAGAGGAGAACTAGTCACTTAAGGTTAAATTACAATGTAATGAATAAAAGTTAGAACGAAATGAACAAAAGTTGGAACATAATGAACGAAAGTTGGCCAAGCTTGAAATGATGATCAAACAAATACTTGGCCCAAATTATATAAATAATAGTGACTATGAAAACGAATCTTAGTTTGTACATAAGTATTTTTGTTAACGTTTGTAATTAACATTTAATGATATTTGATTGTTTATATAAAATGCTTCTAATTTCTAATTATTATTAATTATATTTTTATAATAAATTATAAAAATTCTAAATATTACAAACAATAACATGGATTAAAAATGTGACCAATAATTATAATTAACATGATAAAATTTTTAGTAATAATGTTTATTAAAAAATAAAAATCATCACCAAAACTTTTTAGCTACGTTTTGGAAAACGTCGCCAATAAGTTTTGGCTACGTTTTATAAAATGTAGTTAAAAACTTTTTACTACGATTGAATCATATCAAATAATGTTGGGTGATGATTATAAATTTATTGGTAAATGCTATTACCTACGTAGGTAATAACATTTACCCACGAAAGAAAAACGTAACAAAATAACATTGGCGATGATTCTGCCTATCGTCACGTATCTTTTTTGACTATGTATTCTACTCATTGTGAAATATAATTTGTGATGATTTAGTAAAAATGTCACCTATAATATTTTGCTACTAGGATTTTACGAAGATTTAGGTGACGATTTAGTATCGTCGCTAGACATTATCAGTGGCGATTTCTTTACTTTTAAAGACGAAAACCCATTCTATTGTAGTGGTACCAGATATAGTTGAGAGAGTGTTGATCACAAAAGGGCAAAACTACCCTACTTTGTTGGTGAGCAGACTGGATCAACTACACTTTCACAAGTATTTCCCTATTTTGTTGTGTAAAATCATACCATATGATGTATACAAATGAGTAAGAATTGGTAATGAATTGTGCATGCATGAGTAAATAGCTCATCTTCTTTAATTTCTCTATACTAATTTTCCTACAGTGACTAAGGACATAGGATCATCCTTATAGCCGATGAAAATTTCCACCCTAAAAAATTCAGCTACTTCCTTATCGTGAGCATTGCTCTAGAGCTTAACAATGTCAATTTCTATTTAAAATGATGCTACTTTCTAAGACTGTACTTTAAAAGCTCCAATTATTGAAAATGCACCGTCTTACTCTCATGCAAGTTCTTTATAAATACAAAAACAAGGCTTAGGTTAGCTGTAGATTTAATGTCAAAGAATGCTCTCTAATCATGTTGACAATTTCTCTTAAGAGCTACTCCTTGTGTCTACTCTTACTCTGGTTCAGCTTCAAATTTTGCTCCTTCTAAATTTTGTAAAGAACTCTTCCAAATGCAAGTTTGAACACTAGATATAATTGTTTAGAAATCCATTGTTTCTACTTGATCGACTCCAGAATATCTCTCCAATTAGTAAAGTTATTGATAATATAAATCTGAGTGAAAAGTATATTGAAAGTATAAAAATCCACGTATCTCATAAATAATATTTTTCACTTAGCAATCCCCATATTCTTTTAATCAAAAGAGTAGCATTAGTAAGTTAGAGACATCTTTAAAAGCTTCAATTGCATTCACGAGGGCTTTAATAGAATATGGATCAGCTGCAGAGAACATAAGTAGGTCATCCGTAAAAGCCAAACTACATATCTCCATTCTTTCTTACAAAGTATGAAACTCCTTTCTAAATTAATTATATGGGTTAATTACCAAAAAACCAAACTTTCGTCAATTTTTTAATTATAGCCCGAACTTTAAAAAGTAGCAACAAAATGTCCAAACTTTCAATTTTTTTCAATTCTAGTATGAACTTCAAAAAATAGCAATAAAATGCTCAAACTTTCAATTTTTTCAATTCTAGCCCGATGTTAGTGTTTCCGTTAATTTTGCTGACATGGCTTGTCACATTTTTCAGAAACCTTAACTATTAATATACTTCAGTCAAAATTAATACAACAAATGAAGATTAATAAAATGACGTTGTTTAATCACATATTTAAAATGACGTTGTTGTTTAAAAATAACCTAAATCAGATTAAGTAGCCCTGACGACCTTACATTTTAATTTCAGTTTTTTCCTTCATTTTTTGTTTATTCTCTCGACACCCTCACCCTTCGATTTTTAGATTATGCAACCCCGACACCCTCACACTAAGGGCATCAGGAGAATGAACTAAAAACAAAAAGTTTATTGGTGCAATATGTTGTAACGCTAAAGTAGTTTAGGACGTTAGAAGATCAAACATAAAACAAATGGTTGAGAGCATCGAGAAAACAACAAATAACGTCAGGCTAGAATTGAAGAAAATTGAAAGTTTGAGCATTTTATTACCATTTTCTGAACTTTGGGCTAGAATTGAAAATTTTTGAAAGTTTGGACACTTTATTGCTAGTTTTTAAAGTTCGAGATATAATTAAAAACTTGACGAAAGTTTGGGCTTCTTTTTGGTAATTAACCCTAATTATATAGTTGGTGAGTCTCAATAGAACTTTTATGGCAATAGCAAACAAATAAAGTGATAGGGGCGATCACCTTGCCTTATTCCCCTTACTCCTTTTATTAGCTTAGTTAGAATATCATTGATCATAAGATTGTAGAAAACTATTAAGACATATTGTTGTATCTAACATATAGCTAGAAAACTAAATATCTCTAAGGTGTGGATGATGAAGCTCTAATTAATAGTATCAAAGGCCTTTTGAAAATCTACCTTAATTGTATAACATTTAAAGGGATCACTTCCTTTTATAATTTTAAAATAATTCTTGCACAGTGAAAATATTATCCCTAATATTTTTCCCTCAATGTAAGCACCCCGAAACCCATTAATTAATGGTTTGATGGTCTGCTTCTGTTGGATCTCGTTTTCAGAACCCAACCCTTGCTCTGATACCACATATGTTGGATCCCGTTTCCAGAACCCAACCCTTGCTCTGATACCACATATGTTGGATACCGCTTGATTCCGAAGTCCAACCCTTGAGCGAAATCATGAAACGTGATCTTCTTCATTACTCCTTATTTATTTTTTTTCAACACTCTTCGGAATCATGAAACATGTACGTCTTACCCTGTAGGGTTAATTCATTTAGCCCTTATAAAGCATGAGCTTACTCCTTAAACAGGGCCCAACAATCGATCCAAAATTGAATTCATTTAACCTTCATAAAGCCTGAGCGGGTTTCCTTCTTAGGGTTACTTCAAAGTACCCTCATTAGCCATCATCGGTTCACATTGTTCACATAACATCTCAAGCCACAAAGGCAACCCACACAACGAAATCACAACAATCACAATAGACTTTTTCAAAATGGTAGCTCTTAGTCTCTAGTTCATTTAGAAACAAGAACCACCTCATTCGGAGCTCTATAGTTCAAGATATGCTAAAAAATCCAAAGTATATTCATAGCCTAATGATGCTCTCCCAACCAACCCCTCACTTCCTTTCCATCAAACCTTTTGAATTTAACTCCAAAGGCTATCAATTTTTATTTAGAGTTAGAAAAACGTCTTAGAAATCTATCGCCTCAAGAATCACCTCAATCGGAGGTCAGACAAAGAAGTTATGGCCAAACGAATCTAACATGTTCATGACTTTACTCCTATTGAACCTACTTTGGCGTAAACGTTATAACTCTCACTATAGGTATCGGATTGACTTTGTTTTTGGACGGTTAAAAAGAAGACATCTAGGGATAAAACTTTTGTGAAGACCAAAAATTGAAATTCTGTCGTTAAGAGGGACAAACCACATGGACCGTGTGATCCAACACGGTCAGGCCGTGTAACCTTCGGGTGAAATTGTGTCCCTACGCCCAAAAACACACGGCCCGTGTGATTTTATACGGGCAGGCCGTGTAACCTTCGGGTGACACAAAATTTTCACCCTCCAAGACCCCTCCAAAGGGTCCTAAACCCATCTTAACCTCCTTTACTCATAACCTTGCCAAAATCAACTCTTTCTAGTCCGATATCACTTCATAAACTCTAATTGTTCGAG
>JAOTAX010000007.1:29463351-29485369 GCA_025629825.1 Erythroxylum guanchezii
TTCTTCATAAGAAAGAAACATAATGTGTGCTAATTTTACCGTTTCAACAATATCCAGTCTTGATGAAACTACAATTAAGAACATTTGGGAATAATACATAAGTATAAATTGAATCTCATAATTATAATCTCATCATAATTTCAATTACACAGTAATTATTCCATGGATTTTATCTTTACGAATAGTAATCAAATAATTAACAAATACATAAAGATAAAGAATGCCTTTAATTAAATAATAATGTCATACAAATTATTTACAACCAAAATAAATTGGCTGCAAGGCCATAAACTAACATATGGATAGATAGCTTGTTGCTAGAATATATTCATAAACGTTGATTCATTCGACTTTTTCAGGTGACAGTCATGTTCTGTTTGCAGATAAAGTTATAAAATTCACTGGTTCAGGGAAGATGAAGCATTGTATAATGTTAGTAACTGACTTTGCCGCTTGTGGATCCGGAGACTGATGCACTTAGACGTCGTATAGCACTAGCTGTTGTTGACAAGATATGTTTGAGTGAGTTGAGTGACAACTTCTTTGCTGTTATTATTCCAACGGAATATGATAGACTTATGGCTAGTTTTCGAAAGATGGAAAT
The DNA here is from genome assembly GCA_025629825.1 of Erythroxylum guanchezii. Taxonomy (NCBI): domain Eukaryota; kingdom Viridiplantae; phylum Streptophyta; class Magnoliopsida; order Malpighiales; family Erythroxylaceae; genus Erythroxylum; species Erythroxylum guanchezii. Next base: position 29,463,956 of record JAOTAX010000007.1, read on the forward strand.
TGTCGCTGTGTTGGTTGAAGCTACTAAGAATGTTTCTAATTACGAGCTTTGGTTCAGCCAGATTTTGTTGGGGTTGAACGTCGTTGTTTGGATCTATGATCTGTACGACTCTAGCTATGGAATATCTGCAAAACAAATAAAGGCACGCCGGGGGTTGGTTCCCGGAAGGCCCCTCCGACGCTCAAGTCAGTCTTTTTGAAAGAAAATTGGTCGCAGAAAACAGAGAGAAAGCTAGTGTTGTATTGTCGTACCCCAATTCGGTATGAACAGTACCTTATATATGCTGTAGATTGCCACTAGGTTTAGGTCTTTACGTCGATCGTTGTGTTTGCATGGGAGTCTATCACCTGATGGACCGAACGGGCTGTGAATATGTGGAGATGGGGCCTAGGCCTAGCACAACCGACCTGACCAAACTTGAAGCTGAATTTTCCAATGGGTAATAGATCTTCCACATCACTTATTCTTCTTCCTACAATATCTTGTCCAACTAAGTATCATAAATAAATTGCTCCTGGCTTTTCAATCATCTGATAACCAGTGCAAACCACTGAATGTTAATCCCGTCACCACACTGGGCCTAATCTGCTATATCTTAATTTAAGTGTTGGCTTTGTGAACAGTGTTCCTGATCTTATAACATATTAAACTGAGATATCTGACACCGATTTTTCCTTGAAAATTTTACTTTTTCTGAGACTTGAGAGTAAATTTATCACAGTTCTTGAAATGCAGCTTTGAGTATCATGCATCTGCTGAATTGGTGAAGGAAGTTGTGTTCGAGGAAGTAGAAGGTCAGTGGAACTTTTTTCTTTCTGTATAGTGTGAATGGTAGCTTTTCATGTATTCATCACAATATAGTACCATATTTATTTGCTATTGCGTGGTTTCCACTTGTTTTTGGATTATCTTCGTTACATTGCTATTGGAGCTATGTTTTGACTCCTTCGCTTTCTGGTTTCAGGTGGCGTCAAAACAAGATTTGTTAGGAAGTAAGTTGTTAGAATATCTGAGAGAGTGGTGCTGTCATGTCAAGACTTTTTATGTAAGTGGATTGAAATTTGTTGATTGTGTCGTTGAAATATCAATTCCATACTTCCCACTCATCAGTAGGAATCTTTCTCCCTTTCTTCTTGTCTCCTGTCCAGTCATTGTAGTAAAAGCATTCAAACTATTTTAACATTTCAGAAAAGGGAACAACATACTATGACTCCTCGTACTTTGATAAACTTCTGTGTCCTGAAAAACCAATAAGTTTTACATATATACATGTTCCATTTTGACATGGGGTATAATTCACAGGGCGGTAATTTCTAGCCTTGGAAAGTTGGAATCTTGAAGATAAGCTAATGGTCATGGCAAGTCTTTATCGATGTTAATTTTCAATTCTGAATCATCCAACAAAATTATTCGGGTGCAGACACCTGGATCAACACTGCTTAGAAACTTGGAATGACAGGCAAGTTCTCGACTAACCTATCTCGACCCTAGTTTACTTGGTCCATATAGACAAGCACGTTTAGAAAGAAAGAAAAGGGTTGAATGGAGGAACAATGTTGAGTCCGAATGAACATCGAATTTGTTAGTTATTTATGCAGAAACTCAGCTAACCCTCACTTGTATAATAATAGTGTTCTGATTGAAAATTAAAACAGCAAAGGACCCAACTTCTTGCTGTGGTTGGATCAGAGAGCCAAACTAATTTGGCTCAAAATGTTGACCAAATAAGAAAATAAACAGAGAAAAATTCAAACTGATTGACAATTTTCCCAGCTCTAAAGAATGATTGAAACATAAGGGGGAAATTATGTCACACCTGATAACAGAGACCAGAGAATTTGAATTCTCACTGTGGTGCAGATGAAGTACCAGCATCCACAGCCGACTGTGGTGTGGGGGTTGAAACTGCAATTTCTAAATTAGTTTCAGAAGAAGGTCGAGTTCCAATATTCCCTTGCCGAATTCCCTCCACCATCTTTACCACCTCAGCCATCTTTGGTCTCCTATCTGGTGTCCTTGACACACAGTTCAGACCTATTTGTAGCATCTCAACCATCTCCTCCTCAATATTGGGGTACCTTAAGAGCTCTACATCAAACACTTCAGCAGTCCACTCCTCCCTTACCACAGAATGAACCCACCTGACCAGGTGGATAACTTCATCACCACCTGTGGCTTGGACAGCAGATTTTCCAGTAAGCAGCTCAAGTATCAGGACTCCAAAACTGTAGATATCCGATGCTTGAGTTGTTTTCCTTGTGTCTGTTACTTCCGGGGCACGGTACCCAGCTGCCCTCATCGCCGGGGGGAGTGTTGGGCTCATCAAGGTCGCCAAACCGGTGTCTGATACACAACCATAGCCCTGCGAGTTGAGGAAAATGTTGGAGGCTTTTATGTTGCCGTGGACTAGTTTGCCACCATTCTGTGTGTGGATATGACCAAGACCTCTTGCTGTGCCAATTATGATTCTCAACCTCGTTTCCCAGTCTAAGGGGGTCCTGCCCTCCAATCTGTTACCTGCAAGATTGAGGAATGACTTTGTCATATCAATAAGAACTAGGAAATTGCTCGAGGTTGTTCTTACTATAATCTTTAAGTTTCTGATAGAGAATCTTCTTATTCTCAATCTTCCAAGAAAAAGAATCATCAAAGAAAGAACCTTTCTACGTACCATGTAGCATTGCAGAAACGCTCCCCTGTTCATCGTAGTCATAGACTACAAGTTTCTCATCCTTGGAATAGTAATAAGCTCGGAGCGGAGACACGTTGACATGCCGGATACTTCCTATTACTTGAATCTGTTGCTCAAATTCTTTTTTTGCAGCCATAACATCCTTCAATCTCTTCACTGCCACTGTGGTTGAATCTTCAAGAGCAGCCTTGTAAGTGATCCCAAAAGTTCCCTTCCCAAGCAATTCAGCAGATGCTCTTAACAAGTCCTCCAAATCAAATGCAAGATTACAACCCTCAAAAAACACTAGCTTGTTGTCCTTTTCTTGAGGTTCTCCATCTTTTTCCTTCAAAGATCCTTCCTTTTTGTTCGATTTAACTGGTAATCCAGATTTCTTCTTTTTCTTAGAGTGACAACAAATCATTAACAGGGCAATGAACAGAAACAACAGTACACAGCCACCTAGGGCAATCCCCAATATTGCAGACTCACTCAAAATGCTTCTCTTTGATGGTTGAGGGGTTGGTGGATCAAGTGGAAGAGCTGGAGGAAGAGCAGTGACATTATCTGCAGAAAGCTTATTACCGGAAAATGCCCAACTTGGAAACTTTTGAAGAGACCTAGGAACACTTCCACTAAGGTTGTTGTTGGCTAAATTTAACTGTTGCAGACTGGGAACATTTATATCAGGTATATCACCAGAAAGAGAGTTGTTGGAAAGGTTCAAAGACATGAGGTGGGTCAAGTTTGATATAGAAGGAGGGATGCTCCCATTAAACTCGTTATCAGAAAGATCTAAAACAGTAAGATTATTCCACGCTGAGAAGTCCGAAGGGAATGCACCAGAGAACTTGTTGGACTGAAGATAAAGTGAAGTTAAGTTCTTCAGTTGTGAGAAATCGGAAGGGAAAGAACCTGATATACCATTAGATCTGAGACTCAGTATCTGAATTGCAGATAAGCGACTGAGAGTGTTTGGTGGGATTGAGCCTCCAAATCCCACTCCAGGCAACCTCAGAGCTATGACCCTTGAATTGTTACTGTCACATGTCACACCTGTCCAGTTATCACATACAGAGGAGTTCTCGGTCCAGTTTAGAGCATGTGAGTGATGAATATTATTTAGAAAATCGAGCAATGCTTCTTTATCTTCAACTGGGTCTGCAAGGGTGTGAAAAGAAACCAACTCCAAAAAGAGAATTGCAGAGAAAATGAACAAGATGTTCTGTTTCTTCCTCATTTTTTTCTCGACTCAAAGTGGACAACCGTAGAGTTAGAGAGTTGAATTCGAATTGTATATAGTTCAAAAGCAGAGCTTCATCTGCATGAATTTTGGGTAAAGACGGATCAGAATCAGAGATAAAAGCAGAAACTTTAGCTTGTATTCAATTAGTTTTGAATTAAAGTTACCACATTCTTGCACACTTTCTGCCTAAAAAGAACGACTTGCAAGATTGTGTAAGCTCACAAGCCAACTTGGGTCAAATATTATCAGCTGAACATATTATTAAGATAACCAATAACATTTACGTTCTTGCTTGCTAAGTTCTGCAGCAGTTCCACCTAACTCTGTTTGTTTGCCGAGAAATATGAAAGAAACAAGAAAAGAAACAGAAAGTAACCGAAATATTACATTTTTTATAGCCTAGTAGAACCAAATCAACAAACGTATACTATACTCTGACACTTGAACTTCCTTTTTCGTTTGGTTTTGAAACTATGCAGACATGAAAGAACGAAGAGCAGAGCAGAGGATAGGAAAAGAACTCTATACTGAAAGCGTTCAAGTAGAGATCCAAAGGAAGTTACCTTCTGGTCTCTCCCAGTCAAGTCTCAGAAACCCATTTTCATAAATTGAGCTCTCTCCAATAAAAAGAGACTCCCATGAATGTTTGGTGAGAACAAAAGGGGAGAGAAAGAGAGAAGAGAAGAGAACAGAACAAAAAGTTGCAAAAAAAAGATATGAAGTTGCAGAGTAAAGGAGACGACAGGAGCGAAGATGTAGGCATGTAGGCCAAGGTAAAGAAGTGAAACGACGCCGGTTTAAATAGAAAATTCTCTTTTTTTTTAATGCCGTTAAAAACGTTTATTTAGAATTAGAAACCCTCTATTTACCACTAATTACTTCCCCCTTATCACTTCCAGATTTCAATTTATGGTTTGGTGAATTTATGTTTTTTATTAAATATAATTAAAAGCATAACAAAAATGTTAAATACACGTTTAAAAGGAAAACAACAAAACTTCTTAATGTGTTTTAATTAGTAAAACGACAGTAACACCCAGTATTAATCTTGTTGAGACGCAAGATTTAAAGAAGTCTAATAATACGCAACCTTACTTCTAATTAGTAAAGAGGTTATTTACAAATTATTAATTAATAAAAAAGTCAACTTAAGAAAAAGTAAGTTTAAATTGTATAAAGAATCACAATTTACCTAATCTATTTGAAGAATATAATTAATCAAGAATAAATATATATTAAAATATGTAATGTTTAATTAGATTCAACTCAATAATTGTTATATTTTTAGATAAATTAATATATAATTAATTAAATAACATTTACTTATTTTTAAAGTTAATAATAATTAAAAATGATAATGAATTAAGTCGAATTGAAACTAATAATTTAATCTTCTTCTTTTTTCTAAACTTAATTTAGATCTTGTATGAACAGTTAAGTTTAAAATGTTGCTTTGAAAGTTTGGTCAAACCAGGCCTGAACCGATTTGCTAACCCTAGATGATAATATTACAATTAGTTAATTACTACTTTAGATGATATTTTTAAAAGTAGTAGTTGACAATTATGTAAAATGAGTAGTGATGATTAAAAATATAAGAAATGATGGGATGAGGAGTTGAGTTGCTTGAGAAAGCAAGTGCATCACATGCAATCAAACTATTATATAATCATTGGAGCCAAGAAATATGTATCATATTGCTTCCAATTTTCACTACCATTATTATCCTTCACCATATCATGTGGAGAATGCATGTGGAAGACTTTATGAGAAGTAACACAACATCAGCCTACTCTTATTCCCACTCTTCCCCTCTCTATTACACCATAGTTGTTTGTATATTTGTAGTTTTAGGCATGTATTGAAGATTTGTTATTACTTTCATTAGAATTATTACTATTCCTTATTATTATTATCAATGTTTTGAAACTCGGACCGGTGATCGAACCGGTGGCGAAGTTTTGAAACTCGGACCGGTGATCGAACCGGTGGCCTTATTGGTCACCGGTTTGACCGGTTCGACCGGTTCAACCACTGGTTGAGCCGGTGTGACGTAATAATTATGCAATAATTATATTTAATTATATATAATATTTAAAAAATAAAAAAATTGTCGAACTGGTTAATTGACCGGTTCAGACTGGGTCAATTTATAGCAGATTTTGAAGAATAAACCGGACCGGATCACCGACCGGTCACCAGTCGGACCGGCGATTGGTGATCCGGTCCGGTTTATTCTTCAAAATCGGCTATAAATTGACCCAGTCTGAACCGGTCAATTAACCAGTCCGACAATTTCGATCCGATCCGGATTTAAAAACAATGATTATTATTGTTATTTATTTTATCTTATATTTTTATCTTTACCTTATTTTATCTGTATTGTATTTATTTTATTTTTATGTTTTTTTTGTTAATATTTAATTATATTATTATTGTTATCATCACTGTTATCCTTTATTTTTATTGTTATCATTCTTTTATTATTTTAATATGTATTTTAATTTTTTCCTACAAATAGTTCTCAATTTTTTTTATTGTAACAAAAATAATCTCTCTATTAATTAGGAGTAAGACTGATTATTTTTTTAAACCTTTTTCAACCTCTCGTCTCAACAAAACTTCTACTAAAATATTGTTGTTATTATTAGGTCGGTTTTGGGTTGAAATTATTAAGATTAATTAGATGATCCATTATTCTATTTATTGTTAATTTTTCCTTGATTAATTATAATTTGTTTGCCTATGGGAGATAATAAGCTATTATATATTTAAGTTAATTTTATAATTATGTACCTTTCATTGCTTCTTTTAGAGAATGCTAAAGTCAATGGACGGTGAGATTGTTGAAATCAGCTAATAAAACCCATGTAAGGTTGGCTTAATTATTATATTATTGTTTGATTAATATAGTAATTAAGACTTTGTAAAATATATTTTACTGTTGGAGCTCTCTATTCTGTCAACACCGCATGTGAAGAAGCAGACAAGGAGTTTGGTCTGTGACCACAACAGCATTCAAAACCATAAAATGACACCAAGGACAGTTGACCTAACCCCTTCACCACAGCACTATCCAGTTTTTAATGATATAGATTAGTCCCATCAAAGTAAAAAGGGCAGAAGGTGTGAGCTGGGATATAAGATCTTTTGTTCAACGTTATTATCATATTTTATTAAATTTTACTTATGTGGGATTTGCATAAATATATGAATTAGATTAATTGGCATAAGTTGTGAGTTAGTGATCTCTTCAAATGTACTTGAGTTTGATTTGATATAATTCAAAATCAATACATTAGATTCGAGTTTTGAATTAGACTCAAATTAAGCTTAACATCTTCATTTAAGAATAAGTATATCAGTCCCATAAAATTAATGGGAAGAAGGTTTGAGTTGGTAATTTCTTATATAGGAATGACATTTATGTCCAAGTTGAGTTTGAAGTCAATGAACTTAATCTTAGTTAATTGAGTTTCAGATTGAATTCTTTTCTTTTTTAATTTTTTGAGATTTTGTACCGAAGTTAAACTCGGGCTCTACAATTTAACCCGACTTAAACCTTGATTATGTTAAATATTGCTTGTGAAAATGGAGTTATTTTGTTAGTAATTCTTAAACTTGATTCGGACTAATTAAATATAGTATAAAATAATAATTTATTATAATCATATTAAGATTTAAGTCAAGTTCAAGTTGTTTTTAAGAGGTAAGTTGTATTGTCGTATTAATAATACTCCCACTGATTCATAATAAGTGTCGTTTTAGAGGGATTTTAATTATTCAAAATAAGTATTGTTTGTGACTTTTTATGCATATTTATAATTTTACTTCTAAAATTACTCTTTAATTTCTTTCACATCTTAATTACATAAATTACACAGATTATATTTTCAAGGTACTTTAACATGTAATTAATAAGGGTATATTAGATATTTCGTTAACTTTCTTAATAAATGTACATTCCTCTAAAACGACACTTATTATGAATCAGAGAGAGTATAAGCTAATCATATGGTGTCATCTTATCCTTCTAGAGGATATATCTGGAAGCTGTAATACAAGTTAATTTGTAACTTTCCCTTTTAAAAAAATATAAGTTTATGCTACGTGTCTTTTTACGATTCTTTTTTTTTTTGGGTGAAAATAAAAAAAGATTTTTTAAAATTAAAAATTTTAAGATTTGTCTTAATCCAAACCGGACCAAGTTTAGGGTAACTCATAGGTAAAAAGGACCAACAAGACTCGGCCCGGTCATTGATATCCATATTCACGCGTGTTATTGAACCCAACCCGCTCAAGGGATAGTATAAACCGCCAAACCAAACAACCAGTTTCCGAAACATTAACAATTACGAGACTTTTCTTTAATCCTTCTTCTATATTCTTCGCGTCTCTCTATTTGGCTTTGATCTCCTCAACAATGGAGTACGACTTCCGAAACCGAACGAGCTCATCGTACGACGCACAAATCCCACCGTTTAGGCCCGCTCCGTCGCCGCCAACACCGTCAAGTCACCCGATGTACGGTCAGTCTCTGTATCCAAAAGTCGGTCAATCTGGTCCGTCCGTCGGTTCTCCTTGGGGCCGTCACCAACCATCTCATCACCAAACTTCTGCTCCTTCCTCTTCTTCTTGTGAGTTTGATCTCGAGAATCGGAATATTTCTATATGTAATTATGTCAAATCTCTATGTGCGAACGTTGAATCTAAGGCCTGATTGATTCCTGTTTCGTGTTTTTACAGCTGGATTAGGGATTCGAGTGACTCTAAAGCCTGAGTATCGGATTACTCCTCCGGTATGATCCGAAGTTTCCTTTGTCAGTGTGTTATTTAAGTGATTGTGTTTCATAGATTGTAGTTCTACAGTTTACTGACGTGATCATATCAAAGGATTTGAGACATCTTGGCTTTTGGTTTTCTGATGCTTGTCTGTCTTGTTGGGGTTTCCTTAAATTGGGCATTGTAGCCTCAATTGGCTCCGCTAATTGGAGACATTCCAAGAAGCAATTTTCAGTTTGATTTTGATTTGGAGCGAAAAATTTTAGCAGAAGCACAGAAGGAAAATCCGAACTGGAGCAGGCTTGGGTTGGAAAATCTCCCATCTAAACCTCCTACAGAATCAACTTCTTTTTTGGTATGCTGATTATTCAATCTTTTACTCTGCAACTTTATTTATTTTCTGATATGATTAAATGATTTCCGTAAACAACGAGTCGAACACTCTGCCTGGTGAGTATGGTTGCAAGAACAAAACTCAAAAGGAATTGACGGGAGCCTGCACGATTGGTGGAGCATGTGTTTCAATTCAATACAACTCGCATAACCTTGCTAACCCTTGACATATGAACTGCAAAGCCTTTCCCAATCTGCAATGGTTCTTCTTAGCCTGCCATTGAATCATTAGGAATTTAGGTGCTTGGTCGGTTAGTATTTTGATGATAATGATTATTTGCAAGCCTAAAAATTGTTAATTATCACTGTCCTTGGAACCTTACAGTTTCAAACTTGGCATCCGTGTATTACGGTCTTTACTAACATGCTGAAAAATTTTAAGGTTTCTTCTTCGACTTGTGAACTAAGTGAAGTTAAAATTGCAGGGTTCGGTCCCAGATCCTGTTGTGAGCAAATATGTTGCATCTGGCCTCGATCGGCAAGCAGTTCCAATGGCAGTTGCAAACTATGGTGACAATCCAACAAAGGTATTTGGCCGAGTGTTTTGTGCTTGTAAAGCTAAATTCCAGCGATGTTAATACATTCCAAATAATCTGAACCTCATAACTTGATTGTGATCTCAATGTTCACCTTTGCCTTGGGATCCTTTATTAGTTAAAAGGTTGAAGTAAAGTTGATTTTTGTAACTGGAGGTTTGTGTTCCTTAACATTCAGGTTCGGGAGTTCGCCAATGCTTTTACACTTCTACGAGAAATGGGCTTTTCGTCCAACAACGTAGCTGAAGTTTTACTAATGTACGACAATGACACAGACAAAGCATTGGCACACTTTCTCAACGATTCATCCCGAGCATGACTGGGGAGAAGTTATACATGCGATATTGATCTCGATAGTACTCCATAGTTATATGTATGTGCAGCTTGGCATTTTCTCTCTGTAAAAAGTTAATGAAAGTATCCGAATACTGGAAACACGAACTTTTTTGTTTTAACACTTCATAGTGTTGCGAAGAAAGTGGGCCTGCTTAAGAAATTTGTAGGAAATCAATACCTTAGCACCAGAAGACATTTATATTAATTCACTTACCGGTATCTCATCCTTTTTATTCTCATATTTCATGAGTATATGAACTTTGTAGCAACGTTGCATTACAAAAGCATAGTCTATTAAATGTCGAGTGTCAGACGACCTTGGCTGAGTTTCCAAGTGTCGATGACCTGGGCTGAGTTTATGTGTGGATAGACCCTGGAGAAAGCTATGTGTATAAGAACAAACATATCAAACAGGAAACAAATTTCATGGTGACACTGGAGTCTCCTGAATTTGCTGTTCTAGAGAAGTGCTTTGCCTTCAACCTCTTGTCTACCAAAATTCAGGCCTTTTAGTTTCTTTTTATACCTCTGATCTCAGAATCTTGGATGACATCAAATCACACTCCTGCACATATAGCTCCTGTAATCCAAAAATTTGTAGTCAACTGCTTGGACAATTGGAGAAATCATTAAAGTAACAATTAGCCTTCCCAGAACTTCTTGAATATTGACCAAAGCAAATCCCTTCTTGACATTCCAACAATAAGGCCTCGGTGCAAGTAGGGGTTCATACCTGATGACCAGGATGAGCAACAAAACTTCCCTTCATCGACATGTTTGACGTCAAGTCCAATAAACCAGGATCCAGCGCTAACATCGTCATGAGCATACGTTCGAAGAATGGATCTGTACACTCCATAACTTATGACTACTTAAGAACATGGCTACATACAAGTCTTAGTTTATGAAACTAAACAACTCTTGTGCAAGAAAATAATTTACCTGTTTATAAGTATGTATTTAGCTAAGGCTTGTGATATGACGTAAATATCACCTGAAGCATGGCGAAAGTACCTGGGATATGAAAGAGAATGACTTTCAGTTCAAAATGGCAGCTTGGAGGTGAACCAACAATTCAAGAGTATTTGGTAACTCACGATTTTTTATCGCCAAATTTCCACCATTCCGGTTCATACCATTTATGATTCCTACAAAATCCAATGGTTAGTTTGCAGAAGAAAAAGAATACATGACATCAAATTCTCTTATCCAGCTCTTATTTTCATATTAATTGTCCCCAGTTGCATCATAAGACAGAAAACTCACCGATCAGAGAAAACTTCCCCTGATTTCATGCAACCGATATAAACTCGAGGCTTGTCCTTATGAGTTGCTAGTGTACTTCCTAGTGCATCTGCCAAAAATTGGCAAGGAATGCTTAGATCAACCATAGAAAACAGACAAAAGTAAACTACATACAATAATAAAGTTATGAATGCCACAACAGAACAGAATACCAAAACAGAAAAAAGATCATGAAACCTAAAGATAATACATATACAATTAGAACTAACCAATATTCACATAAACATTGTCATTGACTTTGGCATAAAACTCAGCATCCCATTTTTCTGCAGCATAAGCAAAGAACAGTCTTGCTTTATCTGGAATCTCTTCTACATGATTGTCCTGTGAAAAATAAAAGTTTAAAATGAGATAAAAAGAGACTAAAGTTTGACCATCACATGTATGGTGAGTCAAGTGTCCTCTGGCATGCCTTCAAGGCTAAAATTATTGAAAATAATCTCAGATAACTCAATTCAAATGATTTTTCTAATGGAAAAGTAACGATAAGGAGCCCAAACATACAAGAACGATGAAGTCGTTAGTTTGTCTATTTTCAACGTCAATTTCCCTCTCCAGATTTGCACTGCAAGAAGGAAATACCTCAAATCAAAAAGTTCCATCATACATTAGAAAAGTTTTTGTCTTTTTCAGCAGAGTTTTGGCTACCTTTGTCCAATGACAAATCGGGCAACGATTCCCTTTTCGTCCTCCATTTTTTTCAAAGTTGAACCTACAAACATGAAAATTAATCTCAAACTCAAAAATCAGTAGCCTAGGAGAATTGATTACTGCTAAATCACCAAAGTTGTTTCATGCAACAAGTTCATCTGCAGAAAGCTTAGTCAGAGGAGTCCAATAAGTTAAATCACATAGTTGAAAAGTTCTTAACAATGAAGATTATACTAAAACAAAATGTCGGATTGTGTAACGAAGGAAGTATCTGCCATTACTAAAACCAACCTAAACTAAACAAAGAACCAAAGAAAGCAATTGCATTTACCAGTTCCCATCCACGCCTTACGGATTGCATCCCTTTTGTTTTTATGTCCAGACTTTGTCATTATTCCTATCACTAGTAAATGTCTCTTCTTTGATTGAACATCTTTCTCTGTCAAAAGTTTCGAGTTAAAACCCTCCTGTTTTGCTGTAGCTAATTCCATATGAAGGGCTGCCAGCTTCTTTTCCTTTTCTCTAAGAGGAAGCCATTAAAACATCAATAATATAGATATATAACAGAACATGAGGTGGAGAGGTAAAGAAAAAACAAAAACGCAAAACAAAAAGAAGAAGAAACCAAATGATTAATATTACCTGCAAGCAATAATTTTCAATGTATCATCCACTGATATTGCAGATTGTCCCTAAAATGAAAAACCAGAAACACACTTGATCTTTTTCTTTTAACAAAGGTAAAAGACTCGAACTCTTATGTAGTTTAACTAATTTTAGTAAAATAAATTCTCTGTTCTTTAAAATTATCAGCAAAAACTCCTCATCGTTCTCAATTTTCTAGAAAAATTCTTCTTTGTAAACTTCCGTTAAAAAGGTGGAACACACGTGACATAAATAATACCAAAGAGCAATTAGAGTTATTGACATTATGATCCGAATTAAAAAGAGAAAAAAAAAATCAGTAACACGATCACATTTCAACCTGAAACTGAAATCTCAGTTCTAAACAAACCAATAAAGCAATCACAATTCAACCTGAAACTCAAATCCCAATTCTAACTGAAATGCCGGTTCTAAAAAAACCAATAAAGCAATAACATTTCAACCTGAAACTGAAATCCCAGCTGTATAATCAGAAGCTTACCTGACCAGTTAATCGATCAAGTTCTTTAATCATATAAACCCTATTCTGCGAATCCTGCCACAACCTGTCATTCACATCGAAACCCAGAAACGTTATCAGGAAACTATAAAGTTATCATCTACAAACATGAAAAGGCAGTGAAAGAGTATACAGAAACAAAAAAAGAAAAGGAAAAATTGACCTGCCAGCGACATAAACAGAAGCGAAAGTACCAAACATGGAGACAAAAAGTGTTAAAATTCTTGATCCAGACACCGTAGCTGATCCCTTGTTAATCGATCCTCTACCATTGCTATGCATCTTTCCACTCCTCTTCGACTTTGACACGATCAACACAGCAATAACCACACACTCTCTGCTAGATCTTCGAACAACTCCTGAGTCCTGATGGGCTACTATGAGAAAAGAGTGTGTGTGCGTTGTCTAGGAGAAGGCAGACACTGTGCGACTGAAACGGACCAGCTTTTTATTCGAACCTTATGGTTGTCTTGTCTTGTGTAGTCTCCTTTTGGATCCTATGAGCCCAAGTGGTGTTCGAATGTCCCATATCTCAGGAACAGAACAGGTGTTTGTACAGCCCAAAATCTCAAAGTTGTCAAAGTTTAATAGCCATTGAACCCATGACCAAAACCTAAAATTTTTTCTAAAAATTTGATCTTTAGATCAATTTCTAATTAAATTGATTTTTTTTCCTTAATTTCCAGTCGGGTTACCCTACAAGAGAATCCTCAGTTGTGGTAAATCGGTCCAATTTCGGCCTACCGGTAAAAATTTCAAGTTAATCAAGTTTATATTTAAGAAAGTAAATCTAACTTAGCTTCTATTATATTTAAGAAAGTCGATCTAACTTTGCTTCTATTTAGTTGGACTTATATTAGTAGATCTTTTATTAATAAAGTTTTTTTTTATAAATCTTTTTTTAGAAAATTTTTTTAAGAAGTTAGTTGACTGTTTGATTGTTATTTAAAAAAGAACTTTTTTAAAAGAGCTTCACACAATAGAGTGCTTGACATCATTAAAAAAAACTTTTAATTTTAACTATATTTTATTTTGTAATAAAAACTATTTATGCATATAAATATTATTTAAACAATATGTAAAGCAAAATCTATTAATTATTATATAATTTTAAATTATATAAAACATAAATGAAAATTTATTTAACGCAATCTTTTATATAGATTATAATATGAGTAAAATTAATATCAAAATTAAATATTACAATATACAAAAAAGTTAAATAATATTATATAAATTTTAAAATAAATGTGAAGATGAGTATGTAAGTATTATGAAAATTATGTGTAAAATATAAGGACAAAAGGAACTAAAAAATAGGTTCATTAATTAATCTGAAAAATTTACCCAAAAAAATATTTTTGTTTGAGAAGTTCTAAATTTGAGCTTCTTAAAAAACTGTATTTCAGTTGCCAAAAAATGTATCTATTAAAAATAATACTTTTTTATTTTACAATCAAATATTCCTTTTAAAAAAAACTTTTATGATAAAAAAAATATTTATTGACTTTTCAAAATCCATCCAAACATGCACTTAATTCAGACACAAAATAATAATACTTCATTCACTTTCATCTCTACGTATTAGATCGGTACTTTGAATCCCAACAAAACTGATTCATGAGGTTAAACTCGTGACGGTGTTATTTCGGCCTAAAGAAACACTTCGTCGCCTACCTGCCGCTCTCCACGTTTTATTTAAGGAAAAATCTGCTGCATCAGCAGTTACTGTACTTATTGTCTTTCATGTCCTTCACTCACCTACTTTACCACTTCCAAAGATTCGCCATATCAGCTGAATTTGTCGCAAACGCAAATGCCACTATCATTGATTGGTAGGTTTAAGTTCAACTCCGTATATGAATTCTCTTCCAGTTCCAGAATAGAGACAAACCTGTGATCTAAGTCGAAGTTGGCTGGCCTGCAAGAAGATGATTATCAAAATTTTTTAATTTCCTGAGTAATTCATTGCCAGACATTATTAGCTTGTCACGAATTATCCCAATACGTATTAAACTTAATTCATTAATTTTGAATTAAAGTCATTCGAACCGTATCGAATCAAAATTAAGCAGCAATGATTATGCAGATAGTGATTACTCAGAAAAGTAAAAGGAGAGGCAAAGTTGGGCTTCTCTTTTCAAAAAGATGATAACTAAGTTCACGAAAGTTTACTGAAAAGGAAAGCTTGGGCTTGAACTGGTAAAGATACCTTTGGTGGTGACGAGAAGGAGTTATCGAGGAAAGCAGAAAGCTCACCTGGTAACTTGTTAGTGGAAAATGTACAATCTTGTTCTTGGTGGAAGACTCACCTGGTAACTTGTTAGTGGAAAATGTACCATCTTGTTCTTGGTGGAAGAGTTACCACGTGCCACTGATTTTTGGTATGAGTATGGCTTAGACCACTTCTCAATAGACCAATAGGGAAATTTATGTATTTTTTAAATAAAATAATTTAAGTAATTTTTAATTTTTAATTTTAAAATTAAAAATAATAATTAAATAATATTATATATAAATTAATTAGACATCTATGATATAATAGTTCAATTTATTTTTTAAATCCATCATTATTTAGTCTGAAATCTTACAATAAAGTGAGGTCTAACAAAATCTAATAATATGCAACTTTATCCTACACAGTAAAAAATTTAATCTAAGTTAAATTTAATAGTTTCGGTTGAAATTTAGATAATTTGAGTTTTTATCAATTGTACTAATTTAAATTTAGATTAAGATATCAACTTTAATTTAATGGATATTTATATAATTTTTTAGGAAAATAATTATTAATAAGAGAATTCGTGTATTAGCTAAACTAACATGTGACTGAGAACTCACAACTGTTCAACTATCAGTGTAAAGGAGCAAGCATGGCGACACACGTAACTGTTAAGACCCAGAGAATAACACGAGCAGACCACTTGTCGATTTACGAGAGACGTGAGCCATGACGACATCGTACTTGGTTCAGAGTCAGGGACAACAACCTTAATGCCCCCACACCCATTAAATCTCAGCACCTCTCTTATCGTGTCTTGTTTTCTTTTTTCCTCGTCCACCATGTTTCTTTGTCTTTGTGTCATAACGGACCTTTGATTGGCCTCATTAAATATAATGAGGAAGAGAGATCGATAGATGATATAGAGAGTTGCCCTTCTCTTAACTTGCAAAAGGGTATGTGTAAAACAAGGAAAGATCGTTGCTCTTTGATTATCAGAACGAAAATATCGTTTCTTTGCGATTGATTTGATATCGGGAGACACGGGCATTATTTGGGTTTGGTTTCGTTTGAGGTCTTTCAGGTTAGCCAATGTTCATGTTCTCGTAAACTTTTGTTCCTCGTGTCGTTCGTTTTAGAATGTTTCATCTGTTCTGATACTTTTGACAGATGAGTTCTTCGTTTTGTTTCACTTTCATGTTTTCATGTTCAGAAAACTTCTTGTTAGAACTTAAATTGTAAGTGGCATTGGGTTGCTTCTTTTTCAACAATGGAGGCGTTTATAATTTAACGAACTTATTGTGGTAGCTCATTTGTAATGTGAAGGTTCTACACTTCATATCGTTCTTGAAGTTCTTGATCACCCCTTCATTACATTTACACGTGCATGCTATTCTCTTTATCTTAGCTTCTTCGTTTTTCTTTCTCCTGTTTTATAATGATGAACACACGACAACTCCTCCATGAAATGTAGATAAGAGTATTGTAACCTCTTCTTAGTTTTCTCTTCTTCGAAGTGAATGAATGCATGCGCAGTTGTGTTTAGCTATCAGAAACTGTTCCATTACCTGTCATCTTTTGACCTTTTCTTCCTGGTGAACACGATTAAGATTCCGTTTGCCATTCCTCTGCTCGCTTTCTGTTTGTCTTGCTTATAGAGTTTTTCACAACAGGAATAAAGTTTTCTTCTTATAGAACGCAGAATTTTGAAGAGCAACCATTAACAAGAAGATCATGGGTGATTTGTGGTCTATCTTTTGTGGGGAATCTGGTAGCAGTTCCGATATTACTAGAAAACTCTCCGGATTTCATCTTATGTTTTCAAGTAGACAAACTTCGTGCATCAATCAGGGATTAATCATTTGTTTCGATGCTCTGCTTCTAATCATGCTCTTAGTAAGTTTCATCAGAAAATCATCAGCCACAAGAGATAAAGCTCCTCCTCGATTTCAACGCTTTTCAAATCTGCAGATAGTTTCTGCAGTCTTCAATGGCTGTATTGGATTGGTGTATTTGTGCTTGGGAATATGGAAATTAGAAGAGAAGTTGCGGAAAACACAGACGGCCTTGCCTTTAAGAATGTGGCTAATAATGTTGTCTCAGGGGTTCACTTGGTCCATGTTGGCCTTCACTATAAGCCTTCGAGGGAAACATCTTCCGATGATACAACTCCGGATACTGTCTGTTCTTGCATTCTTGTTTTCGGGATTTGTCTGTGTTCTAAGCCTGTCTGCTGCAGTTTTAGACAGACGGGTATCAGTTAAGATAGCTTTAGATATTCTATCATTTCCAGGAGCAATATCACTACTGCTATGCACATTTAAAGAGCATAAACATGGAGTACTTGAAGAAAGTGAAAGAGGTCTTTATGAACCTTTGAATGCCGAGTCTAATGGCATCAGCAAGACGGATTCTGTTGGTCAAGTTACACCATTTTCTACATCAGGATTCCTAAGTAAAATGTCATTTTGGTGGTTGAATCCTCTAATGGAAAAGGGCAGCCGGAAAACTCTTGGGGATCAGGATATTCCCAAGTTGAGCTCAGTGGAGCAAGCAGAAAGTTGTTACCTGCAATTCGTGGAGCAACTCAATAAACAAAAGAAAGCTGAGTCTTCATCTCAGCAGCCATCAGTCCTGAGAACAATTATACTGTGCCACTGGAAGGATATTCTTATTTCTGGGTTCTTCGCTTTGCTAAAGATTGTTACTTTATCAGCAGGTCCTCTCCTTCTAAATGCCTTCATTTTAGTTGCAGAAGGAAAATCAGACTTCAAATATGAAGGCTACGTCTTGGCCTTAACACTCTTCTTTTCGAAGAGCTTAGAGTCCTTGGCACAAAGGCAGTGGTATTTTAGGTCCAGGCTTATTGGTCTGAAAGTGAGGTCTTTACTCACAGCTGCAATTTTTAAGAAGCAACTGAGGTTATCTAATGCAGGTCGATTGATGCATTCAGGTGGGGAAATTATGAACTATGTGACAGTAGATGCCTATAGAGTTGGAGAGTTCTCCTTCTGGTTTCATCAGACATGGACTACAAGTGTCCAGCTCTGCTTCTCTCTAGCAATTCTTTTCCGAGCAGTGGGGCTTGCAACATTTGCAGCCTTAGTGGTTATAATACTCACTGTTCTATGCAACACTCCACTTGCAAAGTTACAACATAAGTTTCAGACTAGACTCATGGTTGCTCAGGATGAGAGATTGAAGGTAAGTACCGAGGCTCTGGTTAACATGAAGGTCTTGAAATTGTATGCTTGGGAAACTCATTTCAAGAAAGTTATAGAAAACTTAAGGAAGGTAGAACATAAATGGTTATCAGCAGTGCAGTTAAGAAGGTCATACAATAGCTTTCTCTTCTGGTCTTCCCCTGTTTTAGTCTCTGCTGCAACCTTTGGGGCATGCTATTTCCTCAAAATTCCTCTACATGCTAACAATGTCTTCACTTTCGTTGCGACTCTACGTCTAGTCCAAGACCCAATAAGAGTTATCCCTGATGTTATTGGAGTGGTCATTCAAGCAAATGTGGCCTTCACACGTATTGTGAAGTTCCTTGAGGCACCTGAGCTGACCAGTAACATCCGGCAGAAGAACGTTGGGTCAGTCGATCATGCCATTAGTATCAAGTCAGCTAACTTTTCATGGGAAGATAAACCATCAAAGCCTACACTTAGGAACGTGAACTTAGAGGTCAAGCTTGGGGAAAAGGTGGCTGTATGTGGAGAAGTTGGCTCCGGAAAATCAACACTATTAGCAGCTATTCTTGGAGAAGTTCCAAATACTCAGGGAACCGTAAGAATACGAACTTATTTCCTTCTGGCTCATTTTAACCTAAAGAAAACAACATTATAATTTCTCATTGCACCCTCTTCAGTCCTGTTGTATACCAGTAGGATCTTTAAGATTTTTAAAATTCCAAGTATGGATAGATGTCAGGAATTAGTTTGTTTACTTCCCTTTTGATGGATTTACTGATTGTTCTCTACTACAGGTTAAGGTTTATGGAAGGATTGCCTATGTTTCTCAAACAGCTTGGATTCAGACCGGAACAATACAAGACAATATTATATTCGGGTCTCCAAAGGATAACCAACGATATCAAGATACGCTTGAGAGATGCTCGTTAGTGAAGGACCTTGAACTTCTTCCTCATGGAGATCTGACTGAAATAGGTGAAAGAGGAGTCAATCTCAGTGGCGGTCAGAAGCAGCGAATTCAACTTGCTCGTGCTATCTATCAGGATGCTGATATATATCTGTTGGACGATCCATTTAGTGCTGTTGATGCAGAAACTGCCACGATCTTGTTCAATGTAATTCGAGCATTTTAAAAAATTATTCACTTATTTCCTATTCAGACTTTTATTTATTGATCTCACAATGTGGTAAATAAAATTTTGTCAGGAATATGTCTTGGGGGCACTTTCAAGGAAGGCAGTTTTGCTAGTCACTCATCAAGTTGATTTCCTACCTGCATTTGATTCTGTATTGGTCAGTCTTGTTTCGAAATTTCGCTACTGTGAATAAATTGATCCTATTAAACTTCTTTTCTGGATGGATGTTATGAAACTGCTTGTTGTAAGATCGAGTGACCCGTCGGTCTGGGTTAAACACCTAGAAATCAGATTCGGAAACCTGATTCTTTCCCTTGCCCCGCTTCTTAGACTTTCCTATGTTGTTGCTAGATTCGTTGAAGGGAGCCTTAGACCTTAGACTCTTCAAAGGGAGCCTTAGACCTTAAATCCGTACGAGAGTGGACCCAATCTCGTGAATATGTGACAAAAAAGAAAGCTGCTCTTTATTTCCACTTCGTCCCCTTAAATAGGACTCAACACTACATGAAATCTTCTATTCTAACAAGGAAACCTATCTTGCTAGGAAACAAACACGATAACTACCAGAAGAGATAAAAGATAATTGCTATCCTAAGTTAAAAGATAATACTATCCTTAATCTGTATATGAGATAAGATTATTACGCTTTAAATAAGTCTGGCCTATGAAGGAGTCTTTAACAATGGATGAGCCTTGGGGATATCCATATCTTGATTAGTTTTATTGGTATCTCCGTATGTTTCATTCGTCTTTGGAAACATTTACATTTGATTTATGTCAATCATATTTTCATTAGCAAATAATGTATTTTGTTAACAGCTGATGTCAGAGGGAGAAATACTACGAGCTGCTCCTTATCAACAGTTATTGGCCTCAAGCCAAGAATTTCGGGAGCTTGTCGATGCACATAAAGAAACCGCAGGTTGTGAGAGGCTCACTGCAGTTGCTGCTCCAGAGAGAAAAGGGTCATCTACCAGGGAGATTAAGAAAACTTATGCAGAGAAGCAACCTAACTTATCAAAAGGAGACCAATTTATAAAGCAGGAAGAAAGAGAAGTTGGTGACACAGGGCTTACTCCCTACATTCAGTATCTAAATCAGAACAAAGGATACTTGTACTTCTCGTTGGCTGCTCTTGCACACCTCATTTTTGTTATTGGTCAGATACTACAGAACTCTTGGATGGCAGCTAAAGTTGATAAGCCTGATGTTAGCAAACTGCGGTTGATTGCCGTCTACTTGATTATTGGATTTGTTTCAACACTAGTTTTGCTCTTTAGATCTCTTTTGACAGTCATTTTGGGCCTTCAATCATCAAATTCCTTGTTCTCACAACTATTAAATTCCCTTTTTCGTGCTCCCATGTCTTTCTATGACTCGACACCTCTTGGAAGAATACTAAGTCGGGTACTTAACAATTAACATTTCATGTTGCTTCATTAGATAGATTATATGCAACTAATATGGCTTTGTATTCGTTTTTCTTTGGTGTATTAGGTCTCATCTGATCTGAGTATCGTCGATCTTGATGTTCCATTTGGATTAGTCTTTGCCGTTGGAGCCACCATTAATGCTTATAGTAATCTTGGAGTACTTGCTGTTGTTACCTGGCAAGTGTTGTTTGTCTCCATACCTATGGTCTATTTGGCAATTCGCTTGCAGGTATTCGTTTCTGATAACTTCATCTTCAGTAGAATTACACATTCTTGAAAGACTGTAGAAGTACTTCCTACTTCATGAAATAAAAGCATATAATGACTTCACAATAGTAATAAAAATTG
>JAOTAX010000007.1:29494900-29518950 GCA_025629825.1 Erythroxylum guanchezii
CAAATAATTTTAAATTAAGTAATAAATATCAATATTACGATGATAAAATAGTATTTATATATTTATTTTGTTGAAATAGTCTAATTCAAATTAATAAAATTAATAAAATAATAAATATCAATATTACTCATTATGACGATGATGATGATGACAATGACGATTATTATTATTATTATTAAATGTTATATATTTTTATTAAAGTTAATAATTATTATTATTTTATAAATTTAATTTTTGTAGAATTAAATATCTAAAATTTAAATTCCTATAAGAATATTCAACGAAATACTGAAATATATAATATTCATACCCTTATATATTTTTTAAAGTCATATCTTTATAAGTCATTTTACACATAAACAGCTAATACTAAATATCTAATTTTACCAAACATCTTTAACAAACAACTAATGTAATATGCTAGTCAAATCAACTGAGAAAATTAGTTATCAACTAACAGCTGATAGAATCAGCTAATCGCTACTGCAATAAGTTTGTCAAACATGGCCTAAGTTTAACGATACTGTTGAGCTTTCTCGTAAACATATGTAGGCGTAATGAAGAATTAGAAGGGTTCACAGAACAAAGAAGGATGATGGGGGGTTTGTCTGACAACTTTTGCGGGGACTCTGAGAGCTCAGGTTTCAATTTCAAGCACTCTGGATTCAATTTCCTGTTACTAAGCCAACCAACTTCGTGTCTCAACCAGGCCTCCATTCTTTGCTTCTACTTTGTACTTCTGGTCTTGCTCTTAGTCAGTTTGATACAGAAATCCTTATCAAAAGCTGATAAAACTCCATCTCGGACTCGAGGATTTTCCAAGTTGCAGATAGTTTCAGCCATTTTCAATGGTTGTCTTGGACTACTGTACTTGTGTTTGGGAGCATGGAGTTTAGAAGATAAGTTAAGGAAAACCCAGACTGCCTTACCCTTGGAGAAATGGTTCCTAGCTTTGTTTCAGGGATTCACCTGGTCATTGGTGACTGCAACTACAATTCTAGGAAGGGAGCACATTTCGAAGATAATGTTGCGACTGTTGTCCATTCTTCCATTCTCTCTTGCTGGATTTGTCTGTGTTTTAGCAACATCTGCTGCCGTTTTAGGCAAGGGGGTGTCAGGGAAGACAGTTTTAGATATTCTGTCTCTTCCAGGAGCAGCGTTGTTACTGCTATGCACTTACAAGGTGAAAAAACCTGAATCTGGTGATGGAAATGAAATGATAGGAGTTGATGCTTTACAAACAGACTCCAATGGCATAAGTGAAACAGACACTGCAAGACAAGTTTCTCCATTTGCTGAGGCAGGATTCCTAAGTAGAATGTCACTAAGCTGGTTGAATCCACTGATGAAATCAGGAAGCCAGAAAACTCTCAAGGAACAGGATGTACCCAAGTTGCGGGTTGCGGAACGAGCAGAAAGCTGTTATTTGCAGTACTTGGAGCAACTCAACAAACAAAACCAAGCAAACCCATCATCTCAGCCATCACTCTTGAAGACAATAATACTATGTCACTGGAAGGAGAATCTGAACACTGGCTTCTTTGCTTTTCTGAAGATAGTTAGCTTAACTGCTGGTCCTCTGATTCTGAATTCCTTTATTTTAATATCCCAAAGAAAAAAAGGCTCGAAATATGAAGGTGGTCTACTGGCCTTAACCCTTTTCATCACAAAGTGTTTAGAGTCCTTAGCTCAAAGGCAGTGGAATTTTGGCTCCAAGCTTATAGGTCTGAAGGTGAGATCCTTGCTTGCAGCTATAATATACAAGAAACAATCCAGGCTATCCTATGCAGGCAGGTTGATGCATTCTGGAGGTGAAATAATGAACTATGTTACAGTAGATGCCCAAAGAGTTGGCGAGTTCTCCTTCTGGTTTCATCAGATTTGGACAACATGCCTCCAGATCTGCTTCTCTCTTGCAATTCTCTTCCACGCAGTTGGGTTAGCAGCATTTGCAGCTCTAGCAGTTATAATCCTTAATGTGCTAGCCAATACTCCACTTGCAAAGTTGCAACGTAAATTTCAGAGTAGACTTATGGGAGCACAGGATGACAGATTGAAAGCCAGTAATGAGGCTCTAGTTAACATGAAAGTGTTGAAATTGTATGCTTGGGAAGCCCATTTCAAGAATGTCATAGAAAGTTTAAGGAAGGTGGAGTATAAGTGGTTGTTTTCTCTGCAGTTACGTAAAGCATGCAATGTCTTTCTCCTCACAGCTTCTCCTATCATGGTCTCAGCTGCAACCTTTGGAGCATGTTATTTTCTGAAAGTTCCTCTACATGCTAACAATGTTTTCACTTTTGTGGCCACTTTACGTCTCATTCAAGATCCAATAAGATCCATCCCTAATGTTATTTCAGCATTAATTCAAGCAAAGGTAGCCTTTTCTCGTATTCTGAATTTCCTGGAGGCACCCGAGTTGCAGTGCTCTAATATCAGGCAAAAGCAGAACCAGGGGAATGGTACTCATGCAATTCTTATTAAGTCAGCTAACTTTTCATGGGAAGATAATTCATCAAAACCAACACTTACGAATGTGAATTTGGAGATAAAACCTGGTGAAAAAGTGGCTGTATGTGGAGAAGTTGGCTCAGGAAAATCAACCCTTGTAGCTGCAGTTTTTGGAGAAGTTCCAAATACCCAGGGAACTGTAAGTATGACAGCTTTCCAGAATTATCTTGTTGTCATGCTTTCCGTAGTTTATCATTGGCCCTTTGATGAGTCAAGTAATGGTTCTCTACTCACTTACAGATACAGGTTAATGGGAGGATTGCCTATGTTTCTCAATCAGCTTGGATTCAGAGTGGAACAATACAAGACAACGTTATATTTGGGTCTCCAATGGATAACCACGGATATCAAAATACACTTGAGAGATGCTCATTAGTGAAGGACCTTGAGCTTCTTCCTCATGGAGATCTGACTGAAATAGGTAATAGAGGAGTCAATCTGAGTGGTGGTCAAAAACAGCGAATTCAACTCGCTCGTGCTCTTTATCAAGATGCTGATATATATCTGTTGGATAATCCATTCAGCGCTGTGGATGCAGAAACTGCCAAGAACTTATTTAATGTAATGAATGCAACAATCCCAAAAACAACTAGTTGTATAATCCCTTATTTGTTAGCCCCATGTAAAAACGTCTCAAAAAATTTTGGCAGGAATACGTGATGGGAGCACTTTCAAATAAAACAGTCTTGCTTGTAACACATCAAGTTGATTTCCTACCAGCATTCCATTCTGTTTTGGTTAGTGCTGGAATCTTATTTTTCAACAGTTTATATGATTTACAATCAATAGAATTTTCTTTGATTACTAACTTTGCTTCTTACACCAATTCGTTACCAGTTGATGTCTGAAGGAAAAATTCTTCAAGCAGCTCCTTATCCTGACTTATTGGCGTCAAGCCCAGAATTTAGGGAACTTGTCAATGCACACAGAGAAACAGCAGGCTCTGAGAACCTTAATGAGGTTGCTGCTCCACAGAAACAGGGGTCACCTGATGGAAAGATTAAGACATCAGTTGATAAACAACTTAAAGCAGCCAAAGGAGATGATTTGATTAAGAATGAAGAAAGAGAAGTAGGGGATACAGGACTTAAGCCATACATTCAGTATCTGAATCAGGACAAAGGATACATTTACTTCATCTTTGGAGGTCTTGCTTACCTTGCATATGTTATAACTCAGATAGTACAGAACTCTTGGATGGCAGCTAATGTTGATAATCATCATGTTAGCACATTGCGGTTGATTGTTGTCTACTTGATTATTGGATTCACCTCAACCCTTTTCTTGGTAGTGAGATCTTTGACAACAGTCACCTTGGGCCTTCAGTCATCAAAATCTTTATTTTCGCAGCTACTAAATCATCTTTTTCGTGCCCCCATGTCTTTCTATGACTCCACACCTCTTGGAAGAATACTCAGCCGGGTAAAAATCCATTTCAGAAAATCTTGAGCTTGGAAGAGACAATGTGCAACTGATATCAAAATCTGTGTTTTTCCTCTATCTTATAGGTTTCATCAGATTTGAATGTGGTCGACCTTGATGTTCCAAGTGGTTTGAACAATGCTTTTGGAGCAACGATTAATACTTATAGTAATCTTGGAATACTGGCTCTTGTTTCCTGGCAAGTTCTGTTTGTATCCATACCTATGGTCTATCTTGCCACTTGCTTGCAGGTACTTTTCTGAAGTTCTCAACCAGCAGGATACTTCATTCAAAAGTTACCGAATCAATACCGCGACAACTTCATGAACTAACATGGCCCCAACCTGGTGTGTAACTTTAATAAAAAATTATTATGTCAAAGCTTTAATTTTTCTTTCATCTGCAGAGATATTACTATGCCTCAGCAAAAGATTTGATGCGTCTCTATGGCACATCGAAGTCTTTAGTGGCAAATCATTTAGCTGAATCAGTAGCTGGAGCCGTGACAATCAGAGCATTTCAGGAGGAAGAGCGGTTCTTCATGAGGAATCTTGACCTCATTGACACCAATGCTAGTCCTTTCTTCCACAATTTTGCAGCCAGCGAGTGGTTGATTCAACGGCTAGAAATTGTCAGTGCAACTGTTTTAGGGTCTGCTGCATTTTGCATGGCATTGCTTCCTTCTGGAACTTTTAGCTCTGGTGAGTGCATAGAAATTCCAAATGAACCGAATTTCCTCCAACAGAGCCTGCTTGATCATCAGGATATGCTTTTAAATCAGCTAATGCCATCACTGCAGGATTTATTGGTATGGCACTCTCATATGGTCTGTCTTTAAACAACTCCCTAGTAAGGTCAATTCAGAATCAGTGCTCCCTAGCAAATTACATCATTTCTGTTGAAAGACTCGACCAATATATGCATATATCAAGTGAAGCCCCTGAGGTGATAGAAGATAACCGTCCCCCACCATGTTGGCCTGCAGTTGGTGAATTAAATATATGCGACTTGCAGGTGAATTTGGCTCTCTTAATATGACATCTAAAACAATTTGAATATGTTAGTAAACTGAATTGTTCAATTTTTTAACAGGCTAGATATAGACCTGAAGCACCACTAGTCCTTCAAGGTATTACCTGTAAAATTGCAGGTGGTCACAAAGTGGGTATTGTTGGTCGAACAGGCAGTGGAAAGACAACTCTTATCAGTGCTCTGTTTCGTCTAGTGGAGCCAGTTGGAGGAAAGATTGTTGTAGATGGCATTGACATCTCCAAAATCGGGCTTCATGATCTGAGATCAAGATTTGGGATAATACCTCAAGATCCTACACTTTTCAATGGGACTATTAGACACAATTTGGATCCATTATCCCAATTTACAGACAATGAGATATGGGAGGTTCGTTTCCAATCTCTGCTAACTCTGGTTTTTGTCCAAATAGAGTTTAAGAATGTTTTCATCGTAGGTTCTCGAAAAGTGTCAGCTTCGAGAGGTCATTCAAGAGAAAGAGGTTGGTGGTCTATATTCCGTAGGTAAGTTTTCAGACAGTAAGTTAACTACATGAAGATGGTGAAGCCTCTAAGCTGACGATGGTAGATAACTAAAAACTCTAAACTTTGCCATGCAGTTGTCGAAGATGGCTCAAACTGGAGCATGGGCCAGCGTCAGCTGTTTTGTTTGGGGCGTGCACTTCTAAGGAGATGTCGGATACTGGTACTAGATGAGGCAACTGCGTCAATCGACAATGCAACAGACTTGATTCTACAGAATATCATTCGTACTGAATTTGCAGATTGCACGGTAATCACCATCGCGCACAGGATACCAACTGTGATGGACTGCAACGTGGTACTTGCCATGAGAGATGGTGAGTAACTATGTCCATTTATAGAAGAAAGGGATCGAAGATTAATGACTTTGTATTACAATCCAGGAAATCTAGTGGAGTACGACGAGCCAGCGAAGTTGATGAGCACAGAAGGTTCACTCTTTGGGCAACTGGTCAAGGAATACTGGTCTCATTTACACATTGCAGAATCGCATTGAAGTTAATCCAGTTATTTGAAGTATTAAAAATATGTCCATATAGGAAGTAGGACATGTACGATATACAAAAGCATTTTATTTATAGGCGTGCCAGTAAATAAAGATGACTAGAAATTAATTCTAAGATAGAATTTACTTAAAAAATATTGTCTTTTTTTTTTAAATTTAAATGAAATATATTAACAAGGCAGAAACTTGTACACGATCCTCACCAAGGATCCTCCAGGCAAAAAACTAATCTACACTATACAAAAATACAGCAACTACAACAAAAGTTTCAAATTAACCAAAACGATCTAAGTTCTTAGCTAATGAAGTCCTGTTTCCTGTTGGCTAAGATAGTCTCTCTAATCAAATTGACAATTACCTCAACAAGTTTAGATTTGTGCTGCTCCGCGTTATTATAGATTCTCCTGTTTCTTTCCCGCCAAATATAACAGATAACTATCTGGAAAGAAGTCTTGATTAGCAATCCATCCTTGTGCCCCGGTTTAGCGTACCAAATGATAGATTCCAACATTTCATCCTCTCATATTGAAAAAAGGCCTCATTGGAATCTCATTCATTAACACATTCATCGACATAGTTTGGATACATTGCAGAATCCAGTGCTGAAACCTTTTCGGTAGACCGACTACTTCCAAACACGACTTCAAGTAATCCCAGCTAATGGTACCGTAGGCTTTGAATAAATCAAGCTTCAAAGCACAACTCTTAATAGGCTTCCCAGTATGATACTCACCCAACAACTCTTGCAAAATCAGCATATTGTCACTAATGCTTCTCGATGGCAGAAAAGCACCTTGTGCCATATTGACCACCTCTGCCAACACTACTTTCAATCTATCCTCCAATAAAGTAGCGATAATTTTATAGACTGTTGAGCAACAAGAAATTGGGCAATAATCCGTAATCATTGAGGGCCTCTCCGTCTTAGGAACCAGACAAATAAACGTATGATTAATCTCCTTTAACAAAGATCCAGAAGAAAAGAACTCCAATATAGCCTCCGTTAAGAGAGGCCCCGTAATGTCCCAAGTTTGCTGGAAAAAACCAGTTGGAAACCCATCAGGACTCGGCGACTTTGAACTATGTAACCGAAACGCCACCTCTTTCACCTGAAGTGCTGTGTAAGGTGCAGTAAGCATCTCCTGAATCAACTGATCCGGACAATACTCCAGAACATTTCCTACCCCAAACCCACTTTGCTGGATTATAGTGCCCTGCATTAAGTTGACAAAGTATCTACGAATATGGTCATAAAGCTCCTGCTGATCAGAAATCAGATTGCCCACCTCATCCTTCAATATCGTGATGGTATTAGTATTCCTCCAAGCCAACAAAGAAGCCTGAAAGAATTTAGAATTAACATTCCCTTCTTTAAGCCAAGTTTGTCGAGCTTTCTGTCTCATAATAGAATTCTGTAATCTCAGAGCTTCTTGGTAATTCTTCAATCGATCCGCTTCTAGAGTCCGTAAACTAACGTTATGTAGATCCAAATAACACTGATGCTAAATATCTGTCAAAGCTTTACGCAACTCTTTCAAACCTCTAACCTGTGCTTTACTAAATTGCTTGATAGCTATTTTAGCAAACTTCAGTTTCTACATCAATTGGAAAGCTTTATACCCAACCACCTCACGATCCCAAACATTACGGATGACTACCATGAAGCCTTCAACTAGTGTTAAACCATTGAAAAATCGAAAGGAAGCACCTATATTAGCGCCAACACTTAGCTGATGGATCAAAATAGAAGCATGATTTGAAAATAACGGATCACCAAAGAAAGTCGACGCTCTAGGGAAGGAATTGAGCCAACAGTGATTCACCAAAGCACGGTCTAATTTTTTCCTTATAAACACATTCCGCTGCTGTTTATTTTCTCATGTGAACCATCTGCCTAACCCTCTAAGGTCCACTAAATCAACTCGTTGAAGCAGGTGAGTAAGCTCCCTCCCTATTCCGGGATAAAAACCTACAGCCCCCTCAACTTCATCTAAATTTAAACAACAATTGAAGTCTCCCAGAACTAACCATAGGAGTTGCATGCCAAAATGAATTGCCAACAAATCCTCCCACAACCTTGCCCTTTGAAAAGCAAAATTGGAGGCATAGATAATTGTAACTTCAAAATGAAACCTTCCTATTAGCCAACAATGTAAATGATGTATTGCTCACTCATTTAAACAACATGAGCTCAACCAGATCCTTATTATACCAACACAAAATTCTGTCATTATAATGATAATCATGGTTAGAAAAAGACTTCCATTTTGCACCCAAAAGAGCCAAACCTTTCTGAACCGAACCAGTCTTTATTTTAGTCTCTAGGAGCCCCACCAAAATCGGTTTCTGCTCTGCTACCACTTCCTGTACCATCAACTTCTTAATGGGGTCATTTAACCCCCTTGTATCGACATCTAGGGGAACCCCTTAGAAAAGACATTCAGGGGATATAACCCCTTTATGCTTCTTCTTCTTACCTTTTTTCCGACCCTTACCCTTGCTAGCAATTACTACAATAGGCGGAGAAGGAGCTACATCTTCAAAATCTGACTCTAATTCCTTACCTACAATAGAGATTGGTTCCGAAGCTTTTACTGTAGCGTGCTCTATAGATACAGAATCACCCTGAGTATGAGCTAATTTCAAACCATTCGATCGACCCTCTGCTGTCGGGGATTTAGTATTAGTGGGAGGACAAGTATGACTTGAAGGTCCCCCTGTAAACTCTCCACCCCCTGCATTAACAGTACTATTAGGAGTAGCCTCAAGGTTGACTGCCACCGAAGGAGGTAGATCAACATTTTTATCCAAAACCTGCATTGTCTCCACAGACACCACTGACCTCTTCCCTTGTATCACGATCTACCTCCTAGAATTAAACTTGTCACTCTAGGCCACCTGGTCCACCTTAACATCAGTTTTACTACCCCCAACAGCCTCATAGCACTGCTCAGCATAAGACAGACCCTCATGTCCCAAGGAAGGGGACTTTTCTGACAACAGTTTCTCCTGCATCCCTGATTGAAAAACTTTATTTGTAGCTACCCATTTCTTTTTAGATAAAGAAGGTGTGCACGGATAGGAAATAGTTACCTCATCCCTTACCAGATCCCCAGCTTCTCCAAGTCTTAGAATAGGCAAAGTTTCAAATAATGGAGCCAACTTTGGAATTTCAATACATATTTTAGCATAACCAATCTGCTTCATTGAAGCAGTTTGTGAATCCATACAGATGGGTTTACCCAAAGCATTGGCCAAATGATTCAATCCTTCAACCATCCAATATTCCATAGGTAAACCATGAAACTGTACCCACAAATGGATAACATCAATTGAGCCCCTGTCCAAACCCAGACCCGGTTTCCACTGCTGCAAAAATAGGGGCTGATCCCCAATGTGCCACGGCCCCTGTTTTATAATCTCAGACAGATTAGAGTTAGCCAAGAATTTGAACATCAACGAACCATCCTCCTTGAGCATAACCTTTTCAAGGCCTCTCTTACCCCACCGAACCTTAGCCCAAGCATTAACAACAGGGAAAGACAACCTTTTAGACCAGAAGAAGCCAACTAGAGCATTTGACCAAGCCCTAGCTCCCTTTTGTAACTGTTAGCACCCTTCCTAGTTATCAGCATGCTAGTATTAATATTAGTAAACAGCCACTAAGACATTCAAATACAAATGCCACATAGGCTAGTAGGTTAAGAGTTAGTTACGGAGAGGGAGAGAGAATAAGAAGTTACAGAGTCTATATATAGGACTCGGTATAGGAGGGAGGAACATTCGGGATTATTGTGGAAAATACATCTATTGTATTGGCCTGGGAATTACATTTCCAGGAGGGGGAGCTTGCTCCAGCAGTATACTGTCATATTGTACCGATTTATTATCAATACAAGGCAATCTCTATAGAGGTTCCTAACAAATTGGTGCTTTCATTGAGAGAAGAGTATCGGGTAGAGGTTGTATGCCAACTAGAATGGAGAATAGAGTATCGGCAGTAGAGGGACTGATTAAATCACATGACACTACCTTGAAGGATCTTCGGACGAAGCTCAGCTCTTTGATGGCCAGCGTGGAGACGCTGGTCAAATCTCAAAATTTGCCCCTGTCGGAGTGGAGAGATGGTTTTCAGTCCTTGATAGCCAGAAATCCGCAGAAACAGAGCATGAGAGATGAGGGAGAAGAACCACCGGCGACTATCCACCATACGTCCTTTTCTACTAGTGGCGATAGACCCGCGCATCCTTCTTCGGACCCCACTGGCCATGAGAGGACCGCCATTGGATCGCAAGAAACAAGGCAACACGCCAGTGGTCTGCAAGGTTCTGGGCAACACCGACAGGGTGACCACGTGTCATCGACAGCGACAGATCGAGCATGGGAGGGGATCGACCTCCCATCTTTCCACGGGAATGACCCATTTGCATGGGTCGTGAAAGCTGAATCCTACTTTGTGATTCATGAAATCCCTTCTGGGCTTTGTCTACCCACGGTTCAGATTTGTATGGAGGGTTCGACATTATACTGGTTCAAGACTTTACGTGAGTTGGACCCGTGTATGATTTGGGAGAGATTCAAGCGATCGTTGTTCGACCGATATGGGGATAGGGACGAGGGTGATCCGATAGAACGGTTGAAGTCGATCTCCCAGCAGGGCTCGGTGGACGAATATGTTGATGAGTTTGAGAGAGAGTTAGTCGGTGAAGGAGTGATACGACCAGGGGAAGGAAAGGTTAAGCACGGAAGTTCCCACTCAAGTTTTGGGTGCCGATTAAATAATGTCAGCACTAACCGACCAACCCCGCAAACCCATGCAGCTGGAAATGCAAAAAACGAGATAAGGGATTTACCCAAAAAGAACCGAAACACACCTAATGACGGTCACCGACTGGGAAGCTCGAAATGGAAGGGAACAAGGAGCTTGATTTATGAACAACTAATGGAGAGGAGAGCTATGGGTATTGTTGTAATTTCAACCAGTACTTTCGGTGTGAGGTTGAGGGATGGACATCGAGTTTTCTCTCAAGGTATTTGCAAGGTGATTAAACCGGAGTTGAATGGAGAAGAGTTTATTGTGGACGCGTATGTATTTGACACAGGGGGGCCAGATCTAATCTTGGGTGTTGCCGTGAAAATTGTTCTACTTGAATTACTATCAGGAAGAAGACCGATTGCTTCCTTGGAGTCTCCCAAGAATCAACAGAGCTTGGTTATGTGGGCAAAACCACTAATAGAGAGTGGTAATGCAAGGAGCATACTAGATCCAGATTTGGAAGGAAACATCGATGCGGTTCAGATGCACAGAATGGTTTTGACTCGAACTGGAATGGAGTGTGAAGGACTTGACACATTATACATCAAAGACCAGACACTTACAAGTGAAAGTGCTGAGAAGGTAATTGGATGGGCTCTAAGTCATCATTTGATGCAAAGTCCTGAAGCTGATGCTGATGCAAGACTTGTTTTGTCCAGTGAGAGCATCCAGTATGGGATTGGAATTTTACAGGCCATTCAGACTGAATCTAAAAGCTTGAAGAAGTCACTCAAGGATGTTGTCACGGAAAATGAGTTTGAGAAAAGGCTTTTAGCTGATGTTATTCCACCTAGCGACATTGGAGTTACATTTGATGATATTGGGGCGCTTGAGAATGTCAAAGATACTTTGAAAGAGCTAGTGATGCCTCCTCTACAGAGGCCTGAACTTTTCTGCAAGGGGCAGTTAACTAAGCCTTGTATGGGCATACTTTTATTCGGATCTCCAGGGACAGGAAAGACTATGCTTGCAAAGGCTGTGGCAACTGACGCTGGTGCCAATTTTATCAACATCTCAATGTCTAGCATCACATCCAAGTGGTTTGGTGAGGGTGAGAAGTATGTGAAATCTGTCTTCTCATTGGCCAGTAAAATAGCCCCTAGTGTTGTGTTTGTTGATGAGGTTGACAGCATGTTGGGGAGGAGGGAAAATCCAGGGGAGCATGAAGCCATGCGGAAGATGAAAAATGCATTTATGGTAAACTGGGATGGCTTACGAACCAAAGATACTGAGCGGGTTCTGGTACTTGCAGCAACATTCTGCTTCTCAAGATCTGCTAGCCATCGTCCTAAAATGATCGAGATACTAAATCTTCTAAGAAAGGCAATTCCCTTTCATCCACCTTGAGGACAAGATGTCTTTTGAGGAGGAAGGAATTGTTAGCACCCTTCGTAGTTATCAGCATGCTAGTATTAATATTAGTAAACAGCCACTAAGACATTCAAATACAAATGCCACATAGGCTAGTAGGTTAAGAGTTAGTTACGGAGAGGGAGAGAGAATAAGAAGTTACAGAGTCTATATATAGGACTCGGTATAGGAGGGAGGAACATTCGGGATTATTGTGGAAAATACATCTATTGTATTGGCCTGGGAATTACATTTCCAGGAGGGGGAGCTTGCTCCAGCAGTATACTGTCATATTGTACCGATTTATTATCAATACAAGGCAATCTCTATAGAGGTTCCTAACAGTAACACCTCAATCGGAGTAGAGAAGATGCCATCTTGAATAACGTTTGGGTAATATTATAGATCCCCTTTATTTTGATGAACCTTGAGCTTACTTTTCCAAGCCCCCATCACCAGCGAATGGGCATTGTTGTGACGCTCTGGGCTCTTTAACCCAACTGATTTATCCACCGAATCGCCCTGGAGTAGCTCACTGGAGAGTTGAGGAAATTCCTCTGAAGACGGTGAATCTAGCCCCATATCCATAGTCTCCATGACCGACCGAAGGTGAACCTCCGATGAGGCTCTAGCCTCCTCCACCCTTGAAATCCCCACGAAAATTCCACAAGAACCACTCTTAGAAGTTGTACTATCGAAGAGGAAAGAAGAAGGAGAAAGGATAAAAGCGAAACTTCACAAGAAGGCAGTCAAAAAATCGTAGAAAGATGTCAGAGCTTCTCTCTCCTCTATGCACACTTCTCTCTCCTCTATTTGTCCTTCTAGATTCTGATGGCAATTGAATAGAAGCTAAAAGTTCTTGTCAGATTTTGCACAGATAGACAATTTTCAGCAAGGAGTTAGATCTTGCATTTATTCTATCTTATGAATAATGCAACATTGACTAAGAAAAAATAAGTCCAAGATCATGTTCACAGAAGTCGAAACAAGACTACGACATGTTAATCAGTGATGAATTATTAGTTTATTAACTTTTTTCCCGAACTGCAAGGATAACTGAATTTGCACTTCAACACTTTCCAGGACATATTTCCAATCCTCTCCAACCTATGCTAACTTTTCAGCAATCAACTACCAAATCCTTGCTTTATTGATCTAAATGTGCTATATGATTCTTCACACCATTGACACAAATGTCTTTCATGTCTTGAAATGAAGTTGTGGTTATTTGTAACCATGTGGAGTTCAAAAGGTAAACTTTTAAATCAAAATTCAGGGAAAATAGAGTACATAAATCATTTTCATATGTTGTCAGATCCTTGTTCAGTGAGGCTGTGAGCTACTATCTTCCAACTTAGAGCAGTTAGCTAGGGTTTAATAACACATCAAAAGGAAACAAGGAAATGAAATTGACTATTTTACCAACCCAAACCATGCTTGTGAACATTTGAAGTAGAAAATTGTGACATGCTTCATTATCAGATTATCACAACCAAATTTCTACAGATGATTAACCAAAGATAGCACCAGCTATATAGTCAGGAACTACTCAGTATGTCTTAAGGACCACCAAGGATGGCATTTTGGATATCCTCTCTACTCAAGGCATAACTGAATCTCCTCTCAACATCTTTTTCAAGATTTCCTGGTCCACTCTTCAGGTACCTGAATCCAAGCATTCTAAAAGATTAGATTGATAACTAGAATCCCTATCTCAAGGTACAAAATCACTTAAACAATATCCAAGGAGCACAACAACCAGCGAAAACTTTACCTTATATACAGTTCAGTTACATCCAGCAACAATTGAGCGTGCCAATCAGGCTTTTCAACGGACCAAACGGCTCGATCATCCTTACTCTGATAAAACCCCAACTCTCTCAGCCAAACCTCAATGCAAGGCAAGCTATGAGAGTACAAAGGCTTGTTCTTCTCAGAAAGCTTCTTCAGCCGCTCATCTTCTGCCGATGTTATCTCCTCCGCCTCTGACGATTTCGGTGAAACCAGCCCTATGGGCTTCCCAGGAAAGTGGCTCAGAATGTTAGGACAGGAAGAAGACTTAGAGAAAAACGACGAATATGAAGTGGGCAAATGAGGGAATCTGGAGGAAGTTGAGGAACAACGAGTAGGTACAAGCAAACCACCACAGGCAGACAAAGGTACAGAAATGGCGAACATGGCTATCGAAATCCCTAGCTTTTGTCAGTTCATTTCATTCTGAATCGAACAAAATCGCAGTCTTTATAGTACTTCCACACCACACACATAACCATTAAAGTTAGGTCCTTTTGGAGGGAATATATCGTTAATTCGTTATCTCCTAATTTTGTTTTTATTTGCGGAATAATAGATTAAAATGTATCATTTTTAATATTTTTAATTTAAATTTCAATTATTTAACTAATCTTTATAAATTAAATTAAATTAAAATAGTGTATTAATGTGATAAATAAATAACATATGGTAAATGTAACATTTTAATCAATTTATACAAGATTAGTCATTAAATTAAAACTTGTTAAAATTTAATCATAAATATAAATTTGCTAAAAAAATTAAATAATATTTAATTTATTTTCTCTTTACCTATCTATTCCATTAATTTTTAAAATTGTAGTAAATAATAACTTAAATTTTGACACATGTAGATTCTAATGTATAAGGTAAATCAAATTTAATCTAATTTAAAAATAATTAATTAATAATGAGTGTTGTTGTTGTTATAATAAAAATAATTAATTAATCTTAAATTTAATAATTTAATCAAAATATGTTGTGTTAAATTATTTTTATTAATAAATTATATAATTTATTAATTAAAAAAGTTATTTTAATCTCTACACTTAATTAAATTGAAAGTGAAGTAAGATTTAAATATAAAGTAAGAGATAAGATTACGTTCACAGACGTCATTATTAAAATTGGCACCTTTCTTTCCCAGTTTGGACATAAAAAGAAAAAAAAAACTCAACTTGAAGGAGCTATTAATATTGTTAAACGGAAACATAAAAAGAAGTAACATTCCATTGGCATATTTCGATGATATTTTATTAAATTTTATTCATAAATAGATATTTTAAAAAGGTAATATAAAAATTATTTACTTTTCAAATTAAACATAAATATAACAATATAATTTATTAAAAATGATAAAAAAAATTATAACCGAAACAAAAGATTCGTTATCATTTAAAGAATTAAAATCTAAAGCGTCTCGATTCCAAGCACAAGGTGATTGTGTCTGTTTTCGTGTGCCACCCTGTTTCTCTCTATGGATAAAAAGGTACAAGATGATACATGAAAATGTGTACAGATGAATTGATCCCGTCAATTCCGAACATCTTGAAAAACTAGAAAGATTATGAGAAGACGAGACTCATATCACCCCATAGTAATGTCACGCATTACATACCAATCATAATTTGGAAAGTAAATAATCTTTTATATTATCCTTTTGAAATGAATTTGAAAGTACTTCAGAAAAACATAACAATAGCGTTTAGTCTCAATCTAACCATATAATTTGATTGGATTTGGAAGATTGAGGTGAGTGAGGGCTAATTTAAAAATTTTAAGAGAGCCTGGCCACTGGATTAAGATAACGTCATTTTAAATAATATGACCAAACTTGGGCCATGTGTTCTTAAAGATGGACCGACTGAATCATTATCGTGCCCAATTTGGAAGTTCAATTTAATCTTTTTTTTTTGTGAACCAGGAAAGAAAAGCAAAGCCTAAAGTCTTAAGACAGCCTCAGAAGCAGCATCATGAGCGAGACGCTGGCGAATACCAGCAAGAGGGGCCTCCCACAGAGGCCATCATTCAAGATGAGTAGCGCCATGCTTAGCTAAAAAATCGGCACGTTGATTACCCTCCTGGGAGGTGTGAGCAACAAAGCAATCCCACCCCCGCTGCACCAAGTGCCTGATATCGTCAATGACATGCAAGTAAGGGTGGGAGGGAGGACATGGTCCCGTGACCAGATGTAAGGCGTCCTACGAATCGGATTCCACAACGACTTGGCAAAAGCCGCACTACCAAGCCAAATCCAGACCATGATGAATCGCTAGGAGTTCAGCGAGCAAGGTAGTGGCATGCCCAATGTGCCCTGAAAACCCCACTAACCAGTTACCATTCGCATCTTGTAGCAGACCACCAAAACCTGCCACGCCCGAATTACCAACCGAGCTTCCATCCACATTAATCTTGACAAACCCTGGGGATGGGGCCTGCCAGCTAACCCATCTGGGCGAGGTTGGATTGCGAACCGAAGAGCAGAAATTGGAACAGTCATCAAAGAGCCTTAAAAATCATCTAACTTGGCCCTCCATCGACATAACCTCGTGTTGGAAAACCTCTTGGTTACGCGCATTCCATATGACCCAAGCCACAACGAGGAATCGAAGCACATGGGGAAGAGGACGCAAGGATTCAAAGACCTGAATGTTGATCCACACGTCAATAGGAGAACTGAAGAAGCAATCGTCGAGACAACCAAGAACGGAGAGCCACAAGGCTTTAGCCCAAAGGCAATCTCTTAAAGCATGGGCATGAGTCTCCCACCCCTGGCCACATCGTTGACAGATGGGAGATGGAGCCATGCCCCGGGTATATCGTAGTTCATTCGTAGGTAGACGGGACTGAAAAGATGTATAGAACGATGAAGAAACTAGTGTATTTCATTCATGACTTTCATTGTGTACAAAAGGGACATTTATACTAAACATTATTCACGCTATTTGGCTAGGTCACTATCTACTGTCGACAAAAGGACACTGTACAGCTAAGGAACCTTGTACAAAAGACTGAAGAGTGAATAAAAAAGGACTGTGTACGATGCTTTATGTGTGGCGTGGCCTTTGCAGTGGGTATTGCAATTCTTGCAGCTGATATTTGTGATGTGGCCCACGCGTGAAGGTTCATGGTTTGTTATAGCCCATGACCCGACGTGGAACCCAAATAGGAGCCAAAGTATTTCTGTCTTTTAACACCCCCTCTTCAAGTCGGAGCCTCGGAGAAGTCGACGGATCCGAACTTGAGAAGCAAATTAGTGAAGGCACGTGCGATAAGGGGCTTTGTAAATAAGTCTGCTACTTGTTGCTGGCTTCGAATGTGTCGAAGACAGATGAACCCTAGATTTGCCACATCACGAACCAGATGGAGATCTATCTCTAGATGCTTGGTACGCTCATGGAAGATGGGGTTTCTTGAGATGTGAATTGCGGCTTGGCTATCACAAAATAAAGGTATGGCGTCGTGATTCTGTATTCGAAAATAGTTCAAGATCTGAACGACCCACTTGAGCTCACATGTGGTTGAAGCTAGACTTCGATATTCTGCTTCCACCGAGGACCAACTAACTGTAGTTCGCTTCTTTGTTTTCCAGGAGGTGGGAGATCTACCGAGGAACACACAAAAACCGGTTAGAGATCATTGGCTGAAAACGCAGCTCGCCCAGTCAGAATCTGAGTACGCAGTAAGGTTTAGATCTGAGTCTGTTGCGTAAAATAGCCCTTGATTTTGTGTTCCTTTGAGGTATTTGAGTGCATGCTTGACAGCATCCCAGTGTGATTGTCTCGGTGCTTTCATGAACTGACTGAATTGCTGTGTGATGTAGGTGAGATCTGGCCTCGTAAAGTTCAGATATTGTAGCTTTCCAACGATCCTCCTGTAATACTCTGGGTTTTTGAGAAGCTCACCCTCATCGACAGTAAGCTTTCTTCCTGGAACTATTGGTGTCACGCATGGCTTGCATTGAAGCATGTTGGTCTCTTGTAAAAGATCCCTTATGTATTTTCCTTGACTGAGAGTCATTCCTGCTTCTGATCTGGCTATTTTGACTCCTAGGAAAAATTTTGCATATCCTAGATCCTTGATTGTAAAGGCTTTATGGAGATCTTCCTTTACCGTAATTAGGTGGTTTTCTTCTGCTCTAGTAATGAGGATATCATCCACATAGATGATGATGGCAATGAAATTAGAACCTGAGCCTTTGGTGTATAGGCAGTAATCGGCCTCTGGTTTTTCGAACCCCAATTGTTTGAGTTTCATTATTAATTCCTTGTGCCACTGTCTGCCAGCTTGTTTAAGCCTGTAAATGGACTTCTTTAGTCTGCAAACTTCTCCCTCCTTTGCCTTCTTGTAACCTTGTGGTGGTAGCATGTATAATTCCTCCTCTATGTGTCCATGTAAGTATGCATCATTTATGTCACATTGCAGTATAGGCCAGTTCTTCACTGTAGCTATTGCTAGGAATGTCCTTATTGTCACCACCCGAGCCACAGGTGCAAAAACCTCTGAGTAATCCACCCCTTCTCTTTGATTGAACCCCTTTGCCACCAACCTTAACTTTAGCTTGTCAGCTGTGCCATCTGGGTTATATTTGACTTTGTAGACCCATTTTGATGCTATTGCTCTCTGCCCCTTAGGTAGTTGTGTGAGAACCCAAGTTTGGTTGTCTTCCAGGGCTTCTAGCTGTGCATCCATGGAGTCCACCCAATCTTTCGACCTGCTAGCTGTCTCATAGGACATGGGTTCAAAAACAGCAGACACGTTCCCCATGAATTCTTTGTATTTTGGTCTGTGTGTAATATGAAATTTTGACTCTTTGCCTTCTGTTGTCTCTGCAGGACCAAAAAAACTAAAAATGTGGTTAACATTATCGAGGACAGAAGTGGAGTGATGAGTAGAAGCTTGGTGGATGTAGTCTTCAAGGTATTTTGGTGGGATATGGATCCTTTGACTTCTCCTCACACGGTTGTCTGTAGTTGTGTTGTG
Organism: Erythroxylum guanchezii; assembly: GCA_025629825.1. Classification (NCBI taxonomy): domain Eukaryota; kingdom Viridiplantae; phylum Streptophyta; class Magnoliopsida; order Malpighiales; family Erythroxylaceae; genus Erythroxylum; species Erythroxylum guanchezii. Next base: position 29,513,829 of record JAOTAX010000007.1, read on the forward strand.
GCTGATGGATATGCTTGGTTGAGGTTGTGGATCTGTTGATTCTAGTGTGGGTTCAATGCTTTGTGAGGTAGGTAACTCTAGCATATCTTCATGTGCTACTATCTGCATATCATCATTGTCTACTGTGTTGTGTGGGAAAAGGGGTACAGGGTTAGGTGTAGTGGCTGTAGGTGTGTTTGCAAAGGGAAAGGTATTTTCATGGAATGTGACATCTCTTGAGCTAAAAATGGTTTTTGTGTTGATGTCCATTACTCGGTAAGCCTTGTAATCCGGCATATATCCTAGGAAAATGCATATAAATGATCTAGGGTCCAGCTTTGTCTTGTTGGGTGTTTTATCTAAGGCGAAGCATAGGCATCCGAACACTCTCAAGTGTGCATAGGTAGGTTTTTTTTTATGTAGCTTCTCATATGGGGTTTGCCATTGTAGGACCTTGGTGGGAATTCTGTTTAAGAGGTAGGTAACAGTGAGGAGGGCTTCTCCCCAGTATGTTTTTGGTAAGTTTGCTGTGAATAGTAGGGCTCTTGTGAGTTGTAATAAGTGTTTGTGTTTGATCTCCACCACTCCATTCTGTTGTGGAGTGTATGGACAGCTTTTCTGATGTATTATTCCCTTGTCTGCAAAGAGCTTTCTGCACTCATGATTTATAAATTCTTTTCCATTGTCTGTTTGAACCCTAAGTACTCTTGCATCATGCTGTTTTTCTATGGATTGGATAAATTGGGTGATGGTAGGAAAGGTGTTGTCTTTGTGTTTGAGTAGAAAGGTCCAGGTGGCTCTAGAATAATCGTCAACAATGGTTAGGAAAAATTGAGATCCATCTAGGGTAGGTACTTTATAAGGCCCCCATAGATCCATGTGCAAGACCTCAAAGGGTTTAGCGGTCTGTATTTTGTGTTTAGGGAAAGGTTTCCGGTGTTGTTTTGCCAAGGGGCAGATCTGACAATAAGATAAATTGAATTAAAAACCTTTGATTTCATTGATATGCAGCATCTTTTCCTTAGAAATGTGTCCTAGTCTACTATGCCAAGTATTAACAGAAACAGTAGCACTAAACACAAAGTTTTGGCTTTGGTAAAAATCAAGGGGGGGTCCTCTCAAGGTCCCTGGGGGTATCAAATTGTCTTCCGTCAGCTCATACAGTCCACTTCTGGCTTTGATAACTGCTATCACATTGTTAGTCTGAAGGTCCTACAAAAACAATTCATTAGACATGAAGATAGTCGCAATGTCATTTTGTGTTGTGAGTTTGTACACAGAGAGTAGGTTCTTAAAGAAGTTAGGGATATGTCGGACTTCATCTAGGGTGATTTGGTTTCCAATGGAGGCTTCACATACGTGTGTCACATGCTGCTTTGTGCCATCAGGTAGGGTTACTGGTTCATACAGATTGTTTGGTTCATGTTTATTGCAAAAAGCAAGGTCTGTGATCATATGGGTTGAAGCTCCTGAATCTACCAACCACATGCATTTATTTTCTGTATTGTGACTTATTATATTACCTGCAAAATTTGCTAGCCCTCCAAACTTTACCTCACCAGTGGCCTTCCCTTTAATGGCCTTGGATATCTCCTGTTGAATGAAGGTTGCTAATCCTTGTGAAATCTGTCCATTTCTCTCATTTTGCTCATTAATCTCATGTGAAGCATCTGCAGGGGTATCAGCCGCAGCAGCAGCAAGGTTGACTTTGTTCTTCTGGTCAGTCAGTTCTTTGTACCAATCGGGCACTCCATGGATCTTGAAGCAGGTTTCGATGGTATGCCCCGATCTCTCACATTTCTCACAGTATTTGTCTTCCTTCTTGTTGAATGGCTTTCTGGTGTTTCTTCCACTTTTTTTGGGGTTGAAGTTGGTTTGTCGTGCCATCATAGCTATGTTTAGAGTGCTGTCTTGGTTGGAGCTTACTGCTTTTTGCCTTTCTACTGTTTGCATCATCGCAAAGGCTTTATTGACCATCGGTAGTGATTCCATTAACAAGACTTGATTGACCACATGTTCATAGTCATCATTTAGCCCCATGAGAAACTAAACCAGTCTATGTGTGTTTTCCTTCATAGTAATGGCTTTAGCCACTTCACAGGTGCATGTGGGTGTAGGGTTTAGGCTAGCCAAATCATCCTAAAGCTTCTTTAGTTTAGTGTAGTAAGCAGAAATAGTGAGGTTACCTTGTTTGAAGGAACTGATCTCTCTTTCTATTTGATACAGCAGTGGCCCATTGGCCTCCCCGAATCTCTCTCTCAATTCTTCCCAGAGGTTTTTTGCTGTGGAGAATGACAAGAAAGTGTCACTTAGCTCCTTAATCATTGAGTTGAGGATCCATGACTTCACCATAGAGTCTGCACGTTTCCACCTGGCAAGGAGTGTTCTATCTTCTGTGGGTTGTGCACATGTTCCATCAATGAAAGACAGTTTGTCTTTGGCACATAGGGCTATCATCATGGATTTGCTCCATGTCAGGTAATTGTTGCCATTGAACAGGGCAGTGACCAGAACTACCCCAGGGTTTTCTGTGTTTGTAATGGAGTAGGTTTCTAGGTAAGGGTTATGTGTAGGGTTACTGGCTTCACTATCATCAGCCATATTAGACATTCTGGATATAGGTTAGTTTGGATCAAGCCTTTGGCTCTGATACCATGAAAAGATGTATAGAACGATGAAGAAACTAGTGTATTTCATTCATGACTTTCACTGTGTACAAAAGGGACATTTATACTAAATATTATTCACGTTATTTGGCTTGGTCACTATCTATTGTCAACAAAAGGACACTGTACAGCTAAGGAACCCTGTACAAAAGATTGAAGAGTGAATAAAAAAGGACTGTGTACGATGCTTTATGTGTGGCGTGGCCTTTGCAGCGGGTATTGCAATTCTTGCAGCTGATATTTGTGATGTGGCCCACGCGTGAAGGTTCATGGTTTGTTATAGCCCATGACCCGACGTGGAACCCAAATAGGAGCCAAAGTATCTCTGTCTTTTAACAGGGACCAACGAATTTGCCAAAGAAAGAAGCGGAATTTTTGGGGTATAGGCAGTTTCCATATCTTTAACCAGTTCATGAGAGGATCAGGAGGAACAGGCAAACGAGTAATAAACTCATAGCTGAATTTTACTGTGTAATGTCCAGCAGTCGATTCCCCCCAAATAAGCGAATCCATGGGCAGACGGGAGTGGGGGATTGGCATCGCTACTATGGACTGGAGCACTGTTGGGCCCAAGGGAGTTCGTAAGCGAGAGAAGTCCCATTGGCGGTGGGCATTTAGGACGTCGCCCACCATCAGACTTTCGTCGAGAACGTCTATCTGGGAAACCTGATTACGGAGGGGATAGTCGCCGACCCACCGATCATTCCATAGCGAAATATGAGCCCCATTTCCGACCCTCCAACGGAAGCCATCACACAAGTAAGGGACCGACTTACAGATGGCCTTCCAGCCCAGAGACACAGTGGAAGTAGCCGAACAAGTGAGGACAAAGGAACGCCAAAGATACTTTCTGCTCAACACATCAACCCAAAGCTTCGGATTGTTCTGTGCGAGGTCCCACATTAGTTTTCCCAGCATGGCAATATTGTTGTCATGCGCCATACGGAGGCCAAGGCCTCCCGTAGCTTTGTGGCGTCAAATAGCATCCCAACACAATAGAGGAATACCCGTACCGTCAGCAGATTGCGAAACGAAATCACGACAATTTTTATCAATGGAATCACAGACCCCCGCCGAAAACCAGCACGTCTGCATCGTGTATAAAAGAATGGTGGCGAGAGTGGATTGCGCCAAAGTAACTCGTCCCGCTTTATTCAAAAGTTTAGCCTTCTATCCTTGCAAACGACTATGAATCATAGATTTGTGACCAAAATTCTGGTTAATTCACCGAAGCATTGATTGGAGTTTGGGGCGTGCGAATAATCGTTTCTTCCTTTTCTTTTCATCTTCTGTGGTAAAGGCAATCTTTGGAACATTCGGAAGAGAGAGAGCAGAGCCAATCCAATTGATGTAAACAGAAAATTGACAAAACGAAGGGACGTGCCTTCAACTTCAAGATCATGGCGTTGCGTTAGTCTGACGATTGAAGTGAAATCTTAGGGGACCGTTTATTTTTCTATCGACGTGGAGCTTCCAACGCCATGATCTGTTATCACGTGGCCCAGATTTTGCTTGTAGCAGTTGAGCATGTTGTTCACACTGAGAATATGACAGCTTCTTAGTGAACAATGCCAGTATAAGAAACAAAGATGGAAGTTACCAAATATAATTAATTCAATGAGTCTCGTCTCGGGTAATGACAGGTTCGTTCATCGGAATTGGTTTAAAATAATAGCATTAGCATTAGCATTGTAATTTAATTTTGAATTATTTATTTAAAGATTGCTTCGCTCGTGAATGGTTATAAGTTAAAAAATTCAAAAGCAAGTATGATTGATTGATTGATGTAATTTAACAATTAGAAAATCAAAAAGAATAGCTTAAGGGGTGTGGTTAAGTGGAAGGGACTCATGCATCCTTAACTAAAGGTTAGGGGTTCGATCATTGACTTTGAGTATGGAGCAGCCTTAAATCCTTGGACCAGTTGTCCCATCCTGTGAGGTGCCTACAAGCCAGCGAAGGGATTAATTACTGGATCCGCCGATGAATACCCTGGTTTAAACCGAAAAAAAAAAAAATCAAAGAGGGTGATGTTGGTCCATAGAATTGACTATTGAGTGTCTTATCTTATGCATGTGCACAAATACGAGATCTCCAAATCTTTTTCCTTTTTCTTGTTCTCTTTTTTGTTGTGTTGTGTTGTAGTTAAATAAATATACAATCGAAAAAAATTATATGAATTGTTCTATTCACGAGAATAACAAAATCAAATTAAATATGATATTCTTTGAATTAAATAATTTAAATTAAATTGAACTTTGAATAATATATTTTTATTAAATAGTAACTCAAATAAAAAAATTATACTTAAAAATTTAGCCGCAGTATGTTAATTCTTTCTTACATAATCAATTGCAGGATCTTAGAATCTAATAAATTTTCACAATAACATAAGCGTATCTTGATCCATTAAATTTTCGATACTTTCCGAGTAGACAATCTTCAATAATCTTTGCAAGATCTTCTTAAATTGTGTT
>JAOTAX010000007.1:29519050-29538579 GCA_025629825.1 Erythroxylum guanchezii
AAATAACTAATGGGATTTAATATACTTAAATAATTAAACCAAAATATATGGGCCACATATAATGAAATTATCTAACACAGTAGACATCTAATATGAATGATCAATGTTATTTTTTATAAATGTGAATCACATGTTATAATATGAGTCATTTTTCTTAGAGAACGAGATAGAGATGTTGGCCGTACAATTCCCAAATGTCGTCAGACACAATCATGGAATTGAGTATCTAAAACTGTTATATATTTAGAATTAATAACTCATTTTTTAGAATATTTGTATTATAGTTGAATTTTAAGTAATCTTATTCTAAATATACAAATGGAAAAATATCTGAAATTGTTATATTCACGAGACTTTAACTTTTTAAAAATCAAAACTTTGTTTAAGAAAAAAATTGTTTTAAAAATTTGCAAGTTAAATTGGTAAAACAAAAAATTTAATATTGAATTAAAGGCTAAAGATTAAATAAAATTAAAAATTTTGAAATATGAATGAAAATGATTTTTTTAATGTAACATCCCATTACTTGTGGGAGGGTTAGAATGGTAAATGTGAGTGATTAATGAGAGTTAGAGATGCACGTCCATGTCCATACATAATATGTCATACACATACATATGAATAGTGAAGTTGTTGCACATGAAAATCATTGTACATGCATTCATGAATAATTCCGGGTATAATTAGATTGAATTGTGATTTTTAGGAGTTTTGAGAATTTGAATTTGTTTATGTTGGATATTCTATTGGTTGGTAAGAATATGATATTTGTGAATTTTGGAATGAAATTTAGAAAATTATAGCAAATAGGAAAAAGAAATTAAAAGAAGATTTGGAGATAGTTGTATTGTAAAGAAGAGAGCTAGATGAGTTTAGTTCAAAAGGAACTTGGTTAGAGCTTAGACCATAGGAAAGTGACAAGTATCACTTAGACTTTTTATACTTTTGCTATAAGTAGGTTACTGTTCTTTGGGAGTTGACAGGTTAAGTCTTGTCTAAGTTATTTCATCATCATCTTCTTCAAATTTTCTTCCCATATACAGAGTTTTCCATCAAACACTTTCTAAGAGATTTTTATGCTTTTTCTTTCTTACACCAAACCCACTTTGCCATTTGTGTCCCCTACCCTAAGAAAAAAAATCAGAAGCTGGTCATTATACTCAGTGAAATACGTAAATTGTTTCGAGTTTAGGTCATGGAGATTGTGAAGTTTTCAGCAGGTAAGTAGTGAATAAATCCTCTAAAGTTGGGGATTTATGAAAATAAATTTGATAAGTTACTATCATTTGCATGGAAAATGACATTTATGTGTTTGTTTATAAACACAATATTATTGAGGATGAAAAATTTGGTTATGGTGTTAATTTAGTGTTTTGAAAGATTATTAGTGATTAGGTGTTGTAAAAGTGACTTTTGGAGTTGTAATGGAAGAGATAATTTAGGTAGAAGATGAGTTAATTAGATGTTAAATATTGAAAGTTTGAAAATCTGGAAAATATTCACTGAGTCTGCTTCAGTCTTTTAGCCACAACATTTTCTCTAGTTGTCCAAACGAGGTGATTCTTGATATGGATTAAACTAGAGATATATAGATACATTTCGTATGAAGACATCGAATTTCAATTATATCTCTAAGAATCTCAAAAGTTGTCATGAAGTTGAGAACGAAGTGCAGGACGTTGAGAGCTGATTGTAAAATTCGTGTTCCTACTTTGGGAGAAAATCTGGATTAATCTAGATAGATTTTGGCAAAGTTGCCTCCTTGAGAGTTGTAGATCTTTCTTTTATCTTTTCAACGGTATATAGTATGAAAATTTTGAACATCGGAGATAAAAATTATGATCTTTATAAGTGGAGACATTCTGGCGATAAAAGTAAGACGATAGAAGTAAGACGATAAAAGTAAGACGATGGAAGTGAGAAGATAAAAGTAAGACGAAAAAAAGTAAGATGATGGAAGTGAAACAATAGAAGTAAGACGATGGAAGTGAGATGATAGAAGTAAGACGATAGAAGTGAGACGATAAAAGTAAGACAATAGAAGTAAGACGATAAAAGTAAGACAATGGAAGTAAGACGATGGAAATAAGACGATACAAAAGTAAGACGAATGAGGACAAAAACTGGTTGGAGTCTTTTGGTCAAAACTTCTTCTCTAGACATCCAAATGATCTAATTCTTGAACCATTGGATTCGTAAGACATTGATCTACATCTTCACCCAAGAATTATAGCTATCTGAAATGAATGGAGAAAGATTGAGTGAAAAGAGTGGGACGGGTACAGTGAATGTGCTCTTAAGTAATATGAACTGGTGTTATTCCACTGAATATATTTCGATATTTTGATGATTTTTGGAGCTCTACTGATCCAAATGAGATGATTTTTGATTTATGGTAAACTAGAGACATGGAGCTACAAATGGTGGGGAAAACTTGGAATCTAATTCAATTTCTAAGATGTTTAAATTCCAGATGGAAGTTATGCATAGTATACTATTTGGACAAGAGCAATCCAAAAATGTTTGGAGTATATCTTTTGACTCACTGGATCAAATTGAGTGATTTTGGTATCAATGGAAAGATAAGAGATGTAGGAACAGTTGTCTAGAAGAAAGTTTGACCTAATTATCTCTTTTTCACCTTCTGATTGAAGGTGAACAAGAGACCCGAAAGAGTATTTTGGAAAATCTGAAAGTAAGTCAGTGAGTAATGAATTGTGATTTCAATGGTTCTAGTGAGGCATAAACCTGAGTATAAATTATATTTAGATGGGTTTTGATATGAGATCAATTTTATGATAAAAATTTTCCGGGATTATCATGAACACGCATTGTACATAATTCATTTCATACATATGCATTATTGAATACTTATGATTATGCAAATTGTGATATTGTGTACAATATTTGTTATAGAGGAGCAATTAGAACGTGAACCTCCAGACGTTGTCGGATCTTCCAGGCATTAGCTTCAGGAGTAACTAGTGAGTAACCTAGATGGTCTCACTTAATTACCTGTTTGCCTAATTCATGTTTTAAATGATAAATGAATCTATTTGATTATGGATTTCGGACAAAAGGTTCGATGATTGTGTGATGTAGATTGAGATATTGAAGTGTTGATTGTATGTGAATGTGAAGACCTATATGCTTATAATATGGTTGATTATGGTACATACATTCTATACATGAATCCATAATCAGATAATGGCAGCTTGTAACAGAGTAGCCACCGATTAGAGCTTAAAGCTCAACGAGTGAAACTGAGCCTCGAGTTCACAAGTGATTCAGAGCCTTAGGCTCAATGTTTAATGAGCCATATATGAGACAGTGCAGGCACTCGGTCACAACAACGTAATAATTGAAAAAGTGTCTCATATGCATCTTGTTAAGTATGCTTGTTTGATTGAAATGTAGGATTGTTTATGTTTAAGTGAAAATGTGATACTTATGTAAAATGCAAAATTGTGATATAAATTGATGTGTTGTATAAATTGAGTGAACCATCGATGATAGTTATCTCATTGAGTTTATAAAATTCACCAAAATTGCAATGTTATCTTTTCAAGGCCGAGAGACGATTCTAGCTACTGAGAGGCTCTACCAGCCGTATAGATTGTGATTGGCAAGAGAAGTCATAGCTCAAAGGTCGGTCAGCTGGGATTTTTGGACAGATTAGTTAGACTGTACATATTTTCCTCATTCATGTAGTACTATTGTACTAGGTTTTGATGATGTACATAAGGAAAATGTTGAAAAACATAATGTAGATTTTGATTTTGAGAAATGAAATGAGGAGAAGTTGATTTAAAGAAAAAATATTGTGATTTTTTATAAAGTTTTATATAAGTGAATTATGATATCATGCCATGTGAAGTGAATGTAGTGATCGAACGTAGCTCGCCCTTAGCGCAGGAGATGTATCGGAATGACCTCCAGGTGTCCCGGAGTGTACCCTACAGTAAGAGAACGCTATATTTAGATGATATCAAAATATGTTTTGGCAATAATATAACCAAACTTGGGCCATGTGTTCTTAAAGATGGACTGGCCAATCCATTATTGTGCCCAATTTTGAAGCTCCATTTAATCCCAGCCCAAATTTGAATCATAGATTTGTGACACTTGGGGCCCGAAGTTCTGGCTTATGGAAGAAAGTAATATATAATATTTATACATAATAAGTACTTTTTCACCGAAGCATTGATTGGAGTTTGGAGCGTGCGAATAATCGTTTCTTCCTTTTCTTTTCATCTTCTGCGGTAAAGGCAATCTTTGGAACGTTGAGAAGAGAGAGCCAATCCAATTGATGTAAACAGAAAATTGACAAAACGATCAACTTCAACACCATGGCGTTAGTCTGACGATTGAAGTGAAATCTTATGGGACCGTTTCTGACGTGGAGCTTGCAACGCCATGATCTGCTATCATGTGGCCCAGATTTTGCTTTTCGCATTTGAGCATGTTGTTCACACTGAGAACATGACAGCTTCTTACTGAACAATGCCAGTATAAGAAACAAAGATGAACGTCTGGAAATTACCAAATATAATTAATTCAATGAGTCTCGTGTAATGACAGGTTCGTTCATTTATTATTATCGGAATTGGTTTAAAATAATAGCATTGTACTTTAATTTTAAATTATTTATTTAAAGATTGCTCGTGAATGGGTATAATTCAAAAGCAAGTATGATTGATTGATGTAATTTAATAATTAGAAAATACACGTGTTTCGCTGTTTAAATCGAAGACAAAGATGTTGGTCCATAGCATCCAAATCAGTGTTTTAAAAATCAGACTGAATTAATTAATCGGACCAAAAAATTGATGATTTAAAATATGAAATAGTCTGATTCAGTCCTTATTTTTTGTGAGTAATTGACCCATTCATTTACAATCGGACCGGTAAAAATTGCTGAACCGGTGAAAGAAAGAACCGACCGGTCTATTTAAAATGTCTTGATTTTAATGATTTCAACTTGAATGAATATTATGATTAGTGATCTTTTTTTCTTAATCTTTTTGATAAAATATGATTAGTAAGCTTTGTTATCTTATATTATTTTGTGTTGTGTTGGTGAATTTTTAAAAAAACTTTTATATTTTAAAATTTGAAGTTTGAAGGTTTAAGTTAAATTTACAATTAGATAAATAATTAAATAGTATGTTTAAAAATTATCTTATATATATAATATATAATATATAAAATAGAAATTTATATATTTATTAGTTATCGGTACGATCACGATTAAATTCCGGTTGAATCATTGACCCTTGAATCAGTTGTTTCTCTGGTTCAATCACCGATCCGATTTTTAAAACATTGATCTAAACACAATTATAGAATTGACTATTGAGTGTCTTATCTTACGACTCAAATGTTCTATAATTACTTTGTTCCAACTCTATGCTATTAAATCTTACCTATATATTTATTTGGGTTCTATATAAATATATAGATAAGATTTAATAGAATATGATAAGAATATTATAATCAAAACAGGAAATCTGATCTCGTTATCTTATGCATATGAATAAATAGATAAAATCGACATCTCCAAATCCTGAGAATAACAAAATCAAACTAAGTATGATATAGTACAAGATTTACTCGATGATATTCTTGAATTAAATAATTTAAATTAAATTGAACTTTGAATAATATTTTTTTATTAAATGGTAAATTTTTAACTCAGATAAAAAGATTATACTTAAACTTTAGCCTTTTTATATTTAGTAGTAGACATCTAATATGAATGATTGGTGTTAATCAATTATTTGTTATAAATGTGAATCACATGTTCTACTATTATAATATGAGTCATTTTTCTTAGAGAACGTGGTAGAGATGTTGGCCGTACAATTCCCAAATGTCGTCAGACACAATCATGAAATTGAGTATCATAACATAGTTATACAGCACGTTTAGAATTAAGAACTCACTTTTTAGAATTTGAAGTAATCTTATTCTAAATATACAAAGGGAAAAACATCTGAAATTGCTATATTCACGAGACTTTAACTTTTTAAAAATCAAAACTTTTTTTAAGAAAAAGTTGTTTTAAAAATCAGACAGAAAAGTTAATTGGTAAAACAAAAAATTTAAGATTGAATTAGCGGCTAAAGGTTAAATAAAATTACAGAATTTGAAATATGAACAAAAGAGATTGTTTTTATTTATAGAAAATTTTAAAGTTTAATTGAAAAAGTAGATTGTTAAATAAAAATTAATCGATTTATTTTAATTTATAAGAATTTATTTACTTTTAAAAATTGACTAATTAATTAATAAATTGATTAATTTTTAACAAAAAAAGTTATTAAAGTAAATCGAAAAGTTAAAAATTAAACCAAACAATTAGATAGTTCAAAATTTTTACAATTTAAGTGGCCTAATCGCTAAGTATGAATTCCTAATGATTTACTTAATATTAATAACAGAATGTGTTAAACGTAAATTAAATAGTATTAAATGGTTAATCACATGTTCTACTATTATAATATGAGTCATATTAGACATCTAATATGAATGATTGATGTTGATCTATTATTTTTTTTATAAATGTGAATCCCATTATCTACTATTATAATATGAGTCATTTAAATAAAATTAAATAATTTGAAATATGAATGAAAGAGATTATTTTTATTTATGAAAAATTTTAAAGTTTAATTGAAAAATAAAATTGTTAGATGAAATTTAATTTATTTATTTTGGTCCATAAAAAATTATTAAAGTAAATCAAAAAGTTAAAAACAAAACCAAAAAGTTTGACAATTCAAATTTTTACGATCAAACCGGCTCAACTGCTAAGTATGATATAGTGTAACATTCTTGGGGATTTAATTGATATTAATAATAGAACGAGGTAAACTTGAATTATAGAATCATCACAACTTTCTTCTAATTTTTTTCAAAACCTACGCATGGAAAGAAAGTGACACGCTAAACTATAGCCTTAATGGTGTTCAAATAGTTATATTTCTAATCCAGTTCAATTCAATCAACCATAACATGCATAACAGATGTTTTTTGTCAAATATAAATATCTTGATTTATTTCTAAGCATAGACATTAAAATTACTTTATGAAATACAAGCATGTATATATTATATTAATTCATATCTAATTACATAATGATCAATAAATTGTAAATTTTAATTTTACAACTAATTACTACTTCCAATTAAAGTTCTTTCATCATTAGTGATGCATTTATATATTTTTCTATAATTGCCACAAATAAAATCCAACGTAATTGCATCGCTGAGCCGGATAAGCAGGATTTTAAAAATACAGGACCGAGTTCTCGAAACCATACGGTCCATTTACATATCTATATTTTACGGGATCGAGCTCTCAGAGCCAAACAATCTGGTAACATATATCATGATGCAGTATTGCTAACTCCCTAATTAACATGTCAACCTTATCACATTTTTCAAATTCCTAACTTATTTACTAAGGGTAATTCTAGTTAAAACGTCATTGAAATTTAATGATATAGTCTCATAATAGCCAAATCAAGCTATTCCATATTCAGCCAAAGCAAATGTCACTCCTTAATGTCTTCTTCTTCTTTCTTTTTTTTTTTAATTTGGTCAATGTAACATTCAAGACATATTCATCTCATCAATTAGTCAAAATAACATGTATATCAAAATTTTAAATTTAAACATAATGTATGCCAATTGAAGAAATGACAAATTATAAGTCTAAAATCTCAATTTGTCGCATATACTTCTTCATTTAGCATCCAATTAAATATTTTTAACATTACTTCATAAACCCCCAATTTTATCTCAAAAGCTCGAAATTATATAATACATAATTTTAAAGGAAAAATAAAATTATTTGGACACATATCAAATTGATGTCCAATTCTTCAAATTAAGCTTCTATAAACTTCAATTTCACCCCCAATTCTTATTTTTCTTTCTCTTTATCTATCTCCTTTAATTCATCTTCTTTATCTCCCTAATATTGCATAAAAATTTCAATTTTATGCATTTTAGTCATTAATGCATGCAACTACACTAAATCATATACTCAAAACAATTAAAACTCCATTAACTTACATTATTAATTTTGGGAACTATTCATCAAGAAAACCCATATATTTTTTCATCTTTTTTCCAAAATTTTTGTGGATATGGTGAGTTTTGAGGCTTTAGATTGACAATATAGTGTTTAATAGTTGATTTATGAATTAAAGATAGAAAAATTTAGGTTGAAAATGGAAGAAAATGAAAAAAAAAAGAGAGAAGGAAGAGGTGGAATATTCTCGGCAAAGTTAGGGGAAGAAGGCATAGTTAGGTGACAAAACCAATAATGTGGTCCCTTAACAATATCCTTAAATTTATTTGTTAAGATCCAAAATTAACTCAATTTTAATCCATTAGTTTGATTTAATTTTACTAAAATATCAAACCCCACATAAATACCTTAATTAATATCATTTATTTTGGGTTTGATTTTCATCTATTTCTCGAGTCAAAATTTGACCATTAGTCAACTCTTTGTCAAATTTTGGCTATTAATCAACTCTTAAAATGAACTCATTTTGACCTCAAATTTGATCTTCGAATTGTCCTTAAATAATACCATTTAATGTCAAATAAAATAAAGTGCAGATTAAGTCTTAAGTGTTATTATTCACCTTAAGATGTACTATTCAAGACCTGAAAAATACTATTCATGAAACCAAGATTTAAGTGGCTTTACAAATTTAATAAAAGATTATACTTAAACTTTTACCTCTTTATGTTTAGTAGATATCTAATACAAATGATTGATGTTAATTTATTAACTAAAGAACAAGTGTTTGACGGTAAATCTGAATCACGTGTTTTAGTATTTAAATAAATTTTCTTAGAGAATAAGATAGAGATGTTGGTCATACAATCACAAGTGTCAAACACAACCATGAAATTTTCATAAAATAGTTATATATTTAGAATTAAGAACTCATTTTCTATAATATTTGTATTATAATTGAATTTTTAACTAATCTTATTCTAGTTAAATAAATATACAATGGGAAAAATATATGAAATTGTTATATTCACGAGACTTTAACTTTTGTAAAAATCAAAACTTTGTTTAAGAAAAAGCTAAATATTAATGTTTTAAAAATTAGACAGGAAGTTAAATTGGTAAAACAAAGAAGTAAGATTTAACCGGTATTATATCGTCATAAAACTGGCTAAAGATTAAATAAAATTAAAGAATTTGAAATATGAATGAAAGAGATTGTCTTTATTTATGAAAAATTTTAAAGTTTAATTAAAAAAATAGATTGTTAAATAAAAATTAATTGATTTATTTTAGTTTATAAAAATTTATTAATTTTTAAAAATTAACTAATTAATTAATTAATTAATTGATTTTTAAGAAAAAACAATTATTAAAATAAATCAAAAAAATTAAAAATTGGACCAAAAAATTAGATGGTTCAAAATTTTTACAATTAAACTGGCTCATTCACTAAGTATGAATTCCTAATGATTTACTTAATATTAATAATAGAATGCGTTAAATGTAAATTAAATAGTATTAAACCATTATTTTTCAACTTGGATTAAAAATTTTCACTTGTATGATTTTTTTGAAACGAAGAGACCCGTAACTACTATCTTTTAGATACGCACTAGGTAAACCTCCGGATTGATATAATAGCCTGCAAATTATATCAATCGGGTATTCTGTACTAGACAAACGCTGTACGATAGGCTCAATCAAGGAAGCGTAAGTAGAGAAAATTGAACACTTAACTTTTTAACCTCATGTCTCTTTATTCCACCAACTCAATCATACCTATACGATTGATTGATATCGATTAATGAAAAAAAAAGGGGTTAGATTGTAACACATGTTTTACTATTTAAATAAGAGAATACAAAACTAAATCATGTGAATGGCTAACAAATGTCAAACACAATCATGTGAATACAATACCACAATTGTCAAACAGAATCATATGAATGAGTTTGCATTTCCCCCCTTTTTTTTAGGGATAGTGTAATTGAATCTTGAATATATAAAATTTGTTTTGATTTAAATATTTGAGTTTGATCAAATTTGTCCAACCAATTTTAATTTAAATTAAAATTAAATTTCTAAGAATAATCTTTGTTAAATATTTCAATTATTTGAAGTTTGATTTAGCTTATTTTAAATTCGAGAAATCTATTAAAAATTAAATTAATTTGAATCTTAAAAAATATATTTGATTTGTTAATTTTAGATATCTACTTCCAAATAAAAAACGAAAAATTAATGTATCATACAATACTACCTTATTACTACAAGATAAAAATAGATACAGAGATTATGCTCGATAAATTCAGGTGTAATATAAATTAATAATAATACAAAATATGAATAAATATGTATAAAAATGGTAAGATTAAATGGATAAAATTGCTTATCCACTTACTAAGTGAAGAAAAATAGTTTGATAAATAAATATGAAACTTAAGAAATAATAATTGACCAATTAAAGGATATGATTATTTAGTTTAGTTTATCCAAAAAACAAAAAGGAATTAAAAAATTAATCTATTAATTAACGGTCTCTTCTCCTGGGAGGTTGCCTCTTACATGTCTGAAAGCGTGAAGGTGACTGACAAAGTTGTCTCGGATGAGATCAGAGACCCTTTTTTTTTAATTTATCCTAATCTCTCCCTCCAAATTCTTAGCTCTCTCCCTCCAAATTCTTAGTTTCGTAAATCTCTCAAGTTCAGAGATTTTTGAGCCATTCTTTTCCTTTTCGTCTGCTCAGTGTGTGTGTGTTTAGTGGTTGCTATTGTTTCTCCTAATTCAATCCATCTTCGCGTTTTCCTTCTTCCTTTTTAACTTCACGAGCATGCACACCTTTCGTATTCTCAATTACAGGATCCTTTTTTCTGTTTCTTTTTTCACAATTCGTTTTCTTATGCCCTGTTCTTCTTTATGATTGTGTGTTTTTCAATCCTTGGAACTCATTGCAGACTCGTTAAGAGTTGCCGATTTGTTGGACTGTGATTGCCTGGATGTTGCTCTCATTGATCCGGGTTTTTCTTCATTTTCGATCGACCGACGCTTGATCTGATCAATAGTTGCTGTTATTGGGTATTATGGGAGGTTAAAGATTGAGTTTTGGTATGGAAGACGCTTTTGGGTAATGGGTTTTATGAGCCAACCGTTTTTGTCGGGTGCTTTTTGATCTTGGGTGCAGAAAGGAGCTTTCTTTTTGGTGGCGATAAATTTGGGAAAGCGGGTTTTCTTTATTATTTTGTGTGGATAGATCTTTGCGTCGTAGATCTGCTCTTTATGCCTTTTTAGCTTTGGTTATGAATATAAAATGAAAAGAATGGAGTGAAGAATCTTCTCCATTCTCTTTTTCGCTTCAACTTACAAAGCCAGAAAGGTCCATTTTAAGGGAAAATTTTTGTTTTTCCTTCTTGCTTCTTCGTCGGATTTTGCGAGATTCAGGAGCTTTAAGTTCAAGGTTAGCTGAAGTGGTAATCTGTAGTTCGCTTGAAGCTCGTTGTTTTGGAGGTCTACATGGTATTACTGGTCGGTTCGATTTAATATCCTGTCAGTCCGATTATGTTTTGTTGATATTTGGTGAAAGATTAGTGCTTTGATGAATTGAAGGGTGAATTTGCGGTTAGGGCAAGCATTGTTGTGTGAATTGGAAACATATTTAGGGGATCATAGCCAATCAGTTCAGACGGATTCGTCATCTGAAAATAGTTGTGGGTGCAACAGTGTGGTTGGTCTGGATTGCATATTAAATATTATCAGGGCCCTTAGGATGGGGTCCTGCTTATCTGCAGAAAGCAGGAGCCCTCGGCCTGGTTCACCTTCCTCTCCTGGCTTTGGTGTCAGGAAGAGGAAGAACGCCAAGAAGAGATATGGGTCCCGGAATTCTTCTTTCGAATACCGGAGGGATGAACCGTTACACAGAATTCCGGGGAGATTGTTTCTCAACGGCTCTAGTGATGTTGCGTCACTGTTTACTCAACAAGGCAAGAAAGGAGCCAACCAGGACGCAATGATTGTTTGGGAGGTTATAATCTTTCCATCTTTCACTTATTTTTCTTTTGGGTGGTTAGGTCAACTGTTGGAGCTAGAAGTTATTTAATATCAATTAGTCTGCTATTTCTGTTGACTACCGTTGGCAACAAGCAATATTGGATCCCGTGTGTCTTAGACCAATGATTAAAAAACATGAATTGTGGAATGAAGTTCAATTTTTGAAGCCTGAAAATCTGTTGAGAGTAGAGAACATGAGGAGGTTGGCCGTATCTTCTTTCTTAATTTAGATATTGTTTTGTTACATGGCAACTCAATTGTTAAAAGATAGATATTTCATTCCTTGTTTAATTGGATGATTATGCAATTTATTGTCAAAGGGCTATCATTTGCTTGTTTGCTATTCTTTAAACAGATACCGACAGCCCTGATTATATTCTCTCTGTTCTGCAACGTTTATGACTTATTCTCTTTGACAAGTTATTTGATATATCATACTTACTCTTCATGAAAATTTAATATATAATTATCTTATTGATGGAAATATGGATTCCAGAATTTTGGATCAAGGACAGATACTGTTTTCTGTGGTGTTTTTGATGGTCATGGCCCTTATGGTCATATGGTTGCCAAAAAAGTGAGGGATTCTCTTCCTGTGAAACTGAGTGCTCAATGGGAAATTAGTGTAACCAGTGAGGATATTCTTAGGGAGATAAGCCTTAATACCGCAGGAAGCATGAATTCCGAGGATGCTGCCTTTATATCTGCTGATGAAGAATCTAGGACCTCTGTAGATCGTGATGACACTGAAAAGCACCCAGAGATTTTTCAGACACTGAAAGATTCATTTCTTAGGGCTTTCAAGATCATGGACAGGGAACTGAGAATGCATACAAATATTGACTGCTTTTGCAGTGGGACAACTGCGGTTACTTTGGTCAAGCAGGTTTGTTTAAATCAACAGCTGCTAGCTTAGTTTGCATATGCTGTTTAGATAACATCTTTTGTCTACCCTTGATGCTAATTCCATCACCTGTTGTGTAGGGACAATATCTTGTCGTAGGAAATGTTGGGGACTCCAGAGCTGTGCTTGGTACAAGAGATGATGACGATTCTCTGGTTGCATTACAGTTGACTGTGGATCTGAAACCAAATCTTCCAGGTAGCTTGCTACTCCCTTTCTCATTAAGTGCACATTGAGTTCATCTATTTGAATAGGATGACTAGGCATACTAGGAAAATGTTCTAGGAGCTCTGAATGGGGAGGGCCATCCATCCATTGATGGTAACAAACTGTTACTCAGGCCAACCTAGCATACCTTTTGTATGAGATTATGCTTGGTTCTTAAGCTTTACTGTTCATGTGCGGTGTCTGCAACCTTTTAACCAATGAGTTTCTTTTTGGGAGAAAAAAGGGATATTTCCCATTGGGTGAATATTTGGTGGAAGAAACAGGAATTGAAGGTTTGGTTGATTGTGATATGAATTCCCTCTTTTAGTTCTTAACTGTTAGTGTTTTTGACTTTTTGCTAATTTGCTCTGTACTTTTTCTTGTAAAGCGGAAGCTGAAAGAATTCAGAAGTGTAGAGGCCGTGTTTTTGCACTTCAGGATGAACCTGAGGTAGCTAGAGTCTGGCTGCCAAACAATGACTCACCTGGTCTTGCCATGGCCCGGGCTTTTGGAGATTTCTGCCTTAAGGATTTTGGTCTAATTTCTGTGCCTGATATATCCTATCGACAGCTAACTGAGAAGGATGAATTTATAGTCTTGGCCACAGACGGGGTAAGACCTAGATAGGTAGATCATAAGTGGTTTTTATTGAAATTGTGGAAAAGGATTTGTATCTGACAAGGTTTAACTTGTGATAGATTTGGGATGTGCTCTCAAATAAAGAGGTGGTAGACATTGTAGCAGCAGCCCCAGCTAGAGCTTCTGCTGCTAGAGCGATAATTGAGTCAGCAGTTCACGCATGGAAGTACAAGTATCCGACCTCCAAAATTGATGATTGTGCAGTAGTCTGCTTTTTCCTTGACTTGAATAATCTATACAATGCTTCCATTGTCAAGTCTAAAGAGCAGCAGCTTAATTTGGTGCTTGAAGCTGATATATCCAATCAAAAAGATGATAACCTTTCTGTTCCAACCAATCTGGGATACTCTTGCGGGAAAGAACCCGTACCAGAGGGTGCTGCGGAGGAAGAAGAATCCTCCGAGAAGGATGAACTGCTAGGAGAATCCAGAGTGGAATGGTCTGCTCTGGAAGGAGTGTCTCGTGTCAACACCCTATTGAACTTGCCGAGGTTTGTGCCAGGAAGGGATGCCGGGCCACCGAAAACTCGGAAATGAAACAAGCGGAGCACCCTTTGGATTTTCTTAATTCTTATTTCCATTCATTGTTTTGTTTTCATGATTATGTTTCCTTGTTCCTGTATGGTTAATTTTTGTTTTCTGCAGTAGGGGAAATCTAAGATGGGTAGGACCGTTGAATGATCAATGTCGACCAGAGAGGTGGTGTCCAGGCTAATATTAGTGTGTCTGGTTGTCCTTACTTTCTCTCTTATCTCTGTTCTGGGGGGAAATTGGGAATTTTTTTTTTCTTTCTGTAAAATCCAACTGTCGGGTCTCTGTTCTGTTTTTGCTCTATATTTCAGGTATGATCAATTGTATGTTTGTCCATGTTCATAATAACAAGCCGTTGCTCAAGTAGAAAAATTACAAGATTCTTGTTTTGTCCACTTCTCCCTCAATCCGGTTAATGCATTTCAAAGAATTGATCTTTGTTTCTCTCATCATCTCTGAACTCCTTTTACATTCTAAACGTCTCTCCCTTAGACTCGTTAATGTTTCTTAAAAACAGAATATAAACTTGGTTCGAAACAGTATCATAAGACTTTATCAGGAAGTAGGAGAAAGCTTGTTTCTTTTCACCATTTCATAATGGAAACTTTCCATGTTTTGGTTGGAAAATAGAACACGTACATATATTAGTAGAAAATGGTTTTTACTGTTAAGAGAAAAATTTGATTTCTGGTAATAACATGCGCATTTTCTGTTCTTCTGTTGGAAGAGTACATGAATCTTTATAATGAAAATAAATGATCAAATTATTATTATTATTTTTGGGTAAAAATTGAAGGACTCTCAACTCCAGGTAAGCTAATCATATAGTCTTTCCTTCCAACCATCGGTTGTAGAAATCCAACGACTCTCGTGGCTTGTATTCTGGTACTGTATGCCCTGCACCCTGCATAAACCATGAAATTGTCTTCACTAACTCCAGTTCTGTTCTGAACGGAAAAGTCTGCATTTTTCTGTCAGATTCAGACAAATTGTGATTACGTTTCTATGTTCAAACCTTGATGGTTAGAAAAGTGAGGTTATTGTCATATCCTTGCAAGTACCTGTGACACGGGTTAAAAAAGGAACTGTTTGAGCAACATTGAAGAAGAAAGAATGGGGAGGGAGAAAGAAAGTGGAGGACTTTACCCTGCAACATCCTCTCCAGACAACCATGGCCTCCATTCATCTAGTACCTTATACCCTAATGACTTAGTCCAAGCTTCTGTCCCAGTGTATGGCACACACATGTCATGATCTCCACTGCGACCAGAAATATAAGAACATAAATTCACAATTCTTTTTGATAAGACGTAAGGAATGGATGCTTCAGTTATTATCTTGTTTTTCTTCTCCTTATCATTACCTGTAAATAAGTGCTCGATAACCATGAGTAGTAAGGTTTTTGTGGTAGGGAAGCATATTTCCAGCTCCATAACCATAAGTGATTCTATCTGAGCATAGCTCCCAAACTCCAGCAATGGATTTCTGATAATTGTACAGAAGCGGTTAATTGAAACATGTCATGGCCTCCAAGTCATAAATACCAGAAAGTTGAAGGGAAGTTTACCGAAGCCGCATGAATTGCTTTTCGAACATTCTCATCATTCAACCAAGAGGTTGCAATTTCATCATTCTGTTCATAAAACACAAACTCATCATCATCAACAACCAACGAACCCCTTTGTGTAGTTAATCAGGGTCAGTACTCACAACACAGGGTACACTGCCACTCAATGCAAGCTTAGGCCATGAAGGAAGATTGCCATTTCCATCTCTTTCAAGCCTCCAAAGTGGCCATGCCCGACCAAACATCCTCTTCCTAACCTTAAGAGGCCTGTCTGTCTTCCCCAACAGTTGGAAGCTGAGTGGCAAACTTGTGTTCCCTGACTCATTTTTTGATGATGGATCATGGTAACATGGCTCCAAGATGTTATATAAGTTTAATCCATCTAGAGACTGATATGATCAAATCAGCAATCATATATCAGAAAAGCTCAAGTCACTTGCAGATTTAGTACCCAAAAGTGAAGCTTTCTGCAACTTACCCTTTCCACTTTATCAAGGCTTTTATCGCAGCTTTTGCTGCGATCTGAGTAGTTCCCTTTACAGGAAGACACAACTTCCTGCAAAAAATGGAAAGTCTAAAGAATCAGATGTTGAAGAACAGCTTGGAGGATGTGAATGATTCACATGAAATCACTCTTCAACCTGATAAATGCCATTGGAGATCAGAGCCATTCCGTGTGCAAAGGGAATCAGAGCATTGATTCCTCCATACTGACTTCCAGTTACCCCATTGCCCACCATGTATCCCTTTCACAGGAGAAATTGGTTGGTTAGTGTAGTTTCAGACGATTCAGGAGAATTCAGTTATGATTATGGCTTACCTTGAAGTTAACAAGAGGCTTTTGACCTCCATTAATCCCTGCAAGATGAAGATTACTCTTAGCAAGCTTCATAAACTTGCTGCCACGGAACGAACATGGAGATGGATACCTTTTACCACTTCAGAGGCAAGAGTAGGAACATAGATTCCAGCATATGATTCCCCAGCTATGTAAAATGGATTGCTCAGAAATTCTGGGTACAGTCCAAACCACTGGATGGAGAAAAAGAAAAAGATGTACAGTCACAGAACTTTCAAGTGATTTAAGTTCATGCAGAAGCAGCCACTCTGATTTTAGGAGCCAGAATTGGGTACAATCTGAATGTAACAGTACATCGACAGAAGCCTACTTTCTCTGTGGATAGCATGGACACTTTGCAAATAAATGTCCTTACAAAATAAAGAAAGATTTCAAGTTGTTGCAACAGCTTAAGGCTATTCTGCCAATTCATTCTGACAATGACTTTGAGGAACAATCTGAAGAGGACGAAGATATCAAATTTTAGGTGGAAAAGAGATGATCTTTAAGTTCATTACCTTTAGAAGGAAATTATGAGTATCAGAAGCAGTTTGAAAGTCATCGGTTGTGTATTTGCTTTGGTTTTCAGAGTATGACAAGCCAACCCCACATGGAGAATCCAAATAAATAATGTTTGAAACCTGTTTAAATCATCCAAAAAAAAAAAAAAAAGAGAACACAAATAATCATGAAGATTGTGCCCAAACTATAATCTATTAATTATATTATAAATTCGGGTACACATATAATTAAATATAATAAAACAATTGTTACAAATCAATTGATTAAATTTAGATTAAAATGATTCAATTTAAATTAATTAAATTTAAATATTTAATTTTAATTAAAATTTTTTTGAGTTTAAATAATAAAAAATTAAATTAGTCTAATTAAAGTAAGAAAATTAAAAAATATTTAATCAAGTTCGACCTTAAATATCTAAAATAAATTAAGCTCATATTTAAACTTTTACTTAAATAAATTTTTTAAAATACTAAAATTAACAAATTAAATTATATTTGAATGTGACTCGGGCTCGAGGTTGGAGCTTGATTTGGACCCCCTCTTTTACATATAATCAACCATTAAATGCCAAAAACAGGAGGAAAAGACACATACGACCTTGGACCAGCCGTATGGATTAAGTTGCAATCTTGGTAAGCTCCCTTTTGGCTGTCCTTCTTGAAAATTGAACGGTCCTGCATCGTATCAATCTAAGTTATGATAATTCTTGATCATGGACTACTCCAATGACAAAAATTCTTATTTTGAGTCGTTTTGAAATTTCGTGAAAAGGGTTTATCAAGATGATATCAAAAATCAAAACTCATTCTTATTCCTATGTGAAAGAGTTTAAGAATCATGATGTTTTGTACTTTTTTTAAAAATGGTTATGTATACAGAACTGTACCGTGTTCATATACAAATCCATCGAAGCTAGAGCAACCGGGTCCACCATTCAGCCACAGAACTACGGGATCTGTTGTTGGACTCCTCTCTGACACCACAAAGTAGTAGAACAGATTCTTCTGGTCGAAGCTGATATAGCTACAGAAGTTGGAGGAAACAAACACATATCAGAAACTGTAATATGTATCTATCGATCACCTTAAGTGAGTGGAGACGAAACATACATACCCGGAGTAGTGTTTTGATGGGAAGGAGGAGGAGGCATTAAAGCCTGGTAAGTAGGTGATGAGTGACCTTTCAGGAGCTGCTTCCATGGACGTAGAACTCAGGAACGTGCACAGTAATGCACACCAGAACACGTTCAGGTTAAACATGGTCAAAAACCTGATAGATATGTATCTTTTCATGTAGAATTCTGGAGGGAAAGAGAGAGGGGTGATGTATGAAGAAGAAGGGAGGTTGTTTTTATGGAGCAGGAAGCGCAAAGGGACATGGAAGGTAGAGACAAAGTAAACGATAATTAAAGGACGAATTAACATGGAGTGAAAATCATCTTATTGAAGTCATCACCAACATCAAAGACTTGTGTGCATTTTTTTGTTTTTTGGGTCAAGTCTTTGGGAGGTATGAGTTGTCTATAGACAAAGGGCGATTGGCCTGGGGGTGTGAAATCCCACTAAAGACATTAGTGTTCTTGTCCACATCTCAGGCCACCATCCATGGAAAGAGAAGGAGGAGGACCACCAAGTTTCAGGATTGATAGGATTTATTTTACATATATCATATTTTTATTTTTGACATTTTAATTGGACATAGGAATTTTCACAATACTTGAAGATGTGTCTTAATTGGTGATTGGGTATTGAAGATTGCATTCTTTTGGAAGTAGATGGTGCTTGGGATTTAAATTGGAAATATATTCTTAATTAGCATAATTTTCGGATGTGATTGCTTATCCAACACTATCCCTATTTGAAAAGGATTCTTCCAAGGAAAAGAAAGTAAGATTGCGTGAATGAGTAGAATTGGTGGTTTTCAGCTGACGTGGAATATATGTGTAGGGCAATCTTGGTCTGCGCATTGGTTCTGGAATTGTGGTGAAAAACGTATGAGAAAGATTGCTTGATGGGCTACTGTTCTTTTTTGGTTTTTCGATCTTTTCTGAGCTGATTGTGTTGGCATTGGTTTTTGGAGCAGCTCTTTCTAATAAGCAGTCCACGAAGTATGAAGTGTTGTTGATTTATCTGTGTTCTTGAAATTGATTGATGATTGTAGCACAAAGAAGACTTTGTCACAGATAAGTACATACATTGTTGGTGCTGCAACTTGGTTTCTTGGTGAAGAATTTCA
>JAOTAX010000007.1:29538679-29569499 GCA_025629825.1 Erythroxylum guanchezii
GCGGATCTTTATCTTTATCACCCGGATGATGGTAACTCGAGGTCGAGTTCTTTACAAGTGGAAGGGAATGATGCGGATCAGTTAGCTTTGGATTACATGGAAGATCTTAACCGCAGCAAGGTTTACGGCAGGATGCGAAACAAGGCCTAAATTAGGAGCCTAATTTTGCGTTTGTTTTTTTTAAAGACTATTTTGCTATTTTTTTGTCTTTTATTTTCCGAATCTTGTTAGGTTTCGGATTAGAGTTGTTGGCCATTATAAATAGGCCTTATTGATGTTTTCCGCAGACGATTACCTTATTTTCATTCCAGAATTTGGCTTTGCCTGTTTTTCAAGATTGCTTGTCACTCTTGTTCATCTTTTCGTCCAATCAAACGACATTGATTAAACTCCTGAACGGAGTCTAAACGTTCTTGTTATATTCGTAACTTCCGTTCTGTGTCAAGGATTCTTCCAAGGAAAAGAAAGGAAGATTGCGTGAATGAGTAGAATTGGTGGTTTTCAGCTGACGTGGAATATATGTGTAGGGCAATCTTGGTCTGCACATTGGTTCTGTAGTTGTGGTGAAAAACGTATGAGAAAGATTGCTTGATGGGCTATTGTTCATTTTTGGTTTTTCGATCTTTTCTAAGTTGATTGTGTTGGCGTTGGTTTTTGGAGCAGCTCTTTCTAATAAGCAGTCCACAAAGTATGAAGTGTTGTTGATTTATCTGTGTTCTTGAAGTTGGTTGATGATTGCAGCACAAAAAAGACTTTTTGACAGATAAGTACATACATTGTTGGTGCTGCAACTTGGTTTCTTGGTGAAGAATTTCAGATATGAAATTGTTGCATTCTTGTTTTAATTGTCTTTATTTTTAAGTAGAAATAGTTAGGAAAATCCTCTGACGAGGTTAACACAAGTCGGTCGTGTTATTGGGCGTGAAGATCTTTCACGGGTAGTTAGGTTGTGGGTCGGTTACATAGATTGGGTCTTACGGGGTAGATCAATCTTGTGTAATTTTTGTGAACTACAGTGAAAGAATTTAATCTGGGTGAGGGCCCCGCAGACGTAGGCAAAGTGTGCCGAACTGCGTTACCAAACGTCGGTGTCTTTGGTATTTTGCTTTTGTGATTGTTGATTTACTTGTGCGGAAAAATTAATTTTAGATAGTTTGCGAATTTATTGACAACTTAGTTATTTCAAGGATAATTTGATAATACGGGTGTTTTCATTTTTCATACAACTATTTCATCCCATAAATAAAACATGTAAAAGTAGGTTGTCTTTCTATCCTTTTAGAGGATATCTCGAGGTATCCTTTCTCCGTCTAGCAAATTAAAGTTTCGTGTATTTATCCTTCGGATCAAAAATAATAAAAAATGCTCCAAGTTGATCCAAATTGGAGAGTTTTTTTCTTGTCTCTAACATGAAGATATAGATTATAAAATTTATTTATTTATTTATTATGTTTTACTTTTATTAGAATTATAAGAATGTTTTTATCCTTATTATTAGGTTCTAGGTCATTATAACTCATATAAATACTTTTTTATTGTATTGCGGAAAAACCTTTGCTTATTTTTCAATCAAAATATTCTATTTCTTTTAAAGTTTTCGCCTACCTTTTAAGTTTTTTTTGATAGATCTTGGATTAGCTCTGTGTTTTCTGTACTCTTGAATTAGAGTACTGTGTTTTTGCGTTGTTTGTATACTTTGAAACTTGAGTATAATTTGTGAAAAAAAAGAGAGTATTCAATTTTTTTCCCTAAAAAGGAAGAACAAGTGTAGGGTGGGCTTGAAAGTAGAATAAAAAGGGATTGGAATGTGATGAGATAAAGTCAGAGTGAAGAGTCATATAAGCCTAAGAACAACAACAATTGGAATTGCTCTTAACAGATTCAGCAACAACGGTGAGTTAAAAAAAATCCTGCTATATAACGATTGACAGAAATAATTTTTTGTTGACAAATATTCGCAGATTACTTTAAAAAGATTGGGAGGTGCACCTTTAGCATGTACATCACGAAGGGATCCAGTGTGCAGATACTCTAGCTACCCTCGCAAGCCTAGCCAGTCCAGGCATCCATATATTGTAAAAATCTCCATTACCAATTATACATCTTCTTCACCGAAACCAGCAAAGAGCTATGTACCGAAGAGTCATGCGATAGTCTCATGTTGTTTTTACTTTAAATGGTTTTCCTTTGGAATAAAAAATCCAGCTACAGGAAATTTCAATACACAAAAAGCTAAATTGTGTTGTTATCAGATTTTCAATTTTTATTTAAGTTTGTTTTTCTTGTTCCTAACCATAGATTAACTAGATCGAATATATTATTTAATTTTGAGTTGTTAGCAGCTCCTGATTATTCCAATAGATCTAGATGAGATATTTCACCTAATTTTTTGCTCAGCACTGTCCGTTGTGACGTTGAGTCTCTTCAATAAATGCATTTCTTTTCTTAAAAAAAAAACGAATTTAATATTTTGTCATGGTTATACTTACTTTATCATCGTCTTACTCACGGAGGGTCCTATCATTGAGCCATTGATTAAGCTGCATATAACTAAATATATATATGGGTCATATCATGGAGTCATTGATCAAGGTGGCACCGAGACAAAAGACCCGATTTTTCTAAGCATCTTCATGTTTTCCGAGGAAAAAAAAAATCAAGTCAATTTTTACCCAAAAATTAATAATCCCACGCACTCTACTTCCTTTCATCACTGAGTTTAAAAAATATCTAAAATCACCAATTTAATTGGAGCCTACTCCCAAAGAATACAAAAAATAAAATTTGTTAAAATATTTTGATAGTAACTTATATGTTTTTTTTTAATATTATAAGGTTTTTGTTAAATAATTCAAAATAAATAAAATATTAATTGAAATAACTTCTCGTATATGATACCCTAACTCATACAAAAAGACAAGTAGAAGTTGAGAAACAAAGGAAATTGCCATTACTATGACAATGAACAAGTTGGGCAACAGAGAAGCTTTTATTTGTTGGGTTGGTTTTCAGGATTTGTCAATTTTAAAGAAACTTTACATGTGTGTTTGGTATCGACAGAGAACATTTCTGGTGAGAAATTTTGGCCTATCTATATGAATTCTTTCATAATCTTCACCTATCTACGTCAAGATTTCATTTTGATCATGACCCTTTTCTCAATGAAGTTGACTAATACGATTATAACCGTAATTTTGCCAGGAAAATCGATTCCAGGATAGGAAATATTACTCCATTTTTTACTGCTGTAGAAAGCTGAAACAGGGAAAGCAAGAGTAAGGCAACAGTGTGAAAGAGACGTAGAGGAACCAAAAGGGTACTGCAAACTCGTTGCCCTTCAATCATTGAAAGAGATGGGTTTGAATCTTTGTCGTCCTACGTTGAGGAGTCAAATCGGTAAAGTGAGAATTCGTTTTTCTTTAAAAGATGCCAAAGAAGGGTAGTTGGGTTGGAGTTCAGTTCGTACCCGCTCTTGGTTTTGTTTTCTGTTGCTCATATTCACAACGATAATTTCCTAGTTAAAATAGCTGATTATGAGAGTGCACTAATGATCATCGTCACCTGTAAAAAACGCGTGTAAGTGATTCCTGTGGAAAGGGATCATATAATTTCCAGGTTTTTTTGTTTCCAGGTAAAATTGCAGGATCCTGCCTGTCGGAACATTCTCTGGTTCGTGAGAAATACAGAGAATGATTGATTCATCAACTTTCACCTTCTTAACAAAGATGTTTGCAGGTTTTCAAAGAGATAGCCACCAAATATACTAAAGTGACATTATGAAAGGAAAGAACGTTCAAAACAAGGTCAGTCAAGCTCTTTCCATAGTTTACATCAGAAAGTACATTACATACAGCTGTTATTCTAGGTATTGATGTGGATACAATACAAGGCTGTCCTCAGGAACTGTACAACAGAATAGGGAACCCAACCTTTGAAGGGGATAAGTTTCTATTATGGCAAAAAGGGGTCAGAACTCTATATATTGCCAATAAATAGAAAGAAACTGAGTATAAATTTAATTATATATATATATATATATATATACACAAAGAAAATATTTTGGTCAAACTATGGTAAAAAAAAAAAAGAAAGAACTCTGTATACCCCTGGTTGCACTTCATATCAATCTCTGAAACATTGCCAACAGTAATAACAGAAATGTTAATCCTTTTCCACTCATTAGGTGAGAAGCCGGAGAAATTTCTCCACCCCGTACTGAATATACTGATCCTGTGGTTTCGTCCTTCACTTTGATACTTGATGAGCCTAAACCAGCAGAAAGACAGAATTAGCAAAGAATCGTGATAGTTCATTCAATAACAGGGAATCAATTGGAGAATAGGAGATGGGATTATATGGAGGTCTAGATAATATGCCTTGCCTGACAGATATTAACTGGAGAAAATAACGAAGAAGTATATCTTGTGCTAATTGATTCTTCAAAATAATTAGAGGGTGTCATAGCATACTCACAATCGTATTCTGTCCATCCAATGGCTTGCTTTTCAATATCATACATAAAAATCTTGTTTGAAAGTACCAAATCTGCAACAGAGCAACCCGTGGGGATAAATTGACTGAAAATGAACGGCCATAGCTATATGCAAGACAGTGGATTGCACCATCTGAACTAAGCAATCCAGCCGATAAAGATTTTCATATGGAAAAGCAGTGAAAGAGTGTGTACCTCCAAGAAGAGTCATATCCCTACCATCCTTAGACTGCATTCCACTGTTCTGCCAACCGAAACACCACAATTTGTCCTGCTAGGAAAAGCCGAATGAAATCTATCTCTAGGAAGCTAAAATAGAATATGTATTATGTTTTCAGACCTTCTATTTCACAATCATATCCATATGGACTGTATTAAGCCAAGAAGGCTGAAATTAGCATGGACTGAAATCAACATGATATATACCATGGCACTGCAGATAGTTGCTAATGAAAGAACATAATAAAATGCCAAATAAGACCAAAATCTTGAACTGATTGAAGAATATAATCACATGAGGCTTAAATTAGGAATGGAAAAGATGTAAGAGAAGAAGGTTTAAGGATCTTTCAACCGAAGATTGAATGCATACATCGCCAAAACAAAAACTGCAATTTAGAGTTTATCTAATACTGAAATCCAAGAAGGCACAAATAATACGGTTCTAGTAATGAAGCACTGAGAATGAATCATGATGTTAAGTCTTAAACCATCATACTTACCCTAATTTTGAACAGATACTCTCGAGGATAAACTGACAAAGTAAGGGATTCTGCAAAATGAAACTTGACAACAGGAAATCCATCATCAACTCTGCAAAAGTAGAGGGCCAAAAGAAAAAAAATGAGAATGTTGCTTAATAATTAGAACTAGAAAATAGATTTAGTACCAAATCCATTTAAATAATTTGGCTAAAATGCAAAATTCTTGAGGCACTAAGAAAAGTAATCTGATGTAATAGAAAACTCTGTTATAAGCAGAGCAACGGAGATCTGTGCTACAAGATCATCTATTAAACAAAACAATATTTTTTGGGATGCAATATACGCAGGTTAAAGTTTGCACTTTTTAGTTTAAAAACCTTTGTTCAGGGTTATGGCAATATCTGCTAAAGATACACAGATATGATCATAAGGAAAAAAAGAAAACAAAAACAAAAGAAGCTTCAATCTGTAATTGCAGTTGAATCTTACTTTCCATCATATCGAAAGCATGTAAACTGCTCCTCAACAGTGTGCAATTTTAATCCAGGTTGACTTTCCGTGATCTAATCCACAAAGACCTTATCCATAAGTCCTAAAAGTCAGCTGCAAACTTCAAATGAGAGAGGCTAAATAACAGAATGTACCTTGTTCATCATTGTCTCATAAACTACTTCTGGTAAATATGCCAAGGTAGTACCGCTGTCAATAATTGCTTCTTTCTGTTTTCCAAGGTCAAAAATACCAGTTGGAATTTCTAGTATAGAGCCACCCACCTCAATATCCTTCAACAAAACATTGTAATGTGCCCTGAAATTGATTTTATCAGAACAAATTATAGTCTTTAGACCTTACCTAATTGATGAAAGAAACAAAGTAAAGCTGAAAACTTCAAGCAGTAAAAGAGAAAAAAATGCATTGACGCATCAAGTTCCTCTGCACCAAATGTCTTAGTTTACTGATGTCGGTTTCTGGGCAATCATTATTGAAGAAAATAAAAAGCAAGATGTGATAGAGAGTTAATTAAATCTTGTTCAACCTAGATGAAACTGAACCTACTTGTTTGGCAGCATGGGAGTAGTATTAAATTTTGGTGATATCAATTCCCCAATTGCAAAGATTCCTCCTCCATTTACACTGTCCAAGCAATGTGAAAAAACTCTTTTCACCTTTCCAGCAGAAGCAAGTTGTGAGATCATAGATGAATTTGACTGCCCAAATCCAAGTATTCCATCAAGTGCATCATTTGAGGAACCCAGCCCACCAGATTGTACAGCTCCACACCTATCAATCACCAAATTCTATCATGCACAGAAATATCAGCATCATATAGATATGTTACCAAGTTCAACTTCAAACAGACTTGCTAATACATAAATATAAGCAGCCATCAAGACCCCAAAAAACTAAGTAATACCCATGAAAGTAAAATGGCTTCAGATACTATCTACCCAAAGTCTTCAGAGAGCACAAAATGACCTCAGAAGTTGAGCAATACCCAAATATGATGGTCCCATTGGTAGATGAAGTTTGAAGGTCTCCAGTTGGACGATCAAAATGCAAAGTGTCCTTTACAAAATATCCAGCAGTTGAGCTTCCATCCCCGTAAACAACATTGTATTGGCAGGGAATTGTCTTATTGCATCCAGGAATTACGCCATTGTACGTTGAAGTACAGAACTCATCTCCACAATTAACACTCGAGGAAGAAGATGAACTCTTTGGATCATATAACCTCAATTTTATCTGCCACAAAAAAGAGAGTACAAATTGTCATATAATAACTCTAAAGGCTTCATTTTCTAATCTAAACAACAATAGATATCATCCCAAGTTGAAGAAGCATACACCAAGATCACTTTTGTCAGGACACTTGTCACAGCCGACGCAATTCACCCATAAGATGTCACTTCCTGTATCGACTTGGACATGATAGTCATGCGATGGATTCCCTAATCCAATCTTGGTAAAATAGAGGCTATAAATACATTAATCAAATATCAGCAAAACCCAGGAAACAAGTTCTAGCTGGAGGAGCGTACTACATTCAACAAGCATAGATAACAGAGAAATCTCATAGGAAGTTAATCCGCCATAGGCCATAGCCATTTCTTACCTAGCTTCAGCTGGATGGCCATTACCACCTAAAGGCAATTGGGCTGCGTAGAGAATCCTTCTATGGCGTTGAGCATCATGGGCTTTAAAAGCACTGAGGCTTCGTTCTTGACCAGCAAACTTATGTTGGACGTTAAAAACGAGGTTGGCTCGTGAAAGAACAGGCATGTCGAGTTCAATGACCAAGACCAAGAGCACCATTAACATTCCCGCCAATATGTGTAAATCCATGATATGCCACCTCCACCACCCAGTAGCTGTGTCTGAACAAAAGAGAGCGTTTTACAAATGGTTGCCGGTGGTGGGTCGGATCGGCGTGCTCTTCCTCCCCTTTTTTTTTATTTATTTTTTTGGTCCGAGGAAGCAGTTTGAGAATGAATAGCGGATTAGGGAGCTAAAAAAAGGGAAATGAAGCTGACAAGAGATAGCAGAGAGACAAAGAGGAGATGGAGATGAAAGGGAAAGCTCGCGGTTTCAACGGGAAGCGACACATCCTTTTCTGTTAGATACATGTTCTAAGCTCTAACCATATATTTATAGTAAACAACGTTGTTGGTCTTTTTTTTTCTTTTCCTTTTTTCCAAATTTGTCGTCGCCATGAAAATTTCTCATTTGTTTCGGACAAGAGAGGAACCGAATCGGCCCAGTATACCACTTAGATTACTACATTAAAGTTTCAGAAATTTCATATTACTTGCACCCTACTCAAGTCGTCTTCTGGAAATGGCTCTGTTTGCCTTCTTCTTTTTCTTCTTCTTCTTCTTCTTGATGGAGCTCAAGAACAAGAATATGGCTTTCTTCAGTATCATCCACATTTTTGTTAACATCAATGAAAAGAGGAAAGAGTCAATCTTTACGGTGAAGTAGAGAAGCGTTCATGCTTCTTCTTCTTCTTCATGAAGAAGAAGATGGCTTTCTTCTGTACCATCTACATTTTTGTTAATGCCAATGAAAAGGTTCGATCTTTACGGTGAAGTAGAGAAGCATTAATACTACTTACATTGGAGGTTGCTGGTTCAATGTTAACACTTGACTTGATTCATAATCTTGGGGTTGGTTGGAGGAGTTTGGCTTAATATTACTTTTTTAAATTTAATCTTGACAATATAAAATTTTCTATTTACTGTGTCACTTTTATTAATATAAATTTAGTGATTTCATTATAATAATTTATTATGTGTTAAATTATATTATTAATTGATTATAAATTTATAAAATATAATAAAAATAAAAAATGAATTTGGCTTTAAACCCCCGGATGACGCCACATAGATATAGAGGTACAACTGAGCATAAACCCTAGTTTCTGATTGGTTCAGCGGTGCGTGCGATTGAAGAGTAACAGAATGGGATTGAAGCTCTTCGATGACGGCGACGCCGCTGCTTCCGACATATCGAAGATACAAGTGGACAAGGAATTTGCTCGCAGGTACGAGCACAACAAGAAGCGCGAGGATCTCCAGAGATACGAGGAGCTTCGTAAGAAAGGTTTGATTGACGATTCAGAGTCCGGTTCCGGTTCCGGTTCGGAATCCTCCTCCGATGAAGACGATTTTGAAGAAGATATTGATGTTACTAATCCCAGCAAAACAAAGGATATGGAGTTCTTTAAGAATTTACTTAAGGTAAGGAACCGCGACCCTTCTATTTATCAAAATGCCTCTCTTTTTCATTCCGATTCCGGCGAAGACGAAGAAGAAGATGGGGAGAATAACAAGAATAAGAAAAAGGAGAAGGGAAAGAAAGCCGTTTATTTAAAAGATGTGGTTGCTCAACATTTGATAGAGGAAGGCCCTGAGTTTGATGAAGTTGAGCCACCTAAGGGAAAAACCAAGACTTATAATGAAGAACAGGATGATATTAAGAATGCGTTATTGGATGCGCTGAAGGATGCTGAGGATGATGGCGAAGAGGATTTTTTAAGAGTCAAGGGAAAAAGTAATGAGATTGAAGGTGCAGACATTGATGGTGGCGAATTGAAGGAGAAGATGGGTGAGTATTTCGGTCAGGAAGAGGAGTTGGACGAGAACGGGATGTTTTTGAAGGATTTTTTCTTGAATAAGATGTGGGTCGATAAGGGGAATAAGGATGATAAAGGGTTTGATGAAGTTGATGAGTTGTTGAAAGATGAGGAGGAGATTGAGAAGCAAGAGGAGTATGAGATGAATTTTTTCAGGCATCAAGAGGACGCTGGGGATAGGGTTATGGGTCATTCCAGGAAAATCGAAGGGTCAGTGAGGAAGAAGGACAATGCTAGAAAAGAGCAGCGGAAGAGCAAGGAGGAGAGGACAAAGTTTGCAGAGATGGAGAGGAAGGAGGAGTTGAAGCACCTTAAGAATTTGAAGAAGAAGGAAATGCAGGAAAGGATGAAGAATATTATGTTAGCTGCTGGGGCTAAGGGTAGTGATGATTGTCCGTTGGATTTGGGTGACTTGGAGGAGGAATTTGATTCTCAAAAATACGATAAAATGATGGAAAAGGCATTCAACGATGAGTATTATGGTGCAGATGATATTGATCCGCATTATGATCATGATAGCGATGACGGCGACGGCGACGATGAGGGTGAAATTGAGAAGCCTGATTTTGGTAAAGAGGATGAATTACTTGGACTTGCCAAGGGTTGGGATGAACTTGATTTTAGTGGTGGCTTTTTAGCTGCAAGAGAAAGGAGCATGAAAAGAAAGGCTGAAAATGGTGAGGTTGAAAATGACCAAGATGAATTCCATGAAGAAGAGAGGGATGGAAGTATGCGGAAGAGGAAACGAAAAATGTCGCTTGTCAAGAAAGTTAAAGAAGAAATGATGGAGGAATATTATAAGTTGGATTACGAAGGTACTGTTGGAGACTTGAAGACCAGGTTTAAATATGCCAAAGTGAAACCCAAGAGGTATGGACTGAAGGCACATGAGATATTGTTGTTGGATGACAAGGATTTGAATCAATATGTTTCTGTAAAAAAGCTGGCACCTTACAGGGAGAAGGAATGGAAGGTACCAAATAATAAGAGACAACAGATCAAAGAGCTTGTCCGAGGAAAGTTGAAAAATGAAAAATCTGTTAAAAAGAACAAAAAATTGGAGCAGTCAAGCAATGATCTTGGCGATCTATCTAGGAATGCCAAGCGAAGACGCAGAAAGGCAGAGCTGAAGTTGTCACATAGTCGACTCCTTGCATATGGAAAGGTACAACCTAAGTCTAAGAACAAAAGGGCGCACTGACCACAAGCTGTGAGGTAATTTACTACATGGTAATCATTAACATAGCTCTTGACCTTATCAGAGCTGCGGTTGATAAGTGCAGAATGGTCTTTCCTTTTGTCATTGGAATTATTTTTGAAAGACGATTGTTCCAGGCTTTTGTTCGATGATCAAGATGAATTGAGGAAGGACTATAAAATTTCTTTTTCGGTGTAGTTATGCAGTGAAGGGAAGATCTTATGGACAACGAAATTTTCCTTTTTTTTTCAGGATTTTACTGTTTTTGCTATTGAGGCCCATTTTTGTGTTGTGCTAATGTAAACTAGCAATGAGAATGTTTACTAATTTATAAAGCAACGAATTGATCACCTACCATTTCAATGTGTCCTTATTCTTAGAAGTTGATATCTGGTTGTGCAATTTTGCCCTTTTCTCCACCTAGATTATGTGCTTGTTGAGCGTATCAGGCATTTGCACAGGCCTGGATGACCAAACCTCTCTTTACGACATGTCACCTATTCATCAGCTCGTATGTAGTGGGGTACCATGATGAATTGAGAGGTTGCATCTTAATACCCCACAAGGTTAGCTGTCGCCTTGGCCCTTGGAGCATGTTTGAGACATGGATTCCTCGTTAACTTTTTACGCCATTCAATTGTCAACTTTTGGTTTGGCTATTGAGAAGTTCCACCAAGGTTCTTCACTATTTAAGTACTTCTCTGACAGGTTGAAAGTTCAAGAAAAGGTCGTTAATCAAGCTCATTTTATACACTTCTGCTTGCTTTAGACAATCAGAAAGTTGGGATCTCTTAACAGCATCATCATAAAAATGGATGGCCTAAAGAGATGGTGACACAAGAATCCATTTCATGTAATTCTCACTTTCTGGAAATGGAGGAAAGAAGAAATGTCAAATTAATTAGTGATGGAGATAAGATTTTCTACTACATTAAGCTCATGATCTAACGTATACGAATCTTTATTTGATGAATCATTGCTAATTGATAATAGTATGATTACTTTGCTAGCTGCTTCAATGAGCTATCGACTTTGGTTGGCTGTAACTTTTTATTTTTTGGAAAGTTAATTAAATCAAAGGAGGTGAGCTAGAAGCCCGACTATATAGAACAAGGCCATCCAGGGAGTCAGGATCAAAACCAGAAAAAGGGTAAACAAAGCAAAAAAGGCAGCCGTCAGCCCGTCACAGAAGGCAACACAAGCATGACATGAACCAAGATACTCAAAGAGTGACCGCGCAACCGCTTGAACTATTAATCGGCCCTTTTGTAGACATTGTTTCTCTAATTTGTTGAAGGAACTGTTGGATAGAATCAAAAAGAACACTCAGATAACATTTTTACTATTAAACAATGACTTAAAGAGAATTTGAGCAATGCAACATTTTTACTATCAGAGAGATGGTCAGAGAACTCCGATTGACAACTATTTTAAACATGTAATTCTTGAGAAGTTATTGTGTTAAAAGGAAATTATCACTTAGAAGGGATTCCGGATTTGGCAGCCAGAGCTGGCATTTTTTACGAGTAATACTAAAGTTTTTGGAAAGCTGAAGAGTATACTTGGATCCAACTCTGGATTAAATCAAGTATGACTATCACGATCAATGTTGGTTAATTACTCATCTCTAATTACGTTAAAAAGCAACCAAGCATCTAGAGATTCTGTTGTTGTAAGATTTTGTGTTCTTTCGTTTACTTAAAATTTGTATGTACTCACACAGCTCAGACAAGGACGTACCCTCAATTTCCATGAATGAATTCATTAGTTGCTTTTCAAAAATGCCCCTCACACTTATCAAACATCTGATAGGCCGTTGATCGAGTGGCTTACTAGCTACTCCCGCTTCCAGATGTCATGCCTTTTACTCTATAAATCACTCGACTTGTTACGATCTAACCTGCAAATTCTTCTTTCAATTGATGTTGGTAGTAGTTTCTTCATCAGTAGTTACTCTCAGAGTTCTTTGACTTTCCTGACCGACAAACATATTTTCTGTAACTGCTACTCTACCCTACATAATTGCAAATGGAAAATGCTTCAACACCAACAATTTCATTTCCTCACATTTAAAATCTTAAAGTGCAACTTTGCACAGAAAATGTTGACATCTGATTCCCGCCATGCCGTTCTTGCGTTTCTCGTTCCTGTCCTCCTCAGTTTTATTGGGATTAAATACCAAGGGAAGGCCACATCTCCTTTTGAAACTCACCCTGTAACAACCATGGCCTCCATCTTTAGTTCACTGTTCTATGGCTTTGTAACACGTAATAGTACCTTAGTTACTATAACTTTAAATGGACTTTCGATCATCCGGACACATAATTAAATCGGAACCTAAATTTCTTACGAGGTTTAGTTCGTTGACTTTTTTATATGTCGACATATAATCCTTAGTTTTTTTTAATTATCTCAACACTCGTTAGCACATAACCAAGTATACATCAGGCTATTAACTGTACTAGTATACGAAACATTCCTCATAATCTCTCTCTTTTTTTTATTCTTTAGATATTGTGCCAAAGATTATCTCTCATTATGAGAGATAGGTGTTACGACAAGTTTACTGTTAACCGTATTAAACTTTTGTAACACATACTCAATGTATGCACTTTATGAGAGGCCTGGTGAGTGTTGAAATATGTTTCGGTGAATCTGAATACTTAGGACAAAAGATGCTACGCCAAAGTCCTTCATGTCAAAGTTTTTGACTAAAAATTGCTTAACCTTATACAGTATGGTCAAGTAATTTGATGTGAGTAATATATCATCCACATACAGTAATAGGAAAATAACTTTGGTCCCCCTGAACTTATAGTACAAGCATTTTTTAACTTTATTTTTCATGAAGCCAAAAAAGGTCATAACCTCATTAACTGTAAGGTATTACTATCGGAAGGTTTGATGTAAACCATACATTAATCTGCATAACACGCAAATCATGTCAATTCTATTTAGATCCTGAAATCCTTTAGGTTGTACCATATAGACCTCTTTATAAAGGTCTTTACTTAGGAAAGCAATTTTGACAACCATCTGATGTAACTCTATATCATAATGAGCTACAATTGTCTTAATCACTCAAAATGTATCCTACGAGGATACGAGAGAAATGGTAATATTAAAGTTAACCTTTCTTCCCGAATG
The DNA here is from genome assembly GCA_025629825.1 of Erythroxylum guanchezii. NCBI lineage: Eukaryota > Viridiplantae > Streptophyta > Magnoliopsida > Malpighiales > Erythroxylaceae > Erythroxylum > Erythroxylum guanchezii. Next base: position 29,552,353 of record JAOTAX010000007.1, read on the forward strand.
AACCATTAGGTAACTGAGCCAACCTATAAATTGCTGAACTCTATCCTGAAATCCTTTAGGTCTAATCTTCATTTATAACTGACAAGTTTGCAGTTCCGCTGTAAATCAACTGGCTCTCAAACCTTACTATGCTTCATGGATTGCATTTCATCATTCATTGCATCCCACCATACATCCGCATTGGATCCAAAAACAACTTTTGTAAAAGTATCTGGATTCAAAACATGTCTAATATCATAATCCTGTTCACCTAATAGACTACGTTATCAGATGAGATAGAAGGTTGTCTCACTCTAGTAGATTTACTTAACTGCATTAGATCTTGTATCCGCAGGAGCCTTTGTGTGTGCATGTATGGATTCCTGTTCCTGTACAAGCACGCTACAAAGACCTAGATCCACCGAATCTAACTGTATGAGTAGCAGATATATGATAACTGTAGTATCCGCCTTACTATCATCTGAAGGGTCAAAAAGCCCACCATTATTATAGATATTGTATTTCAGAAACTTAGTTATTTGTGATTCTACTATTCCAGTCCCCCTTTTTTCTACAATAAAATCTATAGTCTTAAAGTGGTTGAGATATATTACTAAATAGCAATGAGTGGAACGAGCATGCAATCTTTCTTTATAAGGATTATACTATCTCAGTAGAATAGCCATGTTCACCATCGATTTCTTCAAGTCCTTTAGGGTGTAGTTATGTCTTTTGGCAACACACATTTTGCTCAGAACTATTCGGTATAGTGAATTAGGTCACTATTATAACTGATTCCAAATATCTGGCAAACAGACCTTTTACAGTCCTGAAACACCATGTCTGCTATGATAATCTCCTCCACGATCAAATCTGACTATCTTAATGAATTTTCCTAGTTGGTTCTCAACCTTCAGTCTTTAAGCAAAAACACATAACTGTAATGGGAATAATTATCAACAAATGTCAGAATACATTTAGAATTGCACAATGCAGCTATATAAGGTCGACAGATATTTTTATGTATCAGACTCAACAAATGAAAAGCATGAGTTGACCTCAATATTCTTATTAGTCAACTTACCCTTGCAACAGTCAACACATGTTCCTATATCATAATAATCTAGAATTGAGAAATGCTTTCCTTGATCAATCGTTTATCCCTAGCTCTGGAAATGTGGCTTAAACTTTCATGTCACACCATGTATGACTTCTCATTCATCAAGGTTCTTCATTTCATAACTTGTTTAACAAGATACGAAGATGCATATATCTAATTCAGAGTAAGACGCATTCTATACAAACTATACGACAAGAAAGTTCTACCATTATGTTTTGTATTAAACAACAACTGTACAACAAAAGCATTAAATACAAAACATTAACCCTTTTTCTTTCTAAAATTGATTAAAAGATCACATATAAAATGTGTCGTGTAAAACCGAAATGAACCTTACAACAAGGTTCAATACATATATTCCCCATAGATATTACTTCTACTTCTTCATTGTTGTGAACCATTAGTTTCTCCTTCCATTTATTTGGATTTATGCATCGTAGAAGCACCTTGATCAGATGCTCTATGATATAGCCATCAAATGCTTAATACGACTATCGCAAATTAGATTCATAAATTAATAAGCCAAGGAGTTACTTGATGGTTATAGTCTTTCCTTTTAAGCCTTATACTGCTGACTTCTTTATGTCATACGAACCTTTACCAACACTGGTTTGACCAACATCAACACGTGGAGAATATTTAAACTTTCTACCTTTGAACTTAGCAGGCTTCATTTTTGCCTTTCCTTTAGTTACTTCGAGGGCAGTAGAAGTAGCAAAATTGGGTTTCTCTTCCTCAGCAACGTAATGGGCTATCAAAGTGTTAAAGTCCCATTCCTCATCCAGCGACTAATATGTCATCACCATATTACTAAACTCTGGAGGGAGTGTGTTCAGAGTTTGGTGAACAATAAAGACATCAGAAAGAGAAATGTTTAGCATCTTTAGTCTACTTTGAAGATGGATCATTATTGATATGTACTCCATTATTCCCCTTTCTCCTGTATACCTTATGGAAAATAATTCTTTCATCAAGGCACTTATCTCAACATTAGGTGAGACTATGTACTTCTAGGAGACGTTTTCAAGAAACTCCTTCGCTATATCTGTGTCCAAAAGTCCACTAAGTAGATGATCAGGTATGGATCTCTTAATGGTCATAAGACATAATCTATTAGACCGATCCCAGGCTTCATAAGCTACTTTATGAACTCTCGAGCTCATAGATGTAGGTGGAGATGACCTATCTGTCCGTATGGTCATATCAACCTTAGCTGTCTCCATAACTTTCAATACATCCTCCGTCCACTTCTTTGTATTGAAACCGGTCAGGGTTTTAATGGTGACATTGACTTTGTTGACCAAAAAGGTAATTGTAAAATAACATTGATTAGATCAACACAAATGTAGGATAACAGCAATACTTAAAGCCATCAAATAGTGTCTTTTCTAAAAATCCGATTATACATATTATGAAATACCTTTAGGTTGAATACATAATATATGCAATTAGACTTCGAAATAAAAGCTATTAGAGTACAAACTATCAACTCTGATGACACTATCACCTTTAGGCAAATAGATCACTTGAGCAAAAACTTACCTCCAACTAATGCCTTTATGCACATCTCAAAATGTTATGTAAGGCCAATACCTTTGGACAGAATAACCAAACATAAAATCAGAGACATCCCCCAATATGCAAGCAGAACAATTCAAAATACTGACTTGAAATGCCACAAACACAAGGGATATATCTTTATGTTATCTTCACATTCTTTATGGGCATATGGTATGTGAAAATATAACATCAATAAATGTAAAAATCTGAATGCACAGTCTTATTGTCACACACTTGTGCTAAAGACATTATCTGAAAACTTCACTTGAGACTTTTGCAAAGGAAAAATCTCAGTAGAGCGACTATCGTGCATCATCGAACATTGAACTGACCACCCGAGACACGATAACCTCATGTATCTCCCTTATGACAAGTTCTTTGCACGAAAATTCACTCAAAATGGTTTTAGAATGTCTGAAAACCTTTTTTCCAAGTAACTATCATGCGATCTCGAATACTGAACATAAGACCTTAGATACGAAAGCTTGAAGTATCTCCCTCATATGATGTTCGAAGTATAAAAATTCACTCGAAATCGGATTCAGAACGTCTTAATTCCTTTTCTTATAGTTAAACTTTAATTTATTACTAATGTAATAAATCCAAAAAAATGGGAAAAATCACTTTTTGAATTTCTCAGACTTGGAAACTGACTCAAAACACCCCGAGACACCCTTACGGGAAATATGAAAATTTTCTGTTTTTTTTAATTACTGTAGATGTCTGTACGATTGACACTGTGTCAGCGCACTGTAGCGCTGACATCATCCGCTAACATCTGCGATGACGTCATCTGCGACTCACACGTGCCACCCAGTGATGTGCCTCAACAGTGCACGCGCTAGACGCGTGCCCACGCACTCTTATCTGATGGCACGTGCATATGGCGCGAGCGGTCTCCATCTTTCCTGCCGAAAAATGACGATTTCTAGCAAGTTTCGGGCCATTTTTCGCATTCCTTGACTCATTTTCACCCCGTTTCTCAAGGCCAAATACATGTATACTACTTTTATGTAATAAAAAGTAAGAAAAAAACTGAGAAATAGAAGTTAAATATCTGAAAACCTTATGGAGAGAAAACTGAAAAATCTTTATTTTTAACCACCTGATCACGTTACGCTCTATTACCACGTGTAATATGTAACGATACCTTAGTTACATATTTCGGATCGAACGTGAAAGGGCAAGAAAAAAAGAAATGCAGAAAATTCCTACTTTTGGTCTCCATAACTTCAAATGAGCTTTCCGAAGCTGAAACGAGCGTGAATCCACCGTCGCCTTCATGAGAATTGCTCTCCAGGACACAGGTAAGGTTTTTCTACAGTTTTCTCAAAACGTAAACTCTCTTAATAGGTTAGAGAATCCTTGTGCTTACAATTGATATGAATAACTGCAGGAAACCTTAACTTTTATATATAATTTTCATATCGGGCTTTTCTATCACAGGCTCGATATAGGTCCGGTCCATACTGATTAAGATCTATTTTCCACCCGAATTTTAACCCATTAATTTAGATCATTTATTGGGTCATTTTATTATCTTTATCTGGATCAAATTATGTAACTTAACCAATAAATTGTTAAAAAACCAAAAAATGCAATTAAATAATGTCTAAATTTATGGAAAGGGACAAAATTGTCCGACCAGAAGCGCCATGAAAGATCGAATAATGGGTGCAAAATGAGTTTTGGAAAAGGACAAAATTGTCCGACCAGCTTAACATTTGCTTCTGACCAGGCATTTTCCAAAACTCGTTTTGCACCCATTATTCGATCTTTCATGGCGCTTTCTAGTTCCCTGTCCTTGATCTCCTCAGCTTTGATATTGTTCCCAGAATCAATGCGGTTTGCTCTATATGGATCATACTTCCTACTTTCCATGAAAGGAGTATACTCCATCGACGAAAAGCTAAGAAATCTGTTTCGTTATAACCAGCCATTGCGTCTCAGGAGGAGGCGACCACTTATGCCAAGGAGCTCCATGGATGTTCATGTTCCGTGCCTGCTTCATTCCTAATGTGGATTTATCAAAACCAGACTTCACAGTAACTTGCATGCAGATCAAAAACAACTTCTTGTATTTGTGGAAAGTGTTTTCTGCAATATCAACAGGAGTACTCCTGCGGGAGTAGCTGCCACCTTTATAGTCTTCAAACCTTTTTCCAGGTTCTTAGCATAAACAACTTGCAACGTGTGTGCTCGAACAAACAGATTAAGGAAGCAATTACAGGGCCATTTGTACATTAATCTGGAGTTGAAGCTTCCGAAATTAAGCATATGAGCTTTCGATTCATCTGTGGTCTACTCGATAGGGTTTAACTCTTAATGGCAACAGCAGGAGTACAGTTAAGACATTCTAAGTTGTGGGCCTTCTGATTTATCCTATGAGATAGGCCCAACTTTTTGTTTTATTCTAGCCCTTCGTTTCAGGGATGTCAATAGCCTAAATTAAAATTATAAAATAATTTATTTTTTAAATTAAGTTTAGATTTAATCTATTCAGAAGTAGGCTTACCTGAGACTCAACTCTTCTAAATAAATGATATTGTTTTGTTTGGAATAATTAGGTCTCGAGTCAATTTTAAACCTGGACCTAATTTATGAGCTGACCCATTGAAAATAACTATATTTAAGCTCAGGGACTAAGAATTGTCATCCTTATTTAAATCTAATTAAAATAATAATAAATTTAAAATTAAGTATATATAAAATTTAATGAATTTATATTCGAATCTAACTTGAATATATTAAGGGGTACTTGGTTTACTTGAAGAAGCGATAATATGATTTATAATAAATATAGTGAGGAATCAAAATGGTGAAGTATTCGTTTATCTCATAATTGAGGGGTATACAATATTACCCTAAAAACATATATAAAAATACAATTCATTTAATCATAATATATTATCAAACAACATTTTTTTATTCCTTACTTTTTCCTTTCTTCTCATACCAACTAACCAAGCACTTCTTAAATATATTCAAAAGTTCAATCTTTGTAATATATTATGCTCTACATTCCAATTAGAAATGTTAAAGCGGTCGAACCGATCCTAAAATTTTTAAGGTTCGATTCTAATTAAAATAACAATAAATTTAAGTTCTTGTGTAAATAAAAATTGATCAATTTAAACTCCAATCTAACTTGAGGTATATTCAAAAGTTCATTCTTATTTATTAAATTGGCTTAGGTATTGAAAAACATTGTAATTAGGGATGATAATAAGACCAAATCGAATTCAAATTTAATTAAAAAAGTGACAAGTCAAAGTTAAGAGTAAGTAATCACTTGTTTGATTGAATTCTAAATTCTTTTTAATTCAATATTTAAAATTGAATATGATATTCGAATTTAGTTTTTTATTTGGATTTAGGTGGCAGCAAAAGAAAACAAGTAACTTCAAGTCTTTTACTCCCATTGGTTTCATCGGAAAGTCTGAAATCTATAAGGCGAAGCCATGTTGCGACTTTGGTGGCTTTTTTAGTTTGTGCTGTCTCGCCTCTCTATGTCTTCAGTTTCAGCTCAACACTCGAAACTAACCCATCTGACGGAAAACCCAAAGCACTCACCTAATCTACACTAACATCTATATAAACCATAACAACCAAACCATTTGTTGTCTCTCTGTGCTTGTCAAAACCCAAGCTTTCAAAGATGGCTTCTTCACTCTCTGCTACCCCATCTCCTTCACCTGTGGCTAAGAGCTCCACCACCAGCTTGCCTCATTGCAATAACCCCAGCTTTTCCAGCGTCTGCTTTCCCCTCTCTCCCAATCCAAAGCTTCGATTTTTCACCAGGGTAATTCATCTTTCTTTGTTTTTCTTCTTGGGAATTTTACAAAGTTTGAGTCTTTAGTAGTTATCGATTGTCCTTTTGCTTTTACTTGAATCGGCTCCTTCATTTGGTTTTCCGAGGAATGTGGGGAATAGTGTTGATGTTTGTGAATCTTTAGTTTTCTTGTTGTTTTGGTTTGGCTTATGCTACATTTCAAGATTGGAATGCCATTTTCTATGGTTCTTAAATGCTTTGCCTTTGATTTGATAGTTTATCATTTAGGATGGTTTGCTCTTCTTTTCCGTTTATGTTATTTCCCTTTGTTATTATCTTGAGATTCCAGAGAAGCTAAAACCATGAAAAGGAGAGGGAAACCAGATTATAAGATCTTTTTAGTTGATTTCATCATTGTTGACCCTTGAGCGATGGAAATAACATTAAAGATACAATGATATTGATGAGAACTTTGAGTTCCATTACATAATAAAATGCAGTTCATTTGATTATTTTCTACAATTCCTCGAATCATTGAGGTTTATCTCCTTGTTTCACTTGATGAAAATCTATTTTCAGTTAATTTGCTGCTTTACTTTGGGTTTTCTTTTTTCAATTGTACGGCAATTTCTGGAGAATTAGAACTGAACTCGATTCAGGGTTAACTGGTTGCTGACGAAAATTGGGAAGTGAAGACAAAGGAAATTGAATTGCTACATTTAATGTTCATCTGTTTCAATGGAAACAGCCAATAGGAAGCCACATCGAAGTGTTGCATGCCTGTGCTGTCATTTTAAAGTAGAAAGTGTCCCACGCGACTATTGACATGTCAGTCAGTAGTTGCAAAATCTTAAATGAAGTTAATGGAGAAATTTGATGTCTTGATGTTTTTATGACATTTTATCTGCAGAACATGAGAGTTTGCTTCTCTTAGACCACGATCTAAACCAGATTTGAACTGTTATGTATCAACTTCTTTGTAGGCCTCTCTGTTAAGAAATGTTTGTATTAAGGATCAGAAAAATGGAAAAAAAAAAAAACTTGTAGCCTATAAGTTATTAACTTCTCTATCTTAAAAATTGTGCTATCTACTGTCTGGCTTTCTGATGGAGTAAGCAGTGGACAAATTGAGTTTTCTTCCACTTGTCTTTAAATAAACTTCTCTGAGGAATCACTTGACCACACACTGGAGGTTTAGTATAACTTAGTAGTCCATTGCATATACTGTCTGCTTGTTGCTGAAACAATAAATTTCAGAATGCAGTTGCAGTCATTTTGAGAGGTGTTAGGATGTGTACGCTTTATTGTTCTTTTTGTTGCAAGAGCAGTAGTTATTGGTGCAATCATTGATGTTAGTACGATGGAGACCAAACAGATTGGTCATGGTCCCAGTAGATCTGTATAGTGGGTTGCATTGGGAACTTGTAGAATGTTGTTCTTTTTGTTGCAAGAGCTGTAGTTATCGGAGCAATCACTGATGTTTGTATGATGGAGACCAAATGGATTGGTCATGGCCCAAGTAGATCTGTCTAGTGGGCTGCATCGTGACCTTGTAGAATGCAATTAGCAGACTAAGCTAGTATGGTATCCTGATGATTTCTTAAACTTGAAGAAAAGAGAAATGCTCTCATGCATTCTCTCTCTCGTGCAATTTTTGACATTTTAGGCCGGCACATTTTATATCTTATTCACTTTGTAGTCTCAGAAGCTGTTCATGTGATTGAGGCATTTTGAATCTCATTATTACAAATCTGGACCTGCTCTGTTCACATACATTGCTTTTTCTTAATGGAATTCTTCTTATGATTAGACTATATTCTCCAGTTTTAACCATTTATTTACATTTCATTTCAAATTAGCATATTGAGACTCTTTTATAAAGAACAAAATTTTGTCAATATTATGGGTTTGCAGCTTGGTCACAACTGTTCCACTGTGGTGAAAGGACAATTGAATGAGGTAAACTTCTTTCAAAAGTTTCCGTTAGCAGATCTATTTTCAAATTTTCGTTCCTTCCTCGACACGCTTTTGGGGTCATCTGTTGCCTTCAAGGTTGCTGTCGAGGGATCCTCAAATGCTGCACCATCATCTCCTCCTAAAACAGAAGTGCCATCACAGGAAGCAAAGGATGCTAAGCCATCAAATGAACCTTCACCTCCAACTTTGGCTACAGAGGAATCTATCTCTGAATTCATTACTCAAGTTTCAAGCCTTGTTAAGTGAGTGAATTGAATCAAAATTTGTACTTTTCACATAGACTCCATTTTATTGTAACAAAGATATTCTTTACTTGTTGCAGACTTGTTGATTCAAGGGATATTGTAGAGTTACAGTTGAAACAACTTGACTGTGAACTGATAATTAGGAAAAAGGAGGCCTTGCCTCAACCACCATCTCCTGCTCCTGTTATAATGAGTTCGCCATCAGCACCACCAGCAATACCACCACCCCTTCCTGCAGCTGCTCCTGCAGCATCTAGCCCTGCATCTTCTGCTGCACCATCACCCGCTCCTGCTGCTGCCAAATCCCCAAAGTCTTCACATCCACCACTTAAATGCCCTATGGCAGGAACTTTCTACAGAAGCCCTGCTCCCGGTGAACCCCCATTCGTGAAGGTAAATAACTTCTATTGGTGCTTTTACTGTTTCTCATTGATGAAAGTTTATGCTTGACGTGGAAAACGATAAGCATTTCCATTCTAGGTTGGAGACAAGGTGCAGAAGGGGCAGGTCTTATGCATCATTGAAGCCATGAAATTGATGAATGAGATAGAAGTAAGTTCGAAGTATCTTCTCCATTCAGTTTTACTAGTGCCTGTTTTATCACAATAAGCTCTTAGTGAACAACAATTGTTTTCTGTGGATATGGATGCCTGCTAGATGAATGAGGATATAAAGTAACAAGTATTCAACGTTAAGTTAGATTGTAACAGTATTGATGATCCGCATTAGGATGTACTGGCATGTGAGTTTATATGATCACTGATGCAGCATTTACCCGAGTGTTAACTTTCTCCAAACGTGTTACTCTTCAGGCTGATCAATCTGGAACCATTGTTGAGATCCTTGTAGAAGATGGCAAGTCAGTCAGTGTTGATATGGTAAGACTTTGTTCTTCCATTGACAAACAAAACTTAAAAGTTTTTTCAATTTCTGTCAAGTGATTTGGATTTACCTTTTGTCACCACGACAGCCTCTGTTCGTGATTGAACCTTAATGCTTGACCTCCAAGGGACTAGTTAAAAAGAAACGAGCAAGGATCTAGATGCGAGCGAGTATAGTTGTTGGAGATGTTGTGAGTTGAGGGTCCTTTGTGTTTTGTATTAGAATGTTTTGTTTGAAATTAAGCTTTTAGATATGAGAATCACAACCGATTTCCCAATTGAACTAATTCGTTTACTTCGAAACTTGTAAGCAACGGAGACCGTATTCTTTTTGCAGTGTCTTTTTCGAGATAATGGATTGGTTTTATAAGTTGATTTGCTTAATGTTGGTATGGTCCTTTCATTTTGCATCTCGGAAGTAAAACAGGACATTGAATCTACATTTCTTCAAAAGGTCCACTTGTTAATGATCTTCTTAACTGAAAAGCTTAGTAAAGCTTTAATGTGTTTCTGGGAAACCATCCAAGGATTTTGATGTTCTGTTTCTGGAACTGGAGTTGAGCTACCACTTCTTGAAAACCCACCTGATATCTAAAATTTCATACCAGACAAGTGATCCTCAAGTAAAATTAGCACAGAAAAGGCACAGCAAAATTCATAAAAGTTACTCTTTGAGGAAATGAAATCTTCTATCAGAATGTTATTGTACGGGTCCCGAAAACATAGTAACTTTTGACCATCTAAAACAGTGAAGAATGACTCGGATAGTTGCAAGTCAAAATTCTCCGAAAAAGGAACATTTCAATTCCCGAAACACCAGTGAAACAATCCCAGATAAGCGAAGCTAGCCCATTTTCATTTCCATCCTCTCGTGAACTTACTTCAAACACCTTGCGAACAGAGCATGACAGGCCTTAAATTTGCCTACCAGCAGCATCAGCAACAAAGGGCAGGTAAGGAGTCTTACCCAGAACACAACTCACCAACCCGTACACAAAGCAGAAGCAACTAAACACGAACACCGCATTATGACCCCAAACCATCAACTTGAACCCAAACCCACTTCGACCCGGGTTAAAGATTCGAGCCAAAAGCAAAGGCACAACCAAGAGAACATCCAAGGTCACAGCTTGCATCGAATTGAACCTTACATACTGGCTGAAACTAGGGTTTCTGACAACCCCTAAATAAAGACCAAAAAAGGCGACGAGACTAGCATAGGGAACGGATCGGTAGAGGCTTAAGAGAGGTACAAGGGGTTCAAAAAGGAGACCCAGAGTTGGGTATTGGGTGAAAAGGAAACGACCGTACTGTAGAGAGTTGAAGAAGGGGAGTGTGTAAGAGACGGCCGATATCAGACGGTCAGTGGCCGGCGTGGGATTGTATGACATGCGGGTGACGGTTGATTTCGGCGACCGGCGTGAACTGGACAGTGGGTTGAAAGAGAGAGATAGAGGCGGTGACAAGGGAGAAACAAGGTGAAATTTTGATACCATTTTCAAAGTGGGAATCGGTGAGAATCGCAGTAGAGAAGCTGAAGCCATTGTTCTTCTTCTTCCTCCTCTTCCGAGAAATGGGGTTGAAGGAAGAAGGTTAAAGATTTCTTTTTTTTTTCCCCCTACTTCTGAGTTCTGTGTTGTTTAGGGAAGCAATGTGTATATACTCCATTCAGTTGGGCCTCATTGATTGGACAAGCCTTCACTGGGACCTTTTCGAAATACAAACCTAATTAAATTAGATTTAAATTGAATAAGGCAAATTATTTTCGATAAAATTAATAAAATATTATTTTCGATCAATCATACTTATAAACTCTTTTATAAGCTATAAAATGGTAATTTAGACTGATTATAAATTGTGAAATTGAATAACTTTCATATTCAAATATTTTAACTTTGGTCATGTTTAACTTGTAAATTTTTATGATTCGTTAAATCACAAAAAATAAGGAATTCGAACTTAATCATGTCAAACACTTTTTGCCACTATCTCTGCTACCAACATGTTATGATGGACATGTTTTTGTTTCAAAGATAAAAAGATTGTAAAAGAGTGCATAGAATCCTCCATAGATTCACCCAAGCTGCTTGGGATGTTAACATCACAATAGTTTCATGGAAACAGTAAACCAGAAAGACAATAACAGAAGGGATTGCCTCCAATCCGATGTAGTTGTCTTGTCTCATGCCTGTCTGATTCTCGCAAATGCAAGCCCTTCCGTCAAAGCTCATCCTGCACCCCAAAATCAAATACACCAAACAAGAACAGTTGGGTTACTAGATTGGTAGTAAGCATGTAAATGAAGAAATATAAGAAGCAGACTCATTCTTACATGATAATCATCCATGTAATCTCTCGGATCATGCTGCAAAATAACACCTTTTTCATTAGTTTCTGGTAAAGATCATTACCTTTAAAAAAAACAAGTTTGATTTCTTCATACAATCTTTAGAAGCATAATAGAAAATGATTCAGACACAAACCTTTCTGTATCTGTCTCTGTATCGATCTCTCCGATGTCTGTCGTACCCTCTTTCTTTTCTTCTCCTTTCACCTTCCTCTCTAGCTCTCTGAGCTTCCTGCACAACCCCAAAATATCTTTCACAAAAAAACCAGAAGCTGATAGATAATTTAGTGAATAAATTAGTCCAGTTAAGTTAACAACCTCTTCCTCCTTTGCTTTTCTTATTTTCTCTGCTTCTTCAAATGCCTCCTTTTCGATCTGAATTTCCCAACAAACAATCCAAATTAGTCCTATGAAATCATATAGTTCCATTTCCACACACCAACTGCCAAAGATAAGTTCTTACCTCCCTATTTGCTAGAACTTCTTGTACTGCTTGTTTTGCATACTCAGGATCATCACATATTAATACATTATCAAAAATTGATCCAGCCTTCACCTGCAATCACCATAAAGAGATTATGTGCTATGGTATTACTGATTTAGAATATGAAACCCAGAGCAGAAAATGGTGAAACTTTTAAGTTTCCATACCTGCCATACTTCGATCCCAACATACTTGATTGGCTTAAGCACATAAAGGTCAGGGTCATCTTCAAACTCTGAAGACACAAGGGAGAAAATTTTCAGAATGGATAATCCTTCAAAAGAACAAATAGGAAAGAAATTGCAGCAAATAACAAATATGAAAATACCTGGATTATCAATATAAGGAATCTTCCACTTCCCTTTGTAGTTAGGGTTCTTGATCTTCTGCCATATTATAATAAATTTGCATGATGAGAATCTCTTTTAAGTACAGAAGCTTTTAACTTATTAAAATCCAAATTATCATACCTTGGGCTTCCATGGTCCTTTGTATGCTGGATTTGGTATCTTTGGGGGTTTCCATATACCATTCTCTTCATCGTCCCAGTCTTCAGGCTATTCAAAGAGAAAATGATGGTGCGATTTAGCTTTTCATTCTTCAGTATTATAATGAATCATATAACCAGTGGGAATCAAATCACAAAACAATTGTGTTCGTGTTATCGTTAAGAAGTCTATATGAGACATAGTTAGCTGGTAACAGATTGATTGCTTTAGTGGTGGCACAAGAATTCAAAATGCAGATAACCATGTGGTTTGTTTTTCCAAGAAGTTAAACTTACAGCTAATCAACTAACCTCTTTAGCTTTTGGGTCTGGAATTTCTTTTGGAATAGAATCATAGCCCTTCATCATGAAGATAATAACAGTTAAGTACACACCACTATATCCAAAACATGGACAAAAAGAAAGAAAGGAAGTTTGACGCATACTTGGGGCTTCACAGCATCAGGATCATCAATGTACTCTCTGTCATCCCAGTCTGCAGGCTGTGAAAATGGAAAGGAAGCCAGTGAAAGGTTATAGCATCTAAGTTCACTCTTGTATCAGCAATCTAAAATAAAATCAAATTCAAGCTCTTGAGCATAGAATCTGGAAACCTTTTTAGCATTAACATCTCTAATCTTCCGCGGAGGAAGGATATCCCAATCTGTATACATGCTTCCTGAATCCCTTTCACGACCATCAATTAGGATGCTATAACTTGCATCAGGTCTTAGGATGAATGTGTAGAAATGAATCAACTTGTCGGTTTCACATTCCAAAGCCTTCTTAATAGGATAGTTCTGACCCTGGTAAGAAAGAATGACATGCAGCTTCTTTGTTTGTGTTCCACAGATATCTGGTCCAAACATCAAACTGCAGAAATTGGCAATTGATGTCAATAGAAAACTCTTCAAGAAACAAAGCAATGAGAAACAAGAGAAGAGTGGAGAAGGAGATGGAGGGAGGAAAAAGGAGAGAGAGGAGTGGGTTGGCTAGGAAGAACCTTAGCAGTGAAGAAGTGATACTTAAAGAAAGCTAACGAAGGAACTGACAGCAAGAAAACTAATGAAGGTTCTAACTCCGATCTAAGACATAACAACTGAAATGTAAGTGCATTACTTCATGCACAAAACCATAAAAGAGCCAATAGTAGATGCACCTGTATGGGGTGTCTCCACCAAATTTCTTTTGATTTACAAAACCCGAGAGAAGTTTTATGTAACCACCACCACACTCAATGTCCTGCTCAAACCTTATTGAGTACTGAAGGACCAATGTTCTGTTCTTGTTGTTAAATTCCGGTATCTTTGCAGACATCGCAAAATGTCTGGCATCAGTGGTTGTCTGAACACCTGCACAATATCCAATTAGAGAAACATTATAGCACCCGCTAGGATAATATCATTTGTTTTGCAAGATAAACACAAAAATGAATACCAAAAAATGAGTTTATGTAATAGCTCCAACCTCAACATATTGTCATATAAACATAGTTCTCTCTAATTGCAAACATTATCATATAAACAGAGTTCTCTCTAATTGCAAACATTCCTATTCTTCCCTTTCTGTTGCATTTTATCAGGTGAATATATGTGTGCATGTGTGCGCCCAGGCGTGTGTTTCAGGTGATTCAATATGATGTACTTGCTCTGACATTAAATATCTCAATTAGGGAATATGATAATACCTTTATCGTCTGGATCTCCAGACCACTTCCCAGCTGTGTGTTTGAATGACCCTGCTTTTCCTTCACTCCTCTTCCAATCAGATTTAACCCATCGGCTTTGCCACCCATCTGTTTCCCAAGTCATAGGAGAAGTCAACGACACAACAACTAAATAAGGTTTGAGCAGTTAAACATATAACCATAATCAAGCCAAAGCACTTCCTTTTCCTGAAACCATAGCAATAATACCCAGAAAGGTACTTCCTTTCAGTTAAGCAAAGAAACACATTAGAAAGGTACTACTCTTTCTAAAGCAGCGCTCTCAGCAAAAGAAAACGTCACATTTGCATTAGATCACGACCTTACACCACAAAAGTAAAAAATTAAAGAAAAGGGCTCTGTTAAAGATGGAATCTTTGTTTTCTTGTGTAGCTTATCGAGAGGCAAGAACGTATCAGAAGCCAAAAAACAAAAAGTTACTATATACACTCTATCGACGAAATAGCTTCAACTTCCAGGAGTCAAGTTTTGAACTTGAAATCTTCTGATTCCAAGTTATGGATGATGAGGAAAGGTGGAAACTTGTTACTGTCTCCTAATCACATCAAGTTATAGTTTAGCGCAGACAAAAACAAACCATAGTTACAGAGGAGCTTACCTTCAAAGGTCTCTTCAAAGATGATCTCGGAGGCTGAGAAATGAATCAGACTCAGAAACAGCAAGAACCAAAGCTTAAATAGAGGATGAAGCTTGGTCAAGACGAGCTCCGCCATTGTAAGCAAAAAGAACTTCTACCTCACTTTACAGCGAGCTAGCTCGGTGACCCTCTGTGACTACTTATAGAAAAGTATGATAACTAAATACCCTGAGTTGAATGGTGGAATTGCAGTTGTGCCACTTGATCATGTTCTTTCTTACAGCACTTACTATAAGTAACGCGATCTAATTTTCATTAAATTAAAATGTTAATGGCCAATAAGGAGGTGAATGAGATGAGATGTCCAATTATGTTGGTGTTTGCGGGCTCCACCGGCCATAGTTCAGTTCTATGTCTAGACCTTCTTCTTCTTTTTCCGTCTATTCTGTTATTATTACTATTTGTAGTTACAGTAAGTAAACATGGAACCTCGGTATTTCCAAAACCGAAAACAGAAATGGAAGGGAAAGCAGGAAAAAAAAAAGAAAAAGAAAGAAAAGACAACATCTTTGCAACATGAGAGGGACTACTGTCTGAATTTCCTGGAAACAGCAATGCCAAAGGAAAAAAAGGACCATTCTTTGGTTGATGGAAATAAAGGCAACGCTTTTTTGTTATGAGAAAGGACTCAAGGATAGATGAAGGGAGGGTCCGGGTCAGGGTCAAGGTCATCCTTTAGTGTTCTATGATTGTGTGGTGGGTTGACTTCCATGTTCCTTTAGACCTTTCAAAGTCTTCCTCTGTCTGTCTAGAGACTTCTACCAATGAAGGTGTGGAGAAAACAAGTGTGATGCATGAGAGCACAGATTGGCCAATCAGATTTCAGGAAACTATCTGTTAGCCAATCAAATTTCTCAGATGATGCAGCCCACCAACACTTTACTCTCGTTTACAGAGAATGCTTCGCATTTTTTCCTATTTCTGGAGTTTGAAGTTGTGAATGGTAAAGTTGACTGACTAAGCTCTGGGTTAAATCTGTTAAATATTCAGAAAAAGTTTGAACCTGTTTATAACCATATGTACCTGTGTTGTTGGTCTTAACTCGGTTCCAACATTAAGCCCAAATTATCATCTTACGAGCTCCGAGGAGCAACTATGAAGCCTACCTCGGCGCAAGGGGTCATACCATGGCATTAATCACTTTAATCATCCATAAATGCCAGAACTTATACATAATTGGACTCATAAGATTGCAAGATAATCCAATATTGTCTGTATATTATATCTCATGAATGACCGAAATACATATAGGGAAGATAAGCAACAGGTCTTTTTTTTTTTTTTTTGAGGAAAATATAGTGAATATCATTGATTGTCAAAGGAAAGAACATCCAAAATATTATTAGGTGGTTCTGTCTAAACTACCAAATTTGCAATGGAACGAGAGGCTCGAGCCAGTAAGTAAGCCACACCGTTCGCAGATCGACGAACATAGTTCAGCGTCACATTCGTCTCAACCAAAAGAGGCTTACAATCAGAAACTAGAAGACCAAAATAAGAAAAATCAATATAGTTAGGATCAAGAATAACTTTAACGCAAAGCAGGGCATCTGACTCCATAACAATATTAGACCACCCCTCAACCTTAATCCAACTAAGTGCTTCCTTTATCGCGAGAATCTCTGTCGTTGTTGCATCCAAACGTACTGGGAGGCGTTGGTGCATGGCTCGTATAAACGAACCCGTATCGTCATGTAAAACCATGCCGAAACCCACAGCCATATTATCAAAAAGAGCAGCATCCACACTGAGTTTCAACGTACCTAGACATGGTTTTATCCATGAATAAGGAATGTGAGACAGGTTTCGTTCGGCCCCGTAGCTTTCGCAGCTAACCAATCATGCAAAAAACCTCGAGCTCTATGCACAATTTGAGCAGGAGTTCTACGTCGCTGGTTCCAAACTAAGTCGTTTCGAGCTTCCCATAAAGAC
>JAOTAX010000007.1:29573681-29619468 GCA_025629825.1 Erythroxylum guanchezii
CACAAGGAGGGATTAAATCAACCACATGTTCAAGATCACCGGGATTAGCTGTAAACAACTCAGTGAAGTATGAAGAGATCAGAGACTCCAAACCCAGCGCGCTATCAATCCATCAACCTGAAACATCCTTAAGCCGACAGAAAGAAATTTTCTTCTGACGATGTGTTGCCATAGAATGGAAGAACCGCATGTTAGAATCACCATCCCTAAGCCAAAAGACCTTCGATCATTGCTTCCACTAGATTTCTCGCTCATGCAAAATCTGAAAGAACTTACAATTAGCTGCATGAAACCGTTTCGAATCCTGCAGGACACGTGAACCTCGGAATTTCTTAATAAGCTGAAGACTGTCTTCCAACTCTCGTTTCTTAAAGTCCCGCAAGTCCAAACCCCACCTATATAAAGCTTGACCACAGAGAGATAGTCGATCCTGAACTTCCTCCCCAACCGAAGAATCCCAGTTATTCTGGACTACCGCGCAGCAATTGGGCCCCTTAGACCAGCTATTCTCATAACGAAAACGGCTGGCTCGTTTACGTAAAACAAAGGTGCGCATCTCAAGCAGTATCGGAAGATGATCCGAGGTCGAGGTTTCTAAAGAGGCAGCTTGTGCATAAGGAAATAAAGAACTCCACGCCTCAGACACCAATACACGGTCCAATTTTTCTTCTATCCAATTATCAGTATTCCGTCCGTGATCCCAAGTGAATTGATAACCACCCATGGGAAAATCAAAAAGTCCCGCATCACGAATAGCCTTCCAAAAGCCCTCCGTGAGATGGTGAGGTTGTCTCCTTCCCCCTCGTTTCTCATGCGATGCTAAAATATAATTAAAATCGCCAATGCAAACCCAAGGCAAACTACTACAGTCGGCAAGATTACGAAGAAGTGTCCAAGATTCGCTATGCCGACTCCAATCAGGATGCCCATAAAAACCTGTGATTCTCCAATTACCAAAATCCTCAACTAGGACTTCCACATCAATACACCGCAAAGATAAATTCAAAACAGAAACAGAAGAAATAGCATGCCAAATTAAAGTAAGGCCACCACTATGACCAATACAATCTACCGCTATAAAATCATCATAACCCAAAAGAGTCTTTATTTCTGAAATTTTTGAAGACAATGACAAAGTTTCAATAAGAAAAATAAACATAGGTCTTTTTTGTTGGACAATAAATTGAAGATTTTGAATTGCTCGTGGATTGCCCAGTCCACGACAATTCCATCTCAAACAACTCATCGATGTCGGCGCGTTTGGGAACTAGACGTCACCGTTAATGTTTTGGGATCAATGGACATGCTCTCGTGAGTAGCAACATCCTGAGCCTTCTACGAATGATCCAAGCCCAATCTCTTCCTTTTCGAATCAAACACGTTAATTGTTTCAACATCCACCCCGTGATTTCCTGAAGACGGAACAGCATGATGACTCCCATATTACACCGAATCTCCATCTACCATAACTGTCGGGATTGCCATATTCTTGACATATTGGGAAGCATTGAAATCGCTTGAAGCTTCTCCAAAATCCTTCGAGCTTGAATTCCAATCTACCCCAGTTGGATGGTCTGAACATAGCCATTTAGAGCCAAACGATGGTTGTGAACGGCGTGTCGGAGCACGAATACTCGGTGAATATTTCCGAACTGCCTTTCCCGGAGGGAAATCAATGAGTCGAGGACAAAACCTATCTGTATGTCCCATAAAGCCACAGATCAAACAAAACATAGGTAATCTCTCATAGATAAATGTCACAGTACACCATGAACCACCTTCTTTTTTCAAACGCAACGAGTCCTTAATCGGTTTCTGAACATCCAATTGCACTCGCACCCTCAAATAAGAGTTCCACATATCATTAAAATTATCCGGATCGACATGCAGAAACTTCCCCATAGCATTCCCAACATCAGATGCCACCCTCTCCGATCGAAATCCGGAGTGAAGACCATGGATCTGGACCCAAACTGGAATAAAGAATAAAGGAATCTCCAAAGTATTCTGCGTAGCCCCAAGCTTATCCAAGATGAGCAGTTGATTATCAAAGGACCATGGTGACATATCTAAGACACGATGAACATCCACCTCATGAAAAAACTGGAATAGATAAAGATCACCCGATAATTTCCGGGGTTGAACCCCCCTGATGGGTCGCCACAAAGAGGCCAACGTATGGACCATAGCATTGTAGTTGATTATACGATCAGTGAGGAATTGACCAACCAAATAGAAAGGAGGATTGTCAAAGGAATCAACGGCAAGATCATTGACGCCGTAAATAATGCCTTCAATATCCTCACCCTCAGTCGATACAGGAAGCACCCCTTCCTCTGAAACAGCAGGCATCTTATCCACTGTACCTCTAACGTCGTTCATGGTTGAAGAATGATGGTGATTTGAGTGTGTAGTAGGGTTGTAAGGATTTAGGGTTTAACTCCTCAAAGAAGAGACGAAAACGACAGAACAGACCACTCTTTTTTATAACGCTTTTGAAAGACCCACTCTACTGATTGATCATGTCCTTCATCATCTTAAACGCTTTTTTTCATAGGTAGTCTACACAGGTCTACTTTTAAATCCCTTGATTATTACCAAGAATAAAGGATAATAAAGAAGTAAATAAGATCTCACAAAAATAGGGACCAGAAAAGATAAAATGATATCTTAAGAAATAAACTATTGAGCAAATAAGGAAACAAAAAAGTAATAAAACGGAAAATATTCTGCTAACACTCTCCCTCAAGCTAGTGAATAGATGTTGAAAATTCTTAGCTTGCTGATTAACTCTTCAAATCTAACTCTAGTAAGTGCTTTTGTGAAAACATTTGCAACTTCTTTGCTAGTGAAAATGTGAGCTAGATCAATCAAACTACTTTATCCTTTATGAAATGACAATCTATCTACACATATTTAGTTCTATCATGATTGATAGGATTTTTTGCAATCTCAATAGTTGCTAGGTTGTTACACCACAACCTCATCTGAGGCTCTACTTTGATCTGAAATTCAGCCAAGAGTTTTTTAATCCATATTCCTTCACAAATTTCCAATTCTAGTGCTCTATATTCAGCCTTTACACTATTTCTGGCAACCATTGATTGTTTTTTACTTCTTCAAGTTACCAAATTACCCCACACAAAGGTACAATAACCTGTTGTAGACCTCCTATTAGTCACTGATCTAGCTCAATTAGCATATGTGAATACTTCAATACTCCTTGTCTCACCTTTCTTGAAGAGTAATCCTTTTTTAGGGGTCATTTTCAAATACTTCAAAATTCTGAATACTGCATCCATATGTTCCTATTGAGGGTTGCTCATAAATTGACTAACCACACTCACAAGAAAACTAATGTTTGGTCGGGTGTGAGAAAAATAGATCAATTTTAACTAATCTTTGATATCTCCCTGTATCCACTGGTGTGCCTTCTTCTTTAAGACTCAATTTATATGTTGATTATATGGGTATCTCAGCAGGCTTTGACCCATCATCCCAGTTTCCTGTAAAAGATCAAGTGTATACTTCCTTTGGGACACTGAAATTCCCTTACTAGATCTGGCCACCTTCATCCCCAAAAAATATCTTAAATAGACCATATCCTTAACTTCAAATTCTCAGGCCAAAGCACCTTTTAGGTCCTTCATGCCTTCTTAATCATCACATGTAATAACAATATCTTCAACATAAACTATAAGAATAGTCACTTTGCCGTTAGTTACCCGTCAAACAAACAAGGTGTGATCAGTTTGACATTAGTAGTAGCCAAGTTCCTTCATTGCCTTTGCAAATCTATCAAGTCAGGCCTAAGGTGATTATTTCAAGCCGTAGAGTGATTTTTTGAGCTTACATACCCTCTAAAGATGTGTAGTTTCTTTTAGTCTCGGAGGCATTTTCATTTATACCTCTTTTTCAAGATCACCATTGAGGAAGACATTTTTTTACATCTAATTGATAAAATGGCCAATTAAGATTTGCAGCTAGTGATAATAGAATCTTAACAGTATTGAGTTTAGCTACGGGTGCAAAAGTCTCCTAGTAATCAATCCCATGCGTCTATGTGAAACCTCTAGCTACATGTCTTGCTTTGTACTAGTTAATGCTTCCATTAGGATTATATTTGATGGTGAACACCCACTTATAACCAACCACTATTTTTCCCTTTGGTAAATTTGTCACTACCCAGGTTTGGTTCTTCTTAAATGCATTCAACTCATTATATATAGATTATCTCCACTTAGGATCCTTCATTACTTCGTGGAAACTTTTAGCAATTTTTCCAGTGGATAACTGAGTCATAAAAGCCTTAAAATGTGGTGATAACCTGTTATAAGAAACAAAATTGTTGATTGGATGCTTTCTACAAGATGTTACACCCTTCGTGAGAGCCATTGGCCATCTTAACTCCTCAGAATTTGCAGTAGGTTCTGATTCATGGCCTTGCTCGGAAATTGTGATAGATCTTTCTTATTCTGCTTCACATCTTGCATGTTATTTACCTTTCCTCCTTGAGTACAACCGTGGTTGCACCTCAGGATTTCTGTCTTCTTGTCTGTCCACCCTAATTTTAGTATCCTTCTCTTTGTTACATTCATTTTTTATGCAATTATGGTCAAGTTTGTGACTCGAACTGGCTATATCAGTAGCTTCAATGGGAATGGTGGTGTCAGGATCTGGTATCTCAGGTTTGGTGTTATCAAAATTGTGTGTTTCAGAGATGTTTTCATAAGAATCAGGTATGGTTTGATAAAGACTAGGCAAAGTAGAGGTGTTTTTAGTAGAATCAGAGTCCCTTTTAGTTCTGGTTGAGTCATGGCTAAGTGCAGAAGGGAGAATTTCTTGGTGTTGTCTGGTGAGCCATCGCTTCCCAAAAAGAACCATTCACTCTTACTACTCTCCCCCCTAAATGGGTGTTTTTCAAAGAAGGTCACATCATCCAAAGTAATAACGCTTTAGAGTAGGAGAGAAACACTTGTAACCTTTTTTAGTAGAAGAATAACCTAAGAAAATACATTTATGGTGTAACATACTACTCTCATAGAGCATATACCTGGCACACTAGAGTATATCCGAGCATATACACTACAAGATTGGCACGTTAGAGCAAACACATTATCTTATTTATGATATCACACGTATCATAAGATCTTTAAAAGATCAAACTATTAAGGGATATTCCGACAATGTATAATGACACTGTATAAGTTAGTTGCTCCTCTAATAGAATTTGTTATTTTGTGATTATTAGAATATGTTGTACAATTTTTGTCAGTTTCTGTTGTACATTCTTGTATATATTTTGGTGCTCTTTGTACTACACATACATAGAACATAATAAAAGAATATATCCTCTTTATGGTATCAGAGCTTTTCAAAGCCTAACTGCGTTTTTTTTTTCTTGATCCTGTCCATTTCCTTTCAACCATAGATCAAGGCTCCTGATGCTTTCCCAGTAGCTGATGGCAACTCTAATATGATCTACTTGAATATGCAGTCTATATTCAAACTTATTGGCTCTAATTATCCAGCTTGGGGTGTCCAACTCTCCTCGTTACTCATCTGGTATGACCTAATGGGGTATGTTGATGGTAGCCTACCTTGTCCCGATGAAGCCGATGACTCCTACAAGCAATGGGTACCTCAAGATAAACTGCTTTTTCATGCCCTTACATCATCGGTCGATGTTATGATTGTCAATATGCTTGGCTCTTTCACTTCCTCTCACCAAGCTTGGGCTTTTCTTGCTCGGATGTATGCCAATAAATCTCATTCACGCCTTATATCTCTAAAAGAACGACTCATATCTATTACCAAGGGTGATTCCTCCATTCCAGACCATCTTTAGCGTATCAAAAGTATCGTTGATGAACTTGCTATCATTGGCGGACCGGTTGATGACACAGATCTTGTCATCCACACACTCAACGGCCTCCCTTTCTGATTATTGTGAATTCAGTGTGGCTATCTGTGCTCGTGAGACACCCATCACATTTGACGATCTCTTTGATAAATTAACAGACCATGATCATCTGCACGCACCACTACATGGTTTACACAACATCATACTCCTGCTCGTCAGAATAATGCACCATTGCCCACTCGTTCGTATCGTCATGTTATATGCCAGTTCTGTGAGAAACCAGGTCATACTGCAAAAGTTTGTCGGAAACTCAATCGCTGACTTCCTGGTTATCATACCGGTAATTCTGGTTTTACTCCTCCTCCATCAGCTCCTTTTGCTGGATACGCTGGCCACTGGACCACACCTTCTGGGTCTTCGACTCATCCCCAGACGTACTCCAACCACCCAGGTTGCCCTAATCACTGGCATAACACTTCCCATTCCTTGCCTTTTGGTGCAGCAGGCTCGCATGTGGTCTCTCATCCTTCCTCATCTACAAATTAACAATGGATTCTTGACTCTTGAGCTTCCCATCGTGTTACAAATGACCTAGATAATCTGCACCTCAGCTCTTCGTACTTGGGTAACAATCAGCTTCAAATGGGTGATGGGTTTAACCTGCCAATTATTCATACTGGTAGCTTCCTTCTCACTTCTGCCTCCAAACCATTGCTCTTTGATCAAGTTCTACATGTGCCAAACGTTAATCGTAATCTTGTATCCGTTAAGAGATTTTGTACCAACAATAATGTTTCTGTCAAACTTTTTCCAAACCATTTTTAGGTGAAGGATTTGCTGACGAAGGCAGTGCTTCTCATGGGGATGTGTCACGGTGACCTTTACAACCTTTACTTACCATCTGCCAATTTGTTGCTCTTCTTACTAACATTTCTAGTCCTAGTGTTCTTCATCATCTTTTTAGGCATCCCTCAAATAAAATTCTGTCGTACCTTTGTTCTCGCCATCAACTCCGTTGTCTCTCCACACTCCCGCCAGTTTGCGTCTCCTATGCCTGTGCTAAAAGTCACAAACTTCCTTTCTCTACTTAACATCTTCATAGCTCCCGACCGCTCGAGTTGATCTTTTCGGATGTTTGGGGTCCCGCTCCAGTAGCCTCCTTTAATGGTTTTCGTTATTACATTCTCCTTGTTGATCATTTTTTGAAATATGTCTGGCTATATCCAATACAACGAAAATTAGATGCTCTTGATGTTTTCCTTTCCTTCAAAAACTTTGTTAAAAAAATTTTCAGTTTTCAAATCAAATCTTTGTATACCGACAATGGTGGTGAGTTTATCAAACTGCATTTATACCTATCAAAACATGGCATCTCTCACTTTACTACTCCTCCACACACCCCAGAGCTAAATGGCACTTCTGAACGAAAACATCGTCATATAACTGAAACCACAAGATCTTTTCTACATTTTAGTCATTTATTGTCCAAATTCTGGACTTTCGCTGCCCTAACAGCCGTATATCTCATCAACCGTTTACCTACTCCTCTCCTCTCCATGAAATCTCCCTATGAACTCCTTCATCAAAAACCTCCCATATAAAATCATCTTCATACATTCGAATGTCTGTGTTTTCCCTGGCTACGTCAGTATATGGATAATAAACTACAAACTCGCTCTCTATCCTATATTTTTCTTGGTTATTCTCTAAATCGATCTGCCTATTAGTGTCTTTATCCTAAAACCAAGAAAGTCTATATCTCTAAACATGTCTGGTTTATTGACGATAAATTCCCTTATGAATCTCTCTCACTGTCTCCACCATCTCCCATTCTAGTTGTCCATCCTCCCCTTCTTACATCTCCTGCCTAACTTATTCCTCTTAGTCCCGTGAGATCCTCCTCAGCTGAGAACACACTGCCACCATCCGCGGATACTACACCATCGTCTGCTCCTCCCTCAACACCAGCACCAGTTGCAGTTCCCTTACCACCTTCCTCTTCACAGCGACTTCACCTGATGGTCACTAAATCTCAAAACAACATCTTCAAACCAAAAATTTACAACGTTAGTAAATATCCCCTACCTGATACGAAGGAACCTCACACCATTACCGAAGCTCTTAGACACTCTCATTGGCGTGCTTTGGCGTCTGCTGGGTACGATGCCCTAATTCGGAATGGCACCTGTGAGTTAGTTCCAGCTTTTGAAGCTATGAATGTTGTGGGATGTATATGGCTATTTCGGATCAAATGCAAACCTGATGGATCAGTTGATCGTTACAAATCTCATCTAGTTGCTAAAGCTTACAATCAATGTCCGGGGTCTTGATTATAAGGAAACCTTCTCCCCGATTGCAAAACATCCGACGATAAAAGTGATCCTTACTATTGCTCTTGCGAAAGCTTGGCCCCTACATCAGATAGATGTAAACAACGCATTTCTTCAAGGTCATCTTCAGGAGACAGTGTACATGAAACAACCTTCGGGCTTTGTTCATTCGGACTTTCCCATGCATGTGTGTAAACTTTGCAAACCTATCTATGGTTTGAAACAGGCACCGAGAGCCTGGTATACTGAACTTTGGGGCTTCCTTGTTCAATACGGCTTCACGACGAGCACCAGTGATTCTTCACTTTTTATTTATCATTTTCACGACATCACAATGTATTTTCTTGTCTATGTTGATGATTTGTTACTAATAGGAAACTCAAGCTCTCATCTCCGGGACTTCATGGCCGCCATCTCCTCTCGATTTTCTCTGAAGAATCTTAGCACACCCAATTATTTTCTGGGCATTGAGATCACTCCCACCATCAATGGTCTCTTTCTATCTCAACAAAGGTACATCCATGATCTCTTACATAAGTTTAGTATGGATGCTGTGTGGCACTTCATTATGTACCTCCATTGTCTTAAAGCTTGATGATGGTTCTGCTTCGGTTGATGGCACCCTATACCGTCGTATTTTGGGTGCTCTGTAGTATGTTGCGATCACCTGTTCGGATCTGAGTTACGCCGTAAACAAACTATCTCAGTTTATGCACAGACCACTAGACACTCATTTTAAACAGCTCAAACATACCCTTTGCTATCTCAAATATACACATGATTTTGGCTTACTCCTTCGTCGACTGGTGCATCTAACTCTTACTACGTATAGTGATGTCGACTGGGGTGGCAACTTTGACTCCAAAACGTCCACTTCTGCGTATGTCATCTATCTTGGCGGCAATCCAATATCCTGGTTGTCAAAGAGCCAATGCACCGTTGCTCGATCCTCCATCGAAGTTGAATAATGAGCAGTTGCCAATACCACTAATGAGGTATTATGGCTTTGCAACTTACTGGATGAACTCCAAATTCCCTCTGCGGCTCCTCTGACAATCCTCTGTGATAACATTAGTGCAACGTATGTCTACTCCAATCCCATATTTCACTCGCGGATGAAACACCTGGCTTTGGATTATCACTTTGTGCAAGAACAGGTTCAAATTCAAAGACTTCGAGTATCTCATATTTCCACTCATGATCAAATTGCTGAAGCCTTAACCAAACCCCTTTCTCACACAAAATTTGATCTGTTTCGAACCAAGATGAATGTTTTGACTAAACACTTCATCTTAAGGGATATTCCGACAATGTATAATGACACTGTATAAGTTAGTTGCTCCTTTACCAGAATTTGTTATTTTATGATTGTTAGAATATGTCGTACAAGTTTTGTCAGTTTTTGTTGTACATTCTTGTATATATTTCGGTGCTCTCTGTACCACACATACATAGAACATAATAAAAGAATATATCATCTTTATAAACTTTCTCATTTCACTCACAAACATGACATTCATTGTATCATTATAATTGATAATTACATTACATATCATTAAAGAGGGTTTAATCTTAATTACAAAGAGTGCAACATGAAATGGAATGCTAAACCAAAAATATTCTATCGAGACTCTGCAGGTAGCAGCTGACCAGACCTTTGGGTCATTCTTGTTTCCAAAATTGACAGTATTATACTTTTACTAATTCGCTTTTGAAGCTAGGTCTCCTTCGCACCTGAAAATCATCATTGCAATTTTTATGAGCTTGCAAACTCAGTGAGTGAACCATTATCAATGTGCTCACTCAAGCCAGAATACAAACAACATAAGTATATAATCAAATTCACAAGTATATCACATTTTCCAATTAGAATTCCACATCACCTTTCATCATATTTTAGTAAGTTCAACATGTACACAAACTTTGCATATTGCTATATTTGAACAATTCAGCAATTCATCACAAATTCATTCATACTATGAAATTTCATATGTGCAACATGAATATGAACATTTCATATAATCATTTCATAATAAACCAATCATTCATCTCAATCATTCATATGATGCATGTCAAATTATAAATATGCAAATGCACATATGACTCCACTTTCGTTTTTATTTTGTTGTGACCGAGTACTTATTTACTGTCTTGTATCTATTGTAGATACCGGGCTCATTTCATTTACTGTGCCGTGCTTATTAATAACTGAGCCTGTGGTTCTTTATGCACATTCCGGAGCTTTAAGTTCTTTTTCATGTCGGTCACTTCGATCACAACTCCTTTATTTGATAATGTATATCAATGTGATGAAATGCATCAATTCACATATTATGCTATCAATGCCTTTCATTCAAATTGCTCAATCATTTATCACATTCTTCATATTTGAGTTTAGCATTCAGCATTCAATTGAGTACTTATTTTCCATACTCACATATAGTCAGAAAGCACTTCTAATACAATCCCTAATATCAAACTCCTCGGACCAACAATGTCTGAAATCACAATAATCATATAAATATCACTTCAATAATGAAAGGTTAATAAAAAACAATTCAATCATAGTG
Source organism: Erythroxylum guanchezii (assembly GCA_025629825.1). Lineage (NCBI taxonomy): Eukaryota > Viridiplantae > Streptophyta > Magnoliopsida > Malpighiales > Erythroxylaceae > Erythroxylum > Erythroxylum guanchezii. Next base: position 29,584,445 of record JAOTAX010000007.1, read on the forward strand.
AGAAAATATCTAGGTTAACTTACAGTATGCTCCAGATAAGTTATTGCCTTAACGATTCGGTAATGTCTGGATGTTGACGACCAGTTTGTGCTTCTATAGTCATGCAATACATGCATATTTACACATCACTAACTAATCAAATGAATATTCAATCATGCACATGTATATGTGTCATGTTTAATGTATGCTCAATTGACTTTTTCCGAGTATGTATCCTTATTCACCAATCTTGACCATTTATACATCATAGCTTAGATATAACTAGTTGGCAATTAGATTTATACCTTAAGTAAACTTGATTATTCTCAATTTATCAATTATACATTCACCAATCCTTTTCTAGCATAATATATGTATATTCTCATGTTTCCCAATTCTCATTCAGTCATACCTAGTTCACATTACTCATATCCTTTGGCTCACATTTGCATTCATAAAAACACCTTCATTCCTTTAATAGCTTATAAATTCTAGATTTAGGTACATTGATATCAAACGATTCATTCCTTAAGTTATAACATCATTTAACAACCTAAACTTATTGAACCTTTAACCAATTAATCAAGCAACTATTTAAGTTCATTTCAAGCCCCAATCAAGTCCAAATACATCAAAATAAAGTGACTTATCTTTATGTGGTTCAAATATCACACAAAACAGAAAATTTCTCACTTTTATGCATTGGCCACGATCGTGGGAAGGAGCTAATGTAGCTTCCACGATCGTGGGAAGGAGCTAATGTAGCTTCCACGATCGTGGGAAGACTGAACCGAAGGTTCACCATCTATTTCCTTCAAATTTTTTCCAGATTTGAACACCTTCATGGTAGTCCATTAATTATACCTCAATTATAACTTAATTCTACTTCAATCCCACATCAATTTCATTTCCAATTCTAACTCAAAATCATTCAATTGGTAGCTTATAAATTATATTCTTTCATGTATCAAAAACCAAACAAAAACTATGTTTCACTATCATACATGTAGTCCTAGCTTTTCCCCATTTCAAGAACACTACACTAGCACTTTTCTTTAGCATAAATTCACCTTTATTATACTTCAAATCCCAATCCAATTTATCCATATAACAACCTATAACCTACGAATTTTATACATCAAGAACATGACATAAAATATCCAAGTTCATCCATCATATTCCAGCACACTTCGTCATTAACATCATATACAATCCATCCCAATTCAATCATCATAATCTTTATATTATAACATGCCATAAAAAAACATACTTTACTTACTTGTCTAGCTCTAATTCCACCTCAATTAATAAGATATCTTAGCCCTCCAAGCTTGCAGGCATACTCCAAGAACAAAGTGGAAATAGGAAGGGGTTTTACAACAAAATGAAGGCAGTAGAATTTTGGAGAGGCAAGGTGTAGAATTTCCAAAATTCAAGGTTGTGAGGGTTGGGTGTGTGAGTCGATGGTGAGAAGGAAGAAGATGGTAGCATGTAACAAGAACAAAAGAAAAAATGGTCTTTAATGTGTGGAAATCATAGGTGTAGGTATGTGGTGAAAGGCCACTTGTCATGACATTTGTCATGCTAAGATCCAAGCCATATGTCTCATACTTCAACTACCAATTGTCACTTAATGTTTAGTCCATTTGTCACATAGTTTCCTAAGCCATTTTTCACCCAATTATACCACCATTTTTCACTCATTTATTCAAGCCATTTGTCACTTTATTACTAATGCCACGTGTCACTATTTTATAGGCCTAGTCACTCTATATTTCCATGCATTAATTTGTCTTTCCAATTACCAATTTTCCTAAAATAGATGCACATATCACTTCATCAATCACCCAATTGTAACAATAAATTCCAAATTACTAATTATAGTTCACAAACTAAAATTGAAGACATAATTAATACACAATCATAAAATAATCATTAAAAACCTTTCATATCCTGGAATGTGACAATTGAGTGCATATACTATCCTTGCAACGTTTCTAAATCATGATTCATGTGTGTATGCGAATATTATGCATGTAAATGAAATGCACCTCAAGAATTCTCAAGTGATATAACTCCTATGACTTAATCTAACCGTTAGACCCCTAAGTATAGAAATAGGCTATTACATATGGGACCTAGGTTCAAGTTTGCCACAATAGTAATTATGCACAAAGGCAACACAACCAAAAATCTTTTGGAATAAAGTATTACCAAAGGGAATCGAGGGATAAATCTTAAGCAATTATTAGAAAGGTATATGAAACCCTAAAACTTTTAATGGCATTCTATTTATTAAATAAGCAAAAGTGAGAATAACATCCCCCAAAATATGATTTAGAACATTTTTTGGGAGCATAATAGATCTAACAGCCTCAAGTAAATGTCTATTTTTTCTTTATGAAAGACCATTATGTTGTGGTGTATTAGCACATAAGGTCTGATGTATAATACCATTACTGGTTAAAATTTGATCAAAGGATTGACTTAAATATTCTTTACCATTATCATTTCGTAAAATCTGAATTTTTTTGTGAAATTGGTTCAGTTTAAAGGAATAAAATTCCTTAAATATCTGGAAAACTTTTGCTTTTTCTTTTAAAAGATATACCTAAGTCAAATCTTGTATGATCATCAATAAAGATTACAAATCATTTAACATTGTTTTTAGTTCTAACCCTTGATGGCCCCCAAACATCATTATGAATGATGGAAAGAGGCTTAGTGGGTTCATAGGTTCGAGATGTATAAGAATTTCTGGATATTAAAGTTGATAGAATTTAGACAGAAAAGAATGTTCCTTTTTATTGAAAAGAGTTGGATATAACTGCTTCGTGTAAGATAAACTTCAGTGACCTAACTTATAGTGCCAAAGTGTAATATCTTAATTAGAAGATAAAATAGCATGAGCTTTATTCCTTCTTGAGTTGCAAATGTAATATAATCCCTCAAACTCCCTAGCATTGCCAATCCTCTTCCCTTATTTCAATTCCTAGAAAACACAACCATCATCACTAAAATTAGCTGTCTAATTATGTTCTTTAGTAATCCTTTTCACATATAACATATTACAATCCAAGCCAGGCACATAAAGAGCGCCATTTAAGATCAGTTTCTCAGCAATTATAACAATCGCAATCCCTTAAACTTTTAAAACTTGCCCATTAGCTACCTTGATAGTCCCATAAACAGGACAAGGTTGTACATCAACAAGCAATGACTTATCACAAGTCAGATGATCATTAGCCTCTGAATCAATAATCCAAAGACCACAATTTGGGGTTTGAACCCCCAAAGTAATACAAGTATTACTTGTTTAAACCATGTTACTAGTGGATAAAACCTTTTTAGCCTTCAAATCATATTTGCTAAGAAATTTCCTTAGCAATTCAACTTCTTTGCTCACTGGTATGTTGTCTCCCTCGGTCTTCTCACCACTTATAGTTATGTAGCTTTTATTCTCAACCTTTGATCTGTTTTTTTTTAATTCGGAGATTTCCCATAAATCTTATAGCATGTGTCCTTAGTAGGGCCACCTTTTTGACAATGGTCACACTAAGGCTTACCTTGTTTTCTATTAGATTCTACCCTATTTGTTCCTTTGACATCTATGGCTAAAGTTTCAGAGGGATTTTGATTGCTTGGAGTGCCTTGCTTCATCAAGTTTCTACTCTCTTCACATTTCACCAAATTGACTGCCTTCATAATGGTTGGTAATGGTCAGGTTGCCATGATTCTTCCACGAACCTCCTCATAAATATAGTTTAGTCCCAAAAGAAATTCATACACCCGTTCTCTTTCCACAATTTTCTTGTAGCATGCTGATTGAGCCCAAGGTTATTATATAATCGAAAACATTTTCATGGTCTTTACTACATTTCTTGGCTCTTATTCTTAGATTTTATGCTTAATTTGACTCTTGAGTGCCTACCTTTATTTTATGTAGTTTGAGAGTAAAATTGTCACAAATCATTATTAATTACACTAAATTAATTTTTATGAGAACAATTAATACTGCAAATTACCATTTGTCATTATAGGAGACTCAAGAAGAAGAGGAAGAAGTAGAGTCAAAGGAAGGCGGAAGAGGATAATTCAATAAGTAAAAAAGTCAAAAGGTACAACAGGAAGTTCGCCGCGGCGAAGATTTAAGGATTCCAAGCAAAATTTTGAAGAAAAGTTTGCTGTGGCGAACTTATCCTGTCGCCGCGGCGAACCTTCGAATACCCGAACCATTTTTAGAAAACTCACCCACTATGCAACCCGATCCAAAACCCATTTTCTTTTAAAAACCTACCATTTTAGGTTAAGGAGAGTCGACAAAAAAGAGACAACACCCTCACCCTCTCTCAACCTTCGGACACACCATCATCCCCTCTCATCCATTTCTGCTCTTTCACTCGACATCTGCTACCATGGATGCTTCTAGTGGGTTTCCGGTTGTAAATTCTCCTAAAGTTATGCTTAGCTAGGCACCTCTTTCCTCTTGGAGATGTAGCAATGGCTAGAATTCAACGAGCTTCAAAGGGGAGTAGTTTAATCATGTTCAGTTACATTGTTATGAACTCCTAGGTTTAGGATTTGTAATTTGTAGATGAATATTCTTGATTAGAGTTTAATCAAATGTTGAACATTCAATGTGTTAATGGGATTTGTTGATGTAGAACTTGGAACTTGAATATATGAAGTCTAATATATGTCTATTTGTGATTTGGTTAATTCTCTTTTATCTGCCTAGTTATGTTTGATATTGAGATGATGCTAGATTCCAAAATGACCTATTGCATTGACTTACCCATTGCAAAAACTAAGATGCATCTAACAAAGTTTTAAGAAATGGAGTTCATTGATTAAAACCTTGGACTTAAAGATTTCTTTAAGGTTTACCATTTGACACTTAGTGATTCACTCGCATAAAAATTCGTTTTGAACTATGATAGCCAAAGCTCATTTTTAAGAGGATACTATTATCATTTGATCCGTGTTTTTATCTTACTGCTTTACCTATTCCCAAAATCCAAAAATACTTTTCATTACATTTTCCTTGCAATGCATTTAATTTTGCCAAGATTTTCAAACATCAAAACCCCCCTTTTCCTTAGCTTGCATTTCATGAAACATAGTTAGCTTAGAACAATTTATTGGGTTCCGATTAAGAGAGACGATCCGAGGTTGCATTTTATACTGCAATCCTTGGAATTATATTTTTTATTTGACTTCCAAGGGTAAGAACAAGAAGGCTTCGAATCAAAATGACGTCGTTGCTGGGGAACCAAGTAACTGATTCTTTAGGTTAGCTGTTGTCATTTTTGCTGCTAAGTGAGGCAAGGAACCTTGGTTTAGTTTGCATTTTAGATAGTTTAGTGTTATACTTGTCAATAGTATAGGATTTAATTTCTTTACATAGCATAAAATTTTGAAAACTCAAACAAAGCATACTGAACTTTTTACATATTGTATACTTAGCATTTTTACACCTACACAATTTTGAACATTTCTTTGCTGCTTTTTCATACATACATTTTACTTGCATACATACTTTCGCACAACTATACACTTGCATCCATCACATCTCACCTTTTATCTGACTTTGTGTGCCTGCGAGTAAATTTTGTTACATCTTCTTTTCATTTGAACTGTTTCTGTGCATGCCTCGGAGAGCTAAACTTGTTCCTTTCCAACCTAAAATTGAGAGACGCTTGAGGAAGATTAGAAAGGAGAGAAAAGAAAAAAGAGAAGTAAGGTAGTTGTTGAAGAAGAGTTTAGTCAGCCAAATAGTGAGAGTGAGTCGATAGAAAGAGTGATCATGGCTGAGAACCCAGCTTTTATGCAAAATCCTAACTTTTATGCTAACCAACCTAGAAATGGCGATAATGGAGGAAATGGGGAGCATGAGAGAGTTGGTGAAAATAATGGGAATCAGAGAAGGAGGACCATTAGGGAAGCAACAACTTCTGACGTAAATTATGACTCATTTACTGCTACTTGTCCTAATTTTGATGTTAATTTTGAAGTTAAAGGATTGCTCATTAACTCTCTTCCTAAATTTCATGGCTTGACAGGAGAAGATCCCTACATGCATTTGCAATCTTTGTCCATGATTTGTCAAAGTATGAAACCGGTGGGAGCTTCACTTGATCAGGTACTATGGAAGGTTTTTCACTTGTCACTGGAAGGAAAAGCACGAGAGTGGTACATGAGCCTCCAAATGCATGTGGCGAATGCCTACCATAGTTGGGCTAATCTGAGGAAGACTTTCTTGGAAAAGTATTTTCCGGTCTCCAGAACTTCATCGATGAGGAAGGAGATCTATTCAGCACGGCAAGATTATGATGAATCCCTTTATGATTATTGGAACCGCTTTCAAGATCTATTGTTTAGATGCCCCCATCACCAGATACCTGATGAGAAGTTAGTGCAGTATTTCTATGATGGTTTGAAAAGTCAAGATAAAGGTATGTTAGATGCGGCATCGAGAGGTTCATTGATTGATCTTACAGCTACAGAGGCATGGGATTTGATCAAGAAGATGGCTTTGAATCATCAATAGTACAGTGTTAGTCTGTTAGAGAGACCCGAGGAGTGCATGAGTTAGGTGCCACAATAGCCCAATCCAAAAGAATGGAGAATTTGGAGTCAAAAGTTGATTCTTTGGAGAGTAGATTGACCTCATAATTATCCTCCATTACTACGGAACTGAAGAATATGAATATGCATCGCCCGACATCTTCTATGGATCTTACTACACCCAGTTGTGATACTTGTGGGTCAGTAATGCACATATCCAATGTTTACCTCGGTCGGTATGAAGAGGTGTCTGCAGTGTATCTGGGACGGACAAATCAGAAATGGGACCCTTACTCCAACACTTATAACGAGGGATGGAAGGCAAACCCTAGGTTCAATTGGAGGAATGAAGTAGGAAGGGCTCCAAATAGATTTCAACAAGGGGGAGGAGCTAGTACTTCCACTAACTAGTTCCCCAACCAACAGCAAGCCCTGATCGCCCCACCCAAAGATGACACCAACCAGCTGCTGCACAATATGATGACTTTGATGAAGGAAGAAAGGAATTCTAAAAATAATCAGTTCAATGCTATAACTTCTTGGAATTCTAACAATAATCAGTTCAATGCTATAGCTTCTTTAATTCAGCAAGACTCTTCAAAGAATGCTGCTCAGTTTAATGCTCTCGAAAAAAGAATGGAACAATGGGAGACAAAAGCTGAGAATATCAATTCCTTCGTCACTCAAATGTCCAACAACATGAGTGAGAGTCAAGCAAGAAGTAGTGGAGCTATCCCTTTAAACACTGTGATGAACCCCAAAAGTTTAAATGCAATAGCCCTCCAAAGTGGGAAAAAGTTAGGTTCAAAAATCAAGACGAGGAAGAAGGCGAAGAGAAGATTGAGAGTGAAGAATTGCCTTTGACAAAGGACAAAATCAAGAAATCCAAAAGCTTTAAGGAAAAATCACTTTTGACTGAAAAGAAGTCCGAATCAAGGAGCAAAGGAGCTAATTTAGATAGCTTCAAGGAATAAGCAACAACAAGGGAGCATGTGGAATCAAGCAAGCAAGGAGCCAATGAAACCAATGGTAAGGAGGTAAATCTTCAAGACCTTCCTTTTCCTAATTCATATTTGATGGGCAAACGAATGATTGACATTAAGAATGAAAAAGATATTATTGATTTGTTTGGTAAAGTGGAAGTCAATATTCCTTTGCTTGATCCTGTGAAACAGGTTCCCGCTTATGCCAAATATCTTAAGGACCTGTGTACCCATAAAGGGAAGTTTAGGCCAAATGAAAGAGTCCAAGTAAGCTCAAATGTGTCCGCCTTATTCAAGCCTCAGATCCCTGTAAAATGCTAAGATCCTGGATCTTTCACTATCCCTTGCATTATAGGTAAAGTTATCATAGGGGGGGCCTTGTTAGATCTAGAGGCAGCTATTAATGTTATGCCCAAGTCTCAATCATTGGGAGTCAAAAATCTTAAGTCTACATCTGTAGTTCTTCAATTGTCTGATAGGTCTATTAGGCATCCTGTGGGCATTATAGAGGATATTTTGGTCCAGGTAAAGGTTTAGTTTTTCCAGTTGATTTTTATGTGCTCGATATGTCTTTTGAAGTTGTGCAGGACACTTCTTTGATTCTCGGTCGACCTTTCTTAAGGACTGCTAGTACCATGAGCATGAAAGAAGGTATAATCACCATGGAGGTAGGAGATCAGCAGGTGAGTTTTAACATGTATGAGGCTATGAAACACCCCCATGAAGACTATTCACTCCTAGGAATTAACATGATTGATATTGTCGTTGATGATGCATGCGCTGAGTTTAAACTCGCAATGAACCCATTCACTAATGACTCCTTAGAAAAAGAATTTTTTGCTGATGTTTCAAGTGAACCGAGGAGTGTGGATGTTAGCACCGAAGTGGGAAGTGGTCGAGTTACCTCATCACAACATAATTATCAGCTAAACGTCCACCTGGAGATGCAGGATCCATCGTAGTCACCAGGTCGTTTCTCATCCTTCACTTATCACTTACTTCTGCTCTTGATTGAAGATGACATTGTGGATGCATGAGTATGTTGTGTGGGGGAGAAATCACTTCAATAGGACTTAGGTTTAGTTTTCAGTTATTGCAATTTTGATTAAATAATTCATCTTCCCTTTATGTTCGTTGTGTTTTCGTTTGATGCATGACACATCTTCTATGATTGAGGAAATTGGTGTAAATGGATGAATTGCATTTTGTTTTGTAATGATTAAGGACCTTGCATATGAGCTAAGTATCCACTTAGTCTTTTCAGTAGAAATTTTCTTAGTTTGTTTTGTTTATTTTTCTCTTGGGAAAACTTTGCCGCGGCAAAGCCACGACGAACTTATCTGTCGCCGCGGCCATAATGCCTAGATCTCTTAGGCCAATTCACTGCGGCGTGAATTAATTCGTTCGTCGCGGTGAAATTTTTCAAGCAACATTCTCCGCGGCGAGAGATCTATCTGCGCGAAGACACCGAGTGAAATTTTCCTTCTACCCTTCTTTGCTTTTGATTTTTCATTTTCCCTATGTCCTTAGTAATTTCCCTTTCCTCTTCTTTATCAACCTACCGTCACCTTCCTCATTTTCGTACTCTACCCTCAGTTTCACCACGGCAACCCAAACTCTTTCCTTCACGAAATCCCTCTCCCTCTTCATTCTCCTCGGTTCAGTTCGTGTTTGTTGTCCATATTTGCGCATCTCTCCGTCGTCTTCGTAAGTATCTCGCCTTTGTTCCGCTTCCTACCTCTTTGTTTTCGTTGTAGTTAGGGCATGTTCGCCGCAACAAAGAAACTTGTTTCGCCGCAGCGTGGTAGGTAGAAGCTTTCGTCGTGGTGACACATCAATTTTGCCGTGGCAAACTTAGTAGGTTTTGACTTTAAGTAAATTTAGTTTAGTTTTTTTTTGTTTATTTTTCTGCAGGAACATGCCTCGAACTAAGAACCCCACACCACATTCCCCCCACCGTCTCATCTAGTTCATCTGGTTCATCTAGTAATTCTGATCCTCCCAATAGCGTTTATTCCGATTTTGCCAACATAGCCGAAAAGATAGACGCTATGCCATTCATTAGAGAGCGCCCCTTTCCCTCGACTCCCCACAACAATCCCTTTATCCGCCAATTGGTCCACTCTCAGTTAACAGGATTAGTCCAACCTAGGGCTCAGGGCAACGATAAATTCGTTCGTCATTTCTACACTTATGCCCACCTCCACAACACCATGGAACTTAATTTCCGTGGTGTGAAAGCCCATACAGCATTCACCACAGCAAGCATCTGTGAGCATTATAACCTCCCACCTATTTTTTGCTGCCACTACGAGCAATTGATACATCATTATCCAAGGGACGATGTTATTTGTACCTTTTGTCCTGAGGGCATCATCTGGCATCAACCAAGGATCTATCAACGTTATCTCAAACGTTCTGATCTCCAACCTGAAGCTCGTCCTTGGCTCCACCTAGTTAGTAACAATATCATCCCAACCTCCCACCTAGCATACGTAATGAAACAACAAGCCCTATATCTTTACCTTCTGATGATTGGTCGCCTAGTCGACATAGCTAATGCCATTGTCTCCGCCCTCTATGATTCCATCACCACCGCCAAGCTCACCAACACCATCACTTTCCCCCACCTCATCACAGACATATTCCGAGCCCATAATGTCCCAGAATTCAACAACGATAGCTATTTTGACCCGGCCCCTCTTTTCGTTACGTCCGCCTCAAACAACCCCAAATCCCTCCTCACCCCTCCAACCAAATTCCTAATATTTGTACAACCTCTTTAGCTGCAATGCCAAGTGAGGACGATCGTCCAGCTCAGGTCACTCCTGAGCCCATGACCTTACAGACCGGCCGAATGGATGCTCTACGGGACACCCTCCTTCAGGTGGTAGCCAGACAGGATCGAGATCAGCAGTATCGCCGGCGGATGGATGCATTGATCGCCGCACACCTTAACTTCCAGATCCCTTCTGATGAAGACGACCCCCTTAGCGATGCTAGCACATCGGGAGTAGGTCCTTCTGACGCTGGGGATGATCACCCTGTAGAGTAGTTCGAGCTGTTTGTTTCTGTGTTTTCCTTCCGTTTGTTTTATCTCGTTTGTCGGATACTCAGTTCCATTTTGTAATGTCCAAACTTATTGATTGGATTTTTTTTAATATAATTCTCTTTGTACTTCAGATGTGCTGTTGTTTTCATCCACATTACACTCCCCCCTTGATTGCATAATTGTGTTTATTGTTTTTCATCGTTGAGGACAATATGATGTTTAAGTGTGGGGGATGTTTCAATTTGCAATTTTTGTTGTGCATGTGCATTATTTTCGACCATTCAATTGCTTGTGTAAGCCAACTGTGTGTGTAATGTGAAAATTTTAAACTTGGTGATTGAGGCCAATCACTTGTTCCAACTGTTTCTGTGATTTTTCGCCGCGACGACATTGTAAAATTAATATTTCGTCACGGTGATACATCCTCTTTACAGAAACCGTTTCTAAAATTTACCTCATTTCAATCACTCTCCTCCATTAGATTCTTTTCACTTCTGTGTCTTGAGGATTTTTTGAATTTCAAAGCGGTCCCTGTGTTCTTAAAAACACCATCTATGTTTTTAAATGATAGTTGGCTTTGGCTAATTTCATTTTCAATGTTTTCAATACGAAGTAAGTGAGGATGCGCTGAAAAAGTAACACCTTACATTTTTAAACCTTGAGATTGTTTAACTGAGATACTAACCTTGTTGGAAGGATATTTGAGCCTGAATTCTTTCATTTTTGTGTGTATCTGCTTATTTTCATATCTCTCTAGAACTTGTTTTAATTCTTGATCGAAGCTTGGTGAACTAGAATTTTGTTAACATGATAGAGACATTCTTTCAAAACCCTGCTGACCCAAACACAAACCCATAAACACTTATCCATTGTTAGCCCTTTGAGCCATACTTTTAAGTATATACACATGTCTTATTATTGTTGTAAATATTTTATCTCCATTTCTTACTTTAAGTCTTTGATCTACAAAAAAAAAATCTCAAAAGAAATTGGTTATTAAGGAAAGCCAAAAAAAAGGGAAAAATAATAATAAATAAATCAAACGGCTTCCCCCAATAACCGAAAAAAAAAGAAAAATTTGGAGAGTTACAAAAAAAAAGTTAAATGATATATTATGTTCTTGTTTGTGTAATTGTTTTTCTTATTCACAATTGACGTTTATTTCCTAATTGTGGTGCATGTACTCATTGTTCTTTTTCTTTCTATTATATCCATTTCATTTAGCCTTCCGTACACTACAACCTTGAAAAGCCCTCTTGATTTTTCGAAATTATAGTTCTTATAGTGGAGAGGTAGAACTATCACAAGTTTATGGTAAAGAATGGACTAAGCAGATTTTAGAGTGAAATTATCCCAAAAACAAGTGAGTTGAGAGTAAACGTCATGCCTTGAGTGAAATCTTTTTTGTTCAATCTCTTGGATTAAGTTCTTATAGTATTTATTTTCTTGGCGCTCTTTCAGCCTGCTTTGGTTGATTTTTGAGAAAGTGGTTCTACCAATTTCCTATTCCCATTTTAAGCATAGTCGGAATTTTCTTTTACACTTGTGTCTCTTTGATTTTTTATAAACTTTGTCTAGGAGTACAAAGGTCTAAGTGTGGGAGAATTTGATTGAGCACAAGTTTATTATATAATTGGCACCATTTTCATGGTCTTTACTACACTTCTTGGCTCCTATTCTTAGATTTTATGCTTAATTTGACTTTTGAGTGCCCACCTTTATTTTATGTAGTTTGAGAGTAAAATTGTCACAAATCATTATTAATTACACTAAATTAATTTTTCTGTTAACAATTGATACTGCAAACTATCATTTGTCATTGTAGGAGACTCAAAAAGAAGAAGAAGAAGCATAGTCAAAGGAAGGCTAAAGAAGATAATTCAATAAGTCAAAAAGTCAAGAGGTGCAACAGGAAGTTCGCCGCGGCGAAAATTTAAGGATTCCAAGCAAAACTTTCGGGAAAAGTTTGCCGCAGCGATCCTTCGAATACCCGAACTATTTTTAGGAAACTCACCCACTGTGCAACCCGATCCAAAACCCATTTTTTAAAAAAAAACCTATCATTTTAGGTTAAGGAGAGCCAACAGAAAAGAGACAACACCCTCACTCTCTCTCAACCTTCAGACACACCATCATCCCCTCTCATCCATCAATTTTTCTGCTCTTTCCCCCGATAGCTGCTACCATGGATGCTTTTAGTGGGTTTCCGATTGTAAATTCTCCTGAAGTTATGCTTGGCTAGGCACCTCTTTCCTCTTAGAGATGTAACAATGGCTAAAGTTCAACGGGCTTTAAAGGGGAGTAATTTAATCTTGTTCAGCTACATTGTTATGAACTCCTATGTTTATGATTTGTAATTTGTAGATGAATATTCTTGATTCTTGATTAGAGTTTAATCAAGTGTTGAACATTCAATGTGTTAATGGGATTTGTTAAAGTAGAACTTGGAATTTGAATATATGAAGTCTCATATATGTTTATTTGTAAAATACTTTTCATTACATTTTCCTTGCAATTTATTTAATTTTGCGAAGATTTTCAAACATAAACCCCCCCTTTTCCTTAGTTTGCATTTCATGACACATAATTATCTTAGATCAATTCATTAGGTTCCGATTAAGAGAGACGATCCGAGGTTGCATTTTATAATGCAATCCTTGGAATTATATTTTTAATTTGACCTCCAAAAGTAAGAACAAGAAGGATTCGAATGCCATATCTTCACTACAAGCCCATTGGTGTCGGTCATAGAGGTCCAACTATTGCCACAATTTTACTAACGTAGTTTAATAAGCGGTGATTGGTTTCTCACCTTGCTTTGTTTCCCTTAGAATTCCTTTGATCTGAAATAAGGCAATTGTATTTTCTATAGTAGCATTTGCCATTTTGGCATTCTCCCATATCTCTTTTGCAGGGTTGTAAGGACGAACTGCTCACCCACTTCGAGAGTCATGGAGTTAACCAACCGACTCATCACTTAGTTGTTTTCGGTCATCCACGCCTCATATTTTGAGTCAGATGCAGCTGATGGCCTAGTTGTGAGGTATTACTCCTTCCCTCTCCCTCTTACGAACATAATAGTTGTTCCCATTCAGCCGATGGTTAGTTACCATTGACAACAATGTGTCAATGTCGTTCTAGGAAGAGGATGAGTTTCCTATGCCGATAATGGTGTTCGACGTTTCCGGGATCGATCCTGGTGGAGTCACACCTAACAGGCCAGTGGCAAAATTTTCCCTTTACTCAATAACAATGCTCCTCCCGAATGAAACCATCCTCCTCTTCATTCAAATTGCTAATATCGTGAACGAATTGGAGGATAAATTTTGTTTATTATTTCTCATGAAGGATCGAAATACATAAAGGGGAGATAAGCAACATGTCCGTTATTCGATCCCTCGATTATTGCCGAGAATAAAAAAGTAAATAAGATCCCACAAAAATAGGGACCAAAAATGGAAAAAGTCAAAAAGATAAAACGATATTTTAGCAAATAAACTACTGAGCAATAAGGAAACAAATAAAGCAATAAAACTGAAAATATTATGCCAACAAATACAAGGGGGAATGAGGCCTACAAAGGGTTCTTTATTGAAGGAAATGCTTGATGTAGAGGCAATAAACAACTAGTGTCTCCGGTAGCTGGCTCATCAATACAATTACCAACAAGAAGAAAAGCGCAGGAGTCTTCTAACACAAAAATCCTCTTGAATTAGAATTCAGGATTGATGAAAACCATAGAAAATCTCAAGTTTGGTACTAATATAAAACAAATTTGCATTATCTTTCTTTCCCTATTTGGCCTGAGGATGTGAAGATATGAAGTCAACAGCCATATTGACAGAGTAAATCTTGTCCGCTTCATTATCTGGGATCTCAAACCCAAACTCTTCTTCAAGGGCCATAACAATCTCCACAGCATCTAGACTATCCAATCCAAGATCATTTTGGAAATGGGCATTCGGTGTAACCTACAAAGGAAAATGATAATTGAAAAGAGCAGTCACACAGAATAAAGCGTACATCTAAGATTCAAGTATGGCAACATTAAACCATGAAGAACTTAACTAGAAAGGTAAATGTCATAAATTGATCGAGTACAACACTAATCTTATCTTCACATATTATGCAAGAAATCAGAATGATGCAAAGATCTTACCACTCAATTAATTGGTGTGGTATTCAAATAACTACGAAGAAATTTTATATCAATCTAGTGGTATTTACAACTCACAGTAAAAGGAAGAGTAAAGTGTGATTATAACGTGAGATCGTTTCGCTAGTTAAAGGCATGACAATGTTACATTTACAAGTTCCATAACTTCATGGTCTAATGAACTTTGGTTCTGTTCATGCCCAAATATTTCTAACAACTTAAGAACTTCGGCATTGTTAGAGAATGCCAGCAGCAAGGGCCAGAAATACAAACAACAAAAGCAAATGGACTTGGAGTGAGTGAAAGAAGTGCAGCACTCCTCCATCTAAAATGAATCAACAAATCCGAGATGGTAGCATTCAAACTGGGACATCATAAATGGTAGCTCTCAAACAAATTATAAACGTGTTCAGGGAAGCTATGTGAATCAAACCTAAATACAGTTCCTTATAGCTTAAGCAGCCAAAAGAACGGAATTGCATTTCACAGTTCAATAAACCAGTAGACCTAAAGACCAAGGCTAGCTCATTTCCAACCTCTCGTGCTTCAGAATATGTAATCGAAACTCACTTCAAACACCTTACGAACAGAGCATGACGGGCTTACATAAACCAGTACACCTTCTAAAGATCAAGGTTTGGGAATGAAGAGAAAATGGCCTAGCGAGAAAACTGAGAATGCCCCACTCTACAACAAATTACGAGTCTTGAGCATGCGTCAATTTGAAGAAGCAAGAAGTTAGTAAGAGGCAATTCGTTGCATTCAATAATACCCAATAACCCAATCAGAATTGGTTGGAACGAAGAGGAAAGCAGATGGACACGCAGCTTTCAAAGCTCCACCTTATTTGTTCTTGAATGTTAGTATTGATATTATTAGTTAGTAGTTATTACCCAACGCAATTGCACAGAAAATTAAAAGAAAAAGAAAAAGGAAATACCTTGGAAGGATCAACCTTTTGGAAGTTTTTGACAACGGAGATGACCCGATCAGTGACCTCTGATTTGTCCAGGAAGGAGCCTCTGACCTCCTCGGAGAAACGGCGGAGAAAGGCGTAGAAGATAGTGTTGTTGGAAGGATTAGGGTTTTGATGAAAAGTAGGACATACCTTGACTCTTAGGTACTTTAGCAAAGCTGCCTTGGCCGCCATCTACGTATCCTACTAGCACCGAGCCTCTCTCCGCTTTCTCTGTTTCGGTGGTTGTTTATGAGTTTTTAGTGTCTTCCTATGCAAACGAAACTTCTTGAGCTCTCCACTATTCTGGCTATGGCCGCACGAGAAACAACTATAACGACGTCGTACGGCTAAAGCCCTATAATCCTTACCAATGCCTATGTATTTTTGGGAATGACAGGTCCAACCCAATCCCAGGGTCCAACTCAATCCGTACCAGATAAAAATCTTCGATTTAATTGATATCTATAAATTTTAACCGAGTCAATCTTAAGGAACACGAAACAACATAAGCATAAGTATTACTGAACCTGATGCAAAGCTTAAGTGGAGAAGAGATGGCAGCTTTGTCTGGAAAGTTTCAATTTTTACATGGGAGGCCATTAAAATTCTCACGCAACATAAAAAATGCGAGAAAGACAATGGCTTCACTACATAACAGAAGGAAAAACTGGAGCTTGGAGAAGAAACTGCTGTGACTTTAGTGGAAAAGAAACGGAATAGCTTCTTGTACGTTTCAACTACTCGCCTGACATCGCCTCTGTAGCTCCATAGGTATGAATGTTTTCCTTCAGTGACTTCAATATCTCTTGACAAGCTATTTTTTTGGCCATATCCCTCTTTGCTGCCGTGGATGTATGTCTGAATATCTTGCCGTTTGCTTCAACCTCTATAGTAACTGAAATCATGCCATTTTCTGGAGCAATAATTGGTTTACTCAGGTTGAAATGCTGTTTATCGCACAACTGGTGAAGTTCCCTAACTGGCTGGAGTTTCATTGTCTCTGGAGTAATCAAAGGTTCCAATAATGGCCTTATACTCTTGAAGACTATCTCCTTGTTGTATCCTGAATCTACAAGGATAGCCCCTGCCAATGATTCTATAACATCTCCAAGAACCTGTTAGGGAAGTAGGGAAGAGCCTAGTCAATATCTCAAACAAAAGAAGAAACATAGAATATATTTGGAAGGAATGTCATTATCAAACTTTGATAGTAGGTGAAATGATTATCGAACCTTTGCCAATGATGTCTCGGATTCCCATCCGAAAGAAGAATGTTTCTTAACATGTATAACAGCGTTGGCTATATCCCTATGAAGATCTTGTGATGCATGAAGAATATGTTTATGCAATTCTGCTTTAAGAGCAGATTGTGCAAAACATTCATTGTTCACGGAGGCTGACCTCATGTCAGTTAACATTCCAGGTGACATGTCAGGATATTTATTGTATAAATAAACCGTCATAAGATAATCCAAAACAGAATCTCCAAGAAATTCCAGCCGCTGCATAAAAAGTAGAATATTGGAGTCGACACTAACAAATGAACCATAAATGGTATATGAAACTGAACCATCCCCTCAAAGAGACATTAATTCTTCATGAAAAAATAGAATGAGATGTGATTATCATCAATGCAAGAAATGAATACCTGATAGCATCTAGGTATATCAGGAAACATATAAGAGCCATGAGTCAATGCTTCCAATAGTAGAGAAGGGTCCCTAAACGAGTAGTTCAACAGAGACTCCAAATAATTAATATTAACAAACTTGTCCGGCTGCACATGGAAACTCCTCTCATATGGTACATCAATGAAATCCACTTCTATACCGATCCAATTCATAAATTGCAAAGCTGCGACTTCACTACCAGCACTAAGGTAAGCACCAATCAGAGCCTCAACTACATCTGCAACTCTCTTACGCTTTACCATCCTCCTTCCTTGTACATATATTTTTCTCATGTCAGAAAGTAACTCCTCCGTCAAAGCAGAGGTTTCAGGATTATCACCTGGAATCATCCACTTTCTTGGATCAAAAGACTCGGTACGAATGAATCCCTGCAGTTTAAGAAGTTAGCATTCTTGTTGTCATTCAGACAACAGATGTTAGAAGCCCTACAGATAATATGAATGGAAAAAATATATTAATGTTAAGAATGTCTACAATGAAAGAGATAAAGCTTCTATGTCATTACTACTGATAATTTAATAAGATTTACCGGCAGTTTGCTGTCACATCCTAGCTTGCAAAGTGAGGCATTAGAAATAATCTTGTCCTTCTTAATACTGAGAAGGCCCTCATGATGATTTTGGAACGTTTTAAATAATTGCTGGCTTGCAGCATATTTAAGGAAAGAATCGCCTAGAGTCTCTAATGATTCCAAATGAAATCTTTCCTGGCATTTCTTCGTGGTAATTGCTTCCAAAACCTACCATGCACAACCGGGTAAGCTCAAGGCCAAACAAGCACAGATTCAGTAATGACAATAAATATGGAACTAGATACGAGCTTAGGTATGGTTAAGACGGAAATTAAATAAACCTAGATATACTGGTAAAACTGTAGAATATTATCAACTCATGACGTCATAAGTCACCGAATATTATTTTAAAAAGGACATAGCACATAAAACTGCAGATTGTAATTGTTACAGGATACCTTCGTGGTTGGAATGGTAGGAACTTCTGGACAACACTTCTTCAGGTTGCTAGCAATGAGCAGGGACTCCAGTCGATACATAATAGATGGGATGAATGTGAAAGTATAGAAGGTAGTCACTGATATAGGCCACATGATGATACTGCAAAGTTCAGGGGGCAACTCTACAAATGCTTTTCTTGATTCTACAAAAACAAAGCATAGAATATTCAAATTTTGATGACCACAGAAGTAAACAATGACTACCATATCAACAAAAAAAATCATGACCTTTGTCCTTCTTCTGTCTGCTTGTACAGATGTAATTTTTCACTTTAAAAATATGGCGAGCTTTCAATAGTAACTGTTGGTCATAACACAAAGTGATATTGTACCTGCAATTCAATTCAAGCTTGGCATTACTTCAAGCCACCTACTATTTTGCTTGAATATGAAGTAAAACAAATGCAAATTATTTCTTAAAATAATGTTACGCACTTTTTTTTATAGTATTCACTGTAAGTCATGAAACCTTCATTCTGATGCCTCAAATGTGATCTCCCATCTAAATCATCAAAAAAGCCAGTGATACAATAGAGTTCTCCATTATGTGGGGTGCAAACCAAAGAATTCTGAAGCATGCATTTGCATGCAAGACCACTTTTGGTCTGTAAAGCACCAGAATTATCCTTAAGAGGACAGTTCAAATGATTCTTCCAAGCATCTTCATATTTGAACAACACAGAAGTAACAGTTGCCCAATCAATGGAAGTTTTATAGCATGACACTGGAAGTAGAAAATAATCTACCAGAGGATCATTTTCTGCATGCAATATACTTGAACCCTTATATATCTTAGTCAGCTTGTGGTCTAACAGAACCTCCAAAAGACCGATATTGAACATCCTGCATAAATTGATCTGTTTAACAATGAAAAGGACTTCAGAATGCAGAAACAATACAAAATTCCATCTCAATTGCACAATAGCATTGCAACTAAGTAGTGTAGAACTAGATGCCATACCGTTTCCGATGGAAAGGTGAACTCTCCAGCATCTATCAAGTTCACCATCAATGAACCTCTTTCCACTTCTAATTCAAAATTCAAACTTAGGATTTCGGAGTCAAGTTCACTTGGGATCATGAGCACAATATCATGAACCGGAATTTCATACTCAAACTTCTGATTTAATTTGATCAAGTAAGAGTGATACTTCTGACTTAACCTGTGTGGACCGTGATAGACCAGATCAGGTGGAAAATAAATAGGTTGATCATCATTATAATGTATGCTCCCTGTACAATGAACAGTTTTTAGTGTTGCAATAAAGAGGTTGAAGATCATTGCAAGGGAAATAAAGTACTTGAAACTATGAAAAGGCACACACCAGCTTCTTTAACATGAGCTTCTTCCACAAAAGTATCTGGAACAAGATAATCCGTTAAAGCACCTAAAGCGTGCAGTTGTTTACATGCTTCAAGACATGCCTTCTGCTTCAGAGTTTTAATGTTTCCTTCAACCAAAATAGACCGTATAGGACAGCTCGAGGGGAGATGAAGAGTACAAGTCTTGTTTTCCTTCTCCATAACACACCTGGGAGCAGGTTTGAAGTACCTGGAGAGCATGTACCATAAAAGAAAACTCAAATGAAAGATTAGGGAAGATATTAAAACTAAAGAGCAAAGCAATAATCAAAATAAGTAATATGAATTACTAACCCATCAGAAGGAAGGCGTGAGCAGTAGAAATATATCAAACTAATGCTAGAACTAAGAGTAACAATTGCACCAGTGCTTTCAACTTGAAAAAAATTATCATCATTGAATTCATCCTCAAAAGATGAACAAGGAAGTGCAGCATGGCGTAGAGACTCCTTTCTCATTATATCACCACTTGCAAGATACTTCTCCATTCGAGATCGGGTACAGATGTCCCCACTGTATAATTTTGAAGATAAAAGAACTAAAAAATTTATCACAAAGTTGCTCCTAAAAATAGATCGACTGTATGTCCTCAAAATGAATATGAAGAATCTGAAGGTTTTTGCAGCAGTACTATATCATGAGCTGAAATCTAAGATGGCTATGAACAATGCCTACCTCTTCAACATAATCACATACTCAGAATTGTGCATTCTAGCACGACCTCGAGACTGTATGAAACTGCAAATGGTGTCTGAAGGATCAAATCTAATCACTAAATTGCAGCTTTGTACATCCAAACCTTCCTCAAGGATTGATGTTGCAACAATGATGTTCACCTGTAAGAAGTTTATTATTTCATTACAACCAAGCGAGTGCAGCAAACGAATCAAATGGAATTTAGTTACCAATCCATCTCTGAATTCATCCACAATCTCATCTTGTGTCTTTCTACTTTGATGTTGCAGCCGTGAAGAATTTCCTGCAATGTACTTTGTCTTCCAGTTACTATATTTTGGGAGCAATTCACTGAGTAATGATTCAACAACCACTGCTGTAATGACTCTTTCTACGAACACAATGCATCTGATGTCCTTTAAGTTCCTGTATTTGTAAAATGCTAACTTCTGAAATGGAACAATCATTGAAAACAACCCAATTCTACTGCATAATAAAATAACTCAAACTTCAGATTAAATTACTTCATCAATGATTAAATGGTTAAAATAACAGAATATAATTGACGGATGTAATAAAACTCCCATGAAAATCACTTGTTAAGAACTAGGAATCAACTTTTTGAAGATTCCTAGTGACCTATCACATATTAGATGTTGGCAGAAGACCAAACATGATGATAGGTGTCCAAGAAATAAAGCAAGACTGCATGGATGAGGTTGAACATCATTGTACAACCTCATCTATGAGTAATGATGAGTTCACTGAGTAATAATGATGTTCAAAAGTATCATTCAGATTCGATAAAGTGAATTAGAGAAAACATTATGGCAGAACCAACTAATTTTAGAAATAGGAGAGGCGGGACATATATGCATCATGAGGACTTCTTTTCAATTGCTTTAAAAAATAAAACTCCTGCTTTCTTCCACTGTCTACTTGCATTGATCAAAAGAAGCTAAGCAACATGCATGTTCAACAACAACAAATTAAAACGAGCATCACATCATGAAGAAGCCTGACACAAGAAGATTACCATTATTAATCTTCAACAATAATAAATGAAACTGCTTTAGTCATGAACAAACCTGTAATCAAGGAGAGATTCAATGAGGCACACAGTTTTTGTAGTCAGAAGCCCCGCATCCAAATAAGCACTAGAGTCATTGAAGTCAC
Source organism: Erythroxylum guanchezii (assembly GCA_025629825.1). Lineage (NCBI taxonomy): Eukaryota > Viridiplantae > Streptophyta > Magnoliopsida > Malpighiales > Erythroxylaceae > Erythroxylum > Erythroxylum guanchezii. The sequence goes on from JAOTAX010000007.1 coordinate 29,606,055, forward strand.
GCCAATTTGGACCTAAATTTTCCGGCCATGAATGGAAGAAGAATTAGAGAAAGGAGGAAAAGCAATTGCAAAATGCTATTGAGGACTAAATTATCAAGTACTAGTATCATGAAGTCAAACATATTTGTACCAGTACTGATGTGATTTTCAAATGCAAGAGATGCATTTGCACTGAAAGCTTTAACAATTTTCTCACTACGGCTGCCAATTTTACCCATTGAAAGAAAATCAGTATCATCAAGCGACATGAACTGCGCCGCCTGTTTACGAAAATTTGTTAGAAGTCAGTAATACTTGTACCTGTTGCTAAATTGACTACTAGTAGAGAAAAGATGCAGATTATACCTTAAAGGCCAACCAAACACCAAGTTCAGTCAAACAATACATTATATTTAAATAGATCTTTGATAGTTTCTTTCTTGCAGATTCTGCAGTCAAATCATTGAGATCCAAATGATTCAATTCTCCTTCATGCTGACAAACATTTCAGCTATTATTAGTACCATTGTATAAGCAAAAATGGAAAGTCAAAAGAGATTAAATTGCATCAAACTTTTAAATGGTTGTTATACCTGTGCTTTTAAAGTTCTGATAATTTCTTCAACAGGCTCATAAATAAGGTATGGGATATCAATATGCTTGTAAAATTTGAATTTGGGTGCTGAATATGGTATAAAATGAGCAAGCACAGCTTCACTAGTAGTTGTGTAAACCTTCAACATGAAAAAAAATGTTATAACGAGTATTGAAACCAAAAATATTAAATGCGTCAAATTGTTTTCAGAAGAATAATAACCAAAAATTTGGAATTCAATGTCTTTAGACACAATGCCACATTGAACACAAGTTTTAAATCAAGCCTAACAGTTTAAGTTTGGGATTTAGTTGCATCATATCTATCTTTGGGGCATCTGATGAAGGACAAAACAATTAGATGCACACCTACATCTTAAACATTTTTCTCATAGAAAACATAATCCAACTTGTTATTCCAGTTCTAAAAATAGAGAAAGGTTACAATATCTGAGACACGAAAAAGATTTAAGTAACAAGTAGCAACCTTTGAATTCATAACAGTCTCAAGTTCACGAATTTTTTCCCAGTAACTGGATGATGTGTTCCCACCTGTGTGATGAAGTAAAATAGTACTCAGAAGACAAAGAAAATGGAGGCCAATATGCAGTGGCAGATCATGTCAAAGACAGCTAAGCTAATAGAGTGCAAAGAGTCTATTGCCAAGGCATACCCTTGGCCTTTATCGGAGAAGCTGTCATTCCAAATATCCTAGGAAGTTCAGAATTGCCAAAGCTTAATTGGCGGTGATAGAACTCCTGAAATGAAACTTCAAATTTCAAAACCAGGAGAAAAAAATCATGCAACATTCTCAACTACAACACAGCTAATGATCATAATGAAAATGCAGAAGTATAGCACAAAAAATAGCTTTATAAGTAGATAGGAAAATGTCTTGGCAATAACAAGAGAGTGCACCTATTGTTTTTAAAAAGCTGTACCTCAACTTTGGTTCGAACGTATTCAGGCCATTCTACTTAAGCTTGATCTTTACTTTTTCTTTAACATCAGTTTTTCCCACGAATGATTACTATGCTTATATTTTGTATGAAATCTATGAACTTATGAGCAATCATAAACAGTAGATATCAAACAAGATTTTCTATTGTCAAGAGTCTCCTCACCGTGTCAATGTTAAGCTATTTGTAAGTGCCTTATACTTTTTCAACGAGTATGCAACCAAATGATCAAGGGAGAAGAACTTACAAAGACTGATTCTTAACATAGCTGTTTTATTCTCAGAAGAAAAGTAGAGATTCGTCCCAAATGAAAACAAATATTTGTCTAAATAAAAGGAAAAGTAAATTGAAGAAATCAATGGAGAGATATTACTTACAGACATGATACAAGCATAGGCATGTTTACCCCTGGCGTGATGGCATTCATCAAATATCAAAACCTTTATAAAGTCTAGCTTGAAAAATCTATGCCGCAAGCCATCCAGCAAAATCTGAGGTGTCATTACAAGTAACTACAAGAGTAAAGCATCATCAGACCTAGTTTGGTTGCATTTCGCTTGTTCTCTTTCCGAACTTTAAGAACCAACCTTTGCAGACTAAGAAACGGAAAGCTTTTAAGAGCCATATGGAATGGACTTAAACAATTATTGAAGGAAAATGCAAGTAATAGTAGGTTGGTAAAAATACCTCATGTTTCTCTGTCTCTTTCTTCCATGTGGCAGCATCCCAGAAGTCAACTCCCATACCTCCATGGTACGTACCCACTTTTAAGTCAGTGTGCATTCCCACAGCTTGAGCTTGCTAGAAATTACGAAGAACAAGAAGTAAATCACACATGGAAAACACAAACGTCTTTCAGTGTTCATCACATCACACGGAAGATAATACATATAACATGTGCGCAATGCAAGGGGAAAAAGAGAGAAGAAGAGAAGAGGAGTATTGGAATGAGACGCACCTGGCTAATCAGAACAACTTTAGGTACCAAGAAGACAGCAATGAAAGGAGAAGGCTTACGTAGGAGATAGGCATAACTTCGCAAAAGCATTATGGCAATCAAAGTCTTGCCGGAGCCAGTGTCCAAGAACACAATCGTATTCTGCTTCAATGCCATCTCCAGTGCCTCAAGTTGATAACTTTAGACAAACAAGGAGCGTCAATGAATAAAAATAACAGAAAAGAAAATCGAAGACCAGAAAGAAAGCGAGAAGTAACCTCCTAGCAAACGAGAGAGGAGAAGCAGAAGTAGCACCAATGTCCATCTTCTCTTCATCCATTGATCAAAAAGTTTGAGACTTCGCAATTGAAACAGCAATCAGAAAAGCTTGCAATGTACAAAGAGCATCATGATGATACAGCATGAAAAAGTTAAAAAAAAAAACAGAGACATCAGCTCTTCTACCTCAGAAAGTTCGGAAAGAGGAACGACCCTTTTTTCCTTCTCTTGGCAGGCGGCAAAATAAGAGTTTTGCAAAGTGGGCAGTGGATGAAGTATCGTGCCGAGCACATCTGTAGATATATATAGTGGGTTAATTTTGTAAGAATCAAGTAAAGGGTGGCAGTCGCTTTGTTCCAAAAGGTCAAACTTGGTTTCGAAGTACCTTGGCACCTAAGGTCCTCTCACTCGTTATAGTACTGATTCGATCGCACTTCGAAAAAATAAAAGAAAAAGGAAAGGGCACCAAGGCGTGAATGAATGAGTGATTTCTGTGAGGAAATTTACGGTTAGGTAGATAGATTTTCTTGTCATTTAATCGTTTCAACAATTTACCACATCTAAAATAGATAGGATGCATAAACAGTAACGATTACTACAACAATCTTCTTGAAGCTAACAAACAAACTTGCTTCACGTTCTTTCTTCCTGTGATTCTGATATTGTTTCTTGCACTTTTGAGAAAATAAAAGAAAAAGGAAAGGGCACCAAATGCTCGAATGATTTTCTTGTCATTTAATCATTTCAACAATTTTCCATAACTAAAAATAGATAAACAGTAATGAATATTACAAACAATCTTCTTGAAGATAACAACCAAACATGGGCTTTCACGTTCTTTCTTCCTGTGATTCTGTTATTGTTTCTTGGCGGCACATGCTAAAATTCCCTCTTTTTCCGGTTTTGATTATGGGTTCGCTGGGCTGGGTCTGTGGTGGTGGGTGACTTGATAGGCCTAGTGTTGTTGTTCTTTTGTAAACAGAACCCATTAAATTGGTGGGTTCGAAGGAAGAGGATGCATCTAGCAATAGCATTCAGTTCAACTCGGGTTAACGATTCTACTTAGCAATGAAGTAGTAAGTGACAGTTGATTGATTGAACGCTTCAGACTTTGTGGGGTCTTTGTTCCAAGTAATAAACGAGGGGCTTTGATGTTTTTAATAACTTATGTTTATTGGCAATCTCTTCTCTGCTTTTGATTTGACAAGTTTCGTTGGAAAGAGTGGGATGTTGTTGGGAGGCGGCAGATGCACTCTAGGCAGGGCAGGGCAGGGCAGGACAGGACGAGAGCAGTTCCTATTTTTAGTCATCATTAATTCAAGACTGGTCGAGGGAGACTTGAGCGCAGAGTTATGTTGATCTTTAAATAAATATGTAAATAAAATTTAATAATATTAACTTAAAATTGGTTGACTGTACGGAGAATATGTTCCCACATATTTGGCTCGGTGATCATGTATTGTCATGTACGAAAAGGGATGTTCAGTTCTGTCATGTGAGCGATGCCCTCTTTCGGGGAACAGATCCTTCATATTTCATAAAATAAAAGAGGCCAAGAGAACAGGTCTGTTTCGACGGTCAAACTTACCAGTGCATGCAACGCAATAGCCAAAACCAAGGGAACCAAGGCAATAACAGCCCAAGCTCGAGAACTTCTTCTTCGGTGCTCTGCTCACTCCTTTCTTGGCCAATCACGAAGAAAAGTCTGTTTATGATGGTGGCGGAGGAGACTGCATGTTGCAAAAACAGCTTCTCCTTGCAACGACAAGCAGTGGAGCAGACAACAAATCAATATTTTGTTAAGAAACCATCCGAGCACAACATGAAACAGCTAGGAAGGAACAGTAGTGGGTGCAACAAGTTTTTCTTTTCATGGGTACAGGCTCACGATCTGTATCTGCAGGTCCTCCATTGCTGCCGCAAGCGGTGGAGATCAAAGCTCTTCATCCGAAAATAATAAACAACAGCAGAAGACGACCACCACCACCGCTCTCGGTAGCCAAAACGGTGCCATCGAAAGTCCATTGATACTTATGGTCAGAGAAATTCTACCCACTGTGGAGTGACCAGAGCACGGATATGTTTATTTATGCCTTTGTCAGCCCGCCATTCAGCAGTTCAATCCCACTTTTGGTAGATTTCTTTGTTATGAGGTTTTTGTATTTGCAGACAAACTCGTAAAGGAAGCAAGGTATATAAATATAAATTTCAAAGATTCCTCTTTGGATTTGATCAACCTTGTCTACTATCTTGGTTTTCCTGTTTCTTTGTTGCAGTGCTCTGTTCTCAAAGCAAAAACTTAGAAAGGAACATGAACATTATTATTTCTTTAGTTTGATATGATTCTACATGAAAGTTCACTTTTTTAGTTATATATCATATATCTGTAACAAGTATTAAGCAGGGCAAACTATCCGGTTTTTGACTCCATAACAAGCACCTTGAAATAACATCTAACATCTATGATACCCCCCTATTCCTTCTCATATTTTTCATTTATCAGACAAGTTAGTAGACAGGATAAAGGTACCGATACAACTTAGTCTTTTTCTTGAAATGGAAACAAGGTGTTGAGAGAAGAAAACAAACTCGCTCTCTCTTATTATGGAAACAAGAGAAACAGAGGAGCCCAAAAAGCTTGTTTTTGGTCCTTGAAAGGAAGAGAAAGGAGTAAAGGGACCGATAAAGATTGAGCTTTCAACTACCCAATTTGAAAGCATCCACAAAGAGACCTAAACAGACACCAGCTTTCCAGTAGTTCATCATGACCACAAAAGATTCTAATCTCCTCATTAATAGAGAAGGCGGCTTTTTGTACATGAGCATACCAATCCCTTCAATAGCAGCAACCACAACACCTGCAACTAGTACATCCCAATCACCTGTCTGTCCTAGGATTGTAGCCAATGCATTTGCTGTATAGAAACCTAAGAGTAGGAGAAATATCTTCATTGGGAAATTCTTTCTCGCAGAATTAAGCTTCACCAGGAGCTGTCTACCACCTGCACTCACCAATCTGCCCAGTCTAGTGCTACCAATGCCTGAAGGACTGGCACTATTCAGGCTATCTTGTTCTCCATTTCCAGATGTCCCACCTGTGTTCAAGGCAAATGCTATTCTCCACCCATGTCTTATCACAAACCTGTTCCAAGATGGGCAAACAGATGGTTTTATACAGTTGAGGAGATCTAAATTTCTATAGCTGAAGTAACCTAATAAGATTCCGGGCCAAAACATCCTGGTGAAAGCAAGATGAAGGAAAGACGCTGGTTTACGAGAATACAGAGTAATTTCATCAGATAATAGTAGGGAAAACCAGCTAAGCAAGACATAAGAAACAAAATACCTATGATGATTGGATGAACAACCACATACTGAAATCGATAAAATCCAAATAGATTCCAGAATTGAACTATTTCCAGAAACCAAACTGGGTTTGATTTAACTTAATTAAATGGGGACTTAAATAAGTACGGAGTTGCAATTGAGGAGGTAAAGAAAAAGTACCTACTTTCTGTGAAAAGATGGAGACTTAAAGCCAATCCATCGGTTAAACATGGCTTCACTGCTCGACTTCTGCGTAGCAGAAATTGGGAGGACTGCACAAAAGCATGAAGATGATGTTTCTGTGTCCATTATTGTTGACAAACCAGAGTGTAGCATCCTTGCTCCCGTCATTGAACAGCCCATCAACTAAAAATGCACCAATTCAGAGAAAACCATTTTTGTTAGAGCATCTTTACTCAAAAAGCTCAACTTATCTACCAATACCTTGTAATGCAACGATCTTTAACCCTAAAACCTTAAAAATTTGAATGGAAGCAAGATAACTTATCGGAATAGAATGAGCAGAAGATTAACCTCTAATGTGAAGAAAGTATGGGCTTTCACTGCTTTGTGCTGGATCCTACTTTGAGAGTGACATTAACCGAGGCACACCGTCTCTTCCGTTGCTTGTGACGTAGAAGAAAGGAACAGAAAGAAGGCAGAGGAAGCGCGAAGCCAGCCAAGCTATCATAAGCTAAAAAAATAAGAAAAAAGGTTAAATCCTAAAATACAGGTGGCACGATTGGATAGGAAGTACCTTTCTTATGGCATAGGCTTCGCTGCAGAGAATCAGAACCCAACTTGAAGAAAGAGACGCCATTTTCACCGGCATTAACCTTCTTCTTCTTCTACTACAAACAGTTCTGGCGGTTTTGGGGTTTGGAGGAAACATGACAAGTCGTGTGTCGTTGTTGTTGATATCAGTAATCCTATTTTGGCTTAGCCTCATATCCATTCCAACTCTTGCAGCCCATCGACAACAAGATGAACTCGTCCACGAAGAAGAAGAAGAAGAAATGGGAGGAGACGGATTGATAACTTCACAACCTGAAAAATGGCAAGGTAGAGTCATAAAAGTCGAAGGAGGCCCCGAATCAGTGATATGGGTAGTCCAGCTTTCTGATCTCCACTTCAGCGTACACCACCCTGATAGGGCCTCTGACTTTAGGAATATCGTTGGTCCTGCTCTTAGCATGATCAATCCCTCCCTTGTTCTCATCACCGGTGATCTCACTGGTATGTTATGGTATTGGTGTTTTTCTTTTCCAAATCCAGTTTCTCTTCTTTCTTTTTTTTTTCTATGTTAAGAGTTGATGAATGCCATATTTGAAATTGATCTCGCGTCACGTTCTGCTGTATCAATTTGTTTGTCATTATGACACTTCCTTTTATGAATGCTCAAATAAAAATTGGTTCTTGCATGTTCATCTTAAGTCCAGTCATAATTCACATATACCTCTAATAGCTAGCAGCTTTTGTTTGAGCATTCTGGAGAGCTTACCATGTGTTGTAATGGGCACCAATTACTTGAAATTTGATTTTATTTTTCTTTGGGCTCGAATTGATACATCAAACCAAACTGATGACATGTTGAACACATCCTAGAGTTCTTTAACGCATCACTAGTTTCTTAAAATTCAAGTGGATCTTACCATTTGTGTGTGAGCTATATTTCCCAAGTTCCCACAACCCGTTTTCACGGTTTAGGCTGCTCCCATTTTGCTTGCCATTACTACGGAATGCGCTTTTGCTATCTTTTCCTTTGGTTACTAAGATAGAAAACATTCAACAGAAAGACGTGAAGCATCTGAAACACATCTGGCTGCGTAAGTCCTTGTCATGATATTTGCTTGCTTTCTTTGCTAGGTTCGTTTTTATGTTCCATCATTTGCCATTTAGTCCTGATCTCGTCTCTCAATAGTCAATACTGGTCCGAAATAGTTATATTTGTAAGGATCAGCCTTTGGACAAACAAGATTCAGTTTTGATGCTATTTTCCATATTTTCTTTATTGATAAGTCACAAGCATCTCCTGTGTCCTTTTCTCATGCATGCACTTTTTAAATATGAGTGTGAACCACATGATACTCTGGATTTACGCCTGATTTTCTATTCAAGTATTGCTAGATGAGGCTTGTAAAAAATATTCTGTACTTGTCTTGAGCAGATGGGAAAAGCAAGGATATGTTGACCATGAAACAAAATGAGGGGGATTGGCTAGAATACCAGAATGTAATGGAAGACGTCATAAAAAGAAGTGGCCTGGATAAGAGCATCTTCTTTGATCTCAGAGGAAATCATGACAATTTCGGTGTGCCACTAGTAGGTGGATTATTTGATTTCTTTTCAAAGTACAGCATTAATGGGCAACTGGGAAGAAGGAAAAATGTCAACAGTATAACCCTTGAGGTCAGTTGTTCCATTTTGAAGAGATTAACAATAGTCACTGTCCTAGATACTCCTAGGGACATGGTTTTGAATTCTATTTCCTGAAAGTTGATTTATTTAAATTCCTTCCTTTTCTTCCACATTTTTGTATGGCCCAAACTTTCATCTTATTCAGTATTTTGTGCTTGATTAGGTCGCATATGTCATCATTGTTTCTGTCCTCTTTCTTAGTTAATTTCATCAGAAATTATTTGATCTGCTTTGACAACTCTCTCCATTTTTGACCATCTTTCCCTTCTCCATTTTCTGTCCTTCCCACTTCATAAAATAGAACATGCAAATGGTTGCAGATGGTATGGAATAGATTATTCTTAGCAAGAAAGGTCAAGTGTGAAGTGCTATTCTTGAGAACATATTTATTCTCTCCTTATTCTAAAAAGAGACGACTTGAAATCTATCCATCTTGTGTAAATGTGGCTTTTGATCCACCTTACAGAGGCTGGATTTACATTTCCATGAAATCAACTTTCAGTGTCCACATTACACTATTTTGTGAAAAGCCAACTTTTATTTTTGGAATCCTTATGTTGGTGGCACAAATCAACGACTTCTCTTGCTTATGACGTAAGGATCCTTCTATCTGAATCCTTATACTTTTTTGTTGCGTCTTCCAGACTGCCGAGCGGAGACATCTATTTGTCGGACTGGATAGCACGTCCAGGACTGGATTACGGGGCCCTACTAATCTTTTTGGGCATCCTACTGATCAACTGTTGAGTCAAATAGATATTCAACTATCACAGTGGGATTCTCAGTCAGAGAAACCTGTGACTAAGATAGCCTTTGGACATTTTCCACTCTCCTTTTCTGCAATCTCACGTTCTAAGAAGAGCTTGAAAGACGTATTTCTCAAGCATTCTTTATCGGCTTATCTATGTGGGCATCTTCATACAAAGTTTGGTAAGAATCTGAAAAGGCTTCACATGTCAGATCAAAAGTATCCATTCTCTGAGTTGTTCCAGTTAAATATTCATCAATTTCCTTCCCAAAGAACTGTAAACTGTTCATTAGGAGCCCCAATACCTAAGGAATTCTGGGAGTGGGAGATGGGTGATTGGAGGAAAAGTAGAGCCATGCGGATTACGACTGTCGATAGAGGTCATGTTTCATATGTGGACATTGATTTAAAGTCTGGAACCAAGAAAACCATTGTACTGCCAACATTTCCTCTGGACTCCCGTTTTACATCGACATTCTCGGGGCACCAAAGTTATGAATGTCAACACAAGATCCTTTCATCTTTTGGGACAGTTAGAACTCTCGTCTTTTCAGTTTCTCCAGTTATGTCAGTTATTGCTAGGATCTATGACACAAGACCTGGAACATCAGACTTGGTCTTGGAAACACCCATGACAAAGCTTGTGGGGGAGAAGACCAGGGGAGATCTTTATGCAGCTCCATGGAACTATCAAGCTTTTGAGGATTCATCTCCTGATAGATTCTGGCTGGAAGTAGAAGCGATCGACATAATGGGAAGATCCACTTTGAGTGAACCAAGACCATTTTCTATAAATGGCTTAACTGCCAAGATCTCATGGACATGGAAGGAATTTTTCGTCATGGGTTGCCAATGGTCTGCCTTGTACTATCCAATTCTCTGGGTTGTTATATATTCAACAATATTGATTCTTCTCGTCCCTAAATTTCTCCCTGTTTTCTCCATAAGGCAATACTCTTACAAGTCCTTTATCAATGAAAAAGGCTTCTTAAGAGGTGTGGCATGGGTTCTACAGGATCTTTGTAGAATTACCATGGTATGGCTTGGTACTCTAGGATACTTAATTTACCTCATATTATGCCCCTGGTTTATTGGCCAGGTTTTCACAGATGGTGATGACAGGGGATACATGACCTACATGGGATGGGTGGTAAAAACTTCTAAGAACAATGGAAAACATGAATACATTGGATTTCCTGACATAATGGTGGTTGTTCTTCCCCACCTTCTTTTTGTGGTTTTACCGACTATTTTTGTGACTGCGGCATTGGCCGCAGAGAGAAGTGTGTACAAGGAACATTTTCTGTTGCTTTCAGGAAAAAAGGAAGATGATGATTGTAGTCGTAACAGGAAAAGGCCCTTAGTGCATGGGGTTCAAGAAGGTGGAAGACCAAAATTTCATTTCCGTGAGAGGTGGATTAGGAAACTGCTTTTGTTGGTGTGCTTGGCAATCTGTTGGAAGCATTTTAATGTGAGTTTCCCACTCTGACTTAATTTGGTCAACATATGCATTGCACATGAGGATTGCTATCAATATTTTACCTAAAGGTTGCAGACTTGATGGATTAGGAAAGTGATTAATTGCTTTCATCGGTAATAAGTCTAGCTTGCAATCTTTGGCTGATTGGAATAGGAAAAAACTAACCGATTTATCATGAACCCATTTGTTACACTATGCATTTGTACGTTATTGTCACTTTATAACCCTGCTTTCTTGTCTGAGGAGCATATGCTTGGAATGGTAAAAGATTAGTTCCACTACAGAATTAGTTTCTGATATCTGTAAACTTTGGACTCTGTTAGCGGCCATTTTTGTACATTCATATATAGCTTTATGGAATGAATTATGGCATTTTACTCTCTATTTCATTGCTGAGTGCGTAATGTTTGCTTATGTTACAGAATTGTTGGGGACTGATGAAAGCTTATGAGATGAATCTGTTCCTCGATTTTCCAGTATATGGCCTTTCGATTCCACTGCTGTTGGCTTATACCGTTTACAAAACCAGAAGTATTCAATGAGTTATTCATAGACAGATGAATTGCAATTAAACTAATTTTTTGATACTTAAAAACACCAGACACAAGGACAACAACAGAGAAGCCTCGTTTTCAGAGACATGGCGGCTATAATGGGGAACTAGATGAGGTAGATTGGCGCAGAATATATTTACCCTTCAAGAGTGGGTATCTGCGGGCTGTATCATTTATGCTGTAATCAACTTCCCTTCACATTTTGATATTGTTATTGTTGAAATTTCATGTTTTGTAGTGAAGCCCTTAGGTTCTTAAATGGGTTGTCAAGATGGTTAAGGACCAACTAAATTCATGCCTAACAATGAGTTTTCTGCTCAAGCTCGGATTGTTTTAGACCCAGCTTGATCCTGTTGAAGCTTAGATTCGAGTTTCAATTGGATTTCAAAATGGATTATGAACGTCCAGTATCATAGCATTGCCAGGGATTATTAAAATCATTGGAAGTGCCATAGCAATTTGTGAAACATATCATATTAGCAAAAAATGGAAGGTTTCATGGAATGTGCGTACGGTAAAAGACCTGAAGAATAGATCAGAAAACACTTTCCATCCAACTTCGGATGCTCCTGCTTAGTATACAAACACCCTCAATACATATGACACAAAAACCTAAGCACCAAGAATACATTTCCGTATCTCAAAGAATCATATGATCAAATAAATGCGGCCAGAACATTTATTGGTCATTTCTAACACCAAGAATCCATTGTGCAAGATGAGTTAAATAGGGTTCTGCTTGAGCTTTATTGCTTAAGATCGGTCCCAGACTCTCAAGTTCCGAATTGAACTCCCTCTCAAATTTACTGCAACAATATCAGAAAAAGAAAGCATATATTATATATAGGAAAAAGCGATTGAGTGCTTCTGTGCCTGTTATAAGTTATAACCAATTCCTCAGACTTACAGAATAGAGTCAGTAACCAGTGTGTTTGGGGTCATCACTTTTAGTGCTTGGGGTGAAGTTGTTTTCCATTGCCTGGATTTTTTCGACCCAAAAGAGCCATCAGATGGTTCCTCTGCCTTTACAGTGTCAACTGAGGATGATATCAACCACTGAGTCGCAGCTGCATACTGCAGGCACAAAGATTTAAGCTTCTCCACCTTCTGCAATCACAATCCGAATCCAAGATGATCACAAACACAAATCATGAAAAGTAAATTCGATATTGAGGATCAATGTGTTTAATACAAAATAATCTTCCAACAATCATATCCATGATAGCTTCAGTTATGTGACAACAATTTGAGGACCACTTCAACAACCTTATAAGCTACAAATTTGCAACTTGGCTCCTAGGGGATTGTAACTAAATCTATCTGAAAAGTTTCTTTACATAATTTTCAGTGCTTAACAACTCTTCATTCTTAGCCTGGTTCATCACTCCCCCTCCTCCCTCTCCTTTTATTTAGGGAAGAAGATTTTGATGTCAAATTAAGACAATATATAAGATTGAAACAAACCTTGAGCAATTCAGGTAAAAGAAGCAAACACTCTCTCAAACACTTCTCAAGGAAAAAATCATGATATTGGATAACCTGTTCCAAAAAAAGAGTAGGAAATAATGAGAATAAACTGCTAATACATACACGCAAACAAGGCAAAAAGATTGAAACGCACAAATTATGTTTTTGACAAAGAACATCGTAAGAATTTTCAAATCAAAGTTAAAAGAATGTACCTCATCTATGCTTTTTGCACTCTGAAGTCTGCTGTGCATCACATGCCAGTTAGGTTCTAGAACCTAATAAAGTATAATAGTAAGTATAGTTTCCAACAGCCACATGAAAACCTAATCACTAAATCATCTAGAAAGACTAGTTCCAAACATGAATATTTAGAATAAAACTAATACGAGTTTTCCTTCATTTCTTCTCGTTCCACAGAAAAAATTGAACTACACATCCCATGCCTTGGCAGTTTAGCCGATCAAGAATAAAGAACTATCAACAAGTGCATCAAAACTTGAAAATAAAATCAAAGAAAACAAAAACCTTGACTGGAATCATCTAGGAAAAGGAAAGATGAAACACCTAATTAGGCCTATTGGAGCTGTAAACTACAAATTATTTTATTTTTCAAATTTCATAGAAAATGTTAGATTTTCCCTGACTGGCAAGCAGGCATTTATATACAAT
>JAOTAX010000007.1:29619568-29631961 GCA_025629825.1 Erythroxylum guanchezii
ACAAATTATTTTATTTTTCAAATTTCATAGAAAATGTTAGATTTTCCCTGACTGGCAAGCAGGCATTTATATACAATCAGTTTGGATACCCCACTAAAATTCCAAATATTTTGAGTACCTTACTCACACCAAAAATTCCCTGAATCTGACAACAAAACTTTGGGACGGGAGTTGGAAAAAGTGTATAATAGCGAACTAATAGAGAAAAGGGAAACTAATAATGAGGACAATAAGGTAGAACCTGCCTCAAATGTCAAATAGTGTAGCAGGCTGTTAATGAACTTTAGCATACTACGGCAGAGCAAGGACGATCGAGAAATGGCTGTTCCATGCATGTTGAGTGCACGAACTCCCTGAAACAGCATGTTGTTGTCAGATAAAAAGCAGTCAAAATAACTGGGAAAACACATTCGAAATCCCTGTCCGTACCTGATGCACTTGCCAAGCACCACAAAGATGGCGGTCAACATGTTTGCAATGAAAGAGAAAGCGAAAAATCAATTGGTACTTCGCTAATGCTTTTCTTGAGATAACAATAGACAATGGCCACTGAACCTGGATGCCAAACACGAGATGAACTTTGGCTATCAAGTATATTATAAATCAAATATAATATTCTGAAGTAAAAATACTTGGTACTGAAGATTTGCACTCAAAGGCAAAGGGATTAACCTAAACTTCTAGATAATTCACAATAAGAAAATACAGTTATGATCTTCAGTTATGAAATGAAGGTCAAGTCAAAGCCACACCTTGTAACTCAAAGAAAATGTCTCAAGACCAGTAATACTCATCGGCTCCTCCAAATCAGTAATATTTAAGCTTCCCATATCAACATCTCTCAGGGTCCCTAATCTTTTAATCAGAGAAGATGTTTCCTGTAACCAAAGTTAGAACTATTGGATACTAACCTTTTGAATTCAACTCAGTCTCATACAGGAAAAGGGAACTTAAGATGCTCACCACAAAACATGTCAAGTCTTCATGACATGGATCTGTTGCAGCTGCTGTGGTACGGAGAGCAAGATCTAGCAGAGACTGCAATTACAAATGCATGCACTCAGATTCATCATTAACGAAAAAATGTTGGCATTATCATCAGCATCGATAACTCTTCTTCAAAAAAATTTTTGATAAGGATAAAATAAAAGGAAAAGACCTGCAGCTTCTCCACTGAAATCTCATCAAGCTTTTTAGTTAGCTCATCTCGAGCTATATCCATAAAATGAACCAAATAATCACCCTGACAAAAATTACATTGTATCAAAACTATAAGGTCAGATGTTTGCCCCTAAAAAACAAGTGTACACTTAAAAGGCTCGCTGAACCCAGCACAAAATAGAGTACAGATAAAAAGAATAAATAAGAACAGAAGAAAAGACTAAGAATCACATAGACAAGATACACTTGGGCGCATTTTCATATTCCATCTTATATTTTTACTATGAACTGAGAACTCCAACAAAGGCCAGATCACAGGTCAAGAAATCGGAGAATTAAATACCTGATCAAGTAGAAGATAGTGCTTTATAGATCGAAGCTTTCCCATCAGACCATACTACAGCACATAAAAGAGGATCACAGAGGATTTGGAAGCAGGGAACAGCGATAATATGAGAAAAACCAAAAGGCATTCAGGAAATATGCAAGAAATTATATGTCACACAAGATGACCTTGCTCACCTTCTCTTTGATCAGATTTAGGAGCTCAGTACTGGCAAAATCATGAGCAGATTTAATGCATTCAAGATAGTGATGGTTTGAGCCAAAGCTCATCAACTTGGAATTTTCCGACATAGGCACCTATCCATAATAATCCAACCATTGAGAGTTGTATATCACCCCAAAAGAACTTTCTGTCAAAGCAAGAAAGGATAGACCCTGAAGCAAGATGTTATAATAAGAAAACCTGAACGTTATGACCACATTCTCTCATGACATTCAAATATTTCCCGGTGGTTAAAATTGTTCCAGCAATGTTTGAAAGGAAGCTAGGAATCCCTTCCTTAAGGCTGTACCGTTCCTTCCAATACTTAGCATCATAGTCTTGAGTGAGGCTCTCCTATAAATGACAAAGTATAAGCATATATGGAGGACATTTGGTGGATCCACAATCCTGGGGATATGTTAAGTATAACCTTCAAAGGCACATTTATTCAAGGACAGTAAATGTACCTTTTGAAGAGATTTGTTCTCACCAATAAAAAATTCCCCATATGGATCGTCAATCACTCCTTCATAGACCCATCTGCAACCAAAATTACACAAATATCAGTCAATGTGAAAGAAAAAGCATAGAAGACAAAACAACAAATATGAAAGTAGTATCTGTTGAGATACTAAACAGTTGTAAATAGAATATACTTAGATATAGATAGGCTGTAAATAAATAAGATACAATAAGTTTGAAATCCCTTAAATTAAGGGAATACATTAGATAGCTTTAGATTTAAATTCCTACTTGTAATGTCCTATATATGGCTGTATACTCCTATTCAATATATGAGAAATAGAAAAATTCTTTCCCACAATATCAAATGATGCTTATAGTGGCAAAATAAAGTAAAGGTCGAAATGGATTGTGCTTAACCATTCTCTTGATCTTCAATGTTGTTACCTACCAACAGTATCATATTATATTAATTGTCCCAGTTCAGGTTTCACTTACGTAACTATGAAGCCTAACTTCATCAAGCAATTGAAACACTTAATCCAATAGCAACTCAAAACAAACCAAGTAAAAAGAGGAAAAAAAAAAGGCAACATTTAAGAAGCTATATAAAAAAAATCTTCATGGCTCTGTTTCATGCAAATAGTCTTGCACAACTTGGCAAAATTTTGACCTCATGCTTAGGTCTCAACTGATGTTGTCTTGGCAAGGGTAATTTTTTGAATTTCTGTTATAAGTAGATTCCCCTATAGACTTAAAAGATCAAAATACCCACATTTGGTGTGTAATACCCTTTGCATATGGGTCTCCAACCGAAGGGCAAGAAATTAGGTTAAGTCTGTCACCATAAAGCTTACCATAAATCTACTTGGGAAGCATTTCCAAAAAGATTCAATAGCACAGCAACTAATGTACCTTTCAAGTATGCCAAGATAAGCACTGCTTGCACATTGCGTCATCTTCTCTAGTAAGGACCTCACTGCATTATCACCAGCCATGGCCTTAGCCTGGATGTTGCAAAATCTATATCATAAGTGCAAAAACAAAATTTGAAACGTTGAATGGTTAAGTAACGTCTCAAGATAAAAGTACAACATTTTACCTGGCTCAGCAAGAGGTTAAGGACAGAAGAACCTGTACAATTATTTGATGTAGCCTTTTGTACTACAGTGGATAGTGTGAGCATGGAGTTCATCATGGGCTGCAACATTATTTAAGGAAAAAATTTTGAGAAAGGATCCGAGTTATGCTAAAACAGATTTTCAGAGGAATGCAAACCTGACAATAGAACCACAATCCTTGGATGGAAAGCCTTCCAAGTCTGAATTGGTGTTCAAGCTGCGCCACCATGGCCTCATAGTCCTGATAGATCATTCATAAATGAAGCTGTTGAGGAAATTTTCACACATTGAACACATAAATAGTGTGGGCCGCTATAATTTCACTTATATGCACAATCATATTCATAGCCTATCCCATGCCATGAACATGACTTCTTTAAGGACCTGAAGTCTATGTCAAACATCAATTCACAACCAAATCAAACCAGGCTAGTGCAACCTAACGCTAAACTGACCAAATAAGTGGAGAAGTTTGTATTCTAATTTATATTTGATGCAAACATACATACAAGTACCAAAACTTAAATTAAGAGACCTGTAAAATTAAAACCTACTAGAAGGAGTGCCCTGAGAGCAGCAGCAAAGGCATGATTAACTAAGCCATTCTTGAATTGTGACCTTGACTCTACAAACTGGTTATTCAACAGATAGCTTTTGCATAAAGGGAATATTCGTCTAGCAAGTTCCTGCAAAATGTTCCTTGATTAGTTCAGGTAAATTTTAACTCAATAGATAGCTCTTACAGATACGTAACACTTTTCTTATAACAGATAGCACATAGAAATATGCATATCAAGCACATAACAAAAGTGCCATGATGCAGGATCGTCATAGGCAGAGTTTCCTTGAGAATGTGAACACATAAAGATACAAAACAAGGATATATCCCAACCACAAGCAACCCTATCAATTACAACTATATCCAACACTGTTTCATAGAGAATTATCGAGGAGTATGCAAAACAAGAACCTGTTACCATAACTTGTCAAAATAACAAGGGTCAGACACAAAAAAGATAAACAACTTGCCAAAGAAGGCATTTATATGCAGCCAGATTCAAATTCACAACAGCATACCTGGAGTGCCAAATCCATAGAAGCATCAACATGGAAGGAAATATCATCCCCCTTTCCATGGAGTCTCTTAATAGAAATGTACCGCCCTTCAATTCCCACCAAAGCAGACATGAGATCATCGATGACAATAAGTTCCTACGTCCAAGTTGACAAAGAATCAACTTTAAATAAGGGAAACATCCATCTAAACAAGCAAACAACTGATAAAATGCATAAGAATGTGATTGACTGTATTGGTGTGTGTGGGAATATACGTATAAGAGAGAAGAAAACAATTTAATTGGTTTGTAAAGGGAACTACAAATTCTTTGAGTTCTCATGATCCCTTGATCGTCTTCCTAAGCAACATTGAGTAAGAATAATTACTAATTCCAAAAACCAATCAAGAAAAAGGTGAAAAGATCTTAGAGAGATTGACATATCATTCCAAAGTAGAGGGTGGAATTTAAAAAGAGAAATAAGTTAAAACTCAGATGTATACAAGAAACTCTTTTCTGCCACCAAAGATAATAGAACGAGTAAGGAACAACAGTGAGGCAGAAAGTTTAAGGAAAAGAAATGAACAAAAGATGGGTGATTAAATTGTACTAGGTTACGTAGAGCAAATTGAGCAAACCTGTACAGCCGCATCATAACAGCCAATCGCCTTGTCAACTCCGGGGCTTAAATAGACATGGGAGATTTAACGAATCAGCATAAGAACATCAAATGCGCATAGTTCTATCGATAATTCTACAGTGAGCAAGATTGAAAAAGAACAATAAAAAGATTAAGCTTGCGAGAGTGGGCTTGTAGAAAAGACACCTGAACGAAAATAATCCCTTGGAATCAGGGAATTGCGATGTTCCTTTCACTTCCTGTGAGTGAATGAAAATGTTGAATCACTAGGGAGAAAGTGTGATTATTTCGAGAAAATTAAAAAAAGGGTTAAACCTGGGTGTGGTGGAAGCGGCCGGTAAGGAAGGGTCTGTCGAGGTTCCAGCGAGGAGTTGAAGGACTTTCCATTTTCTTCTTTCTCTTCAAAATTGCGCCTTTTTTGGTTCATTCAATTTCAACCCCATTACCATTAGAGAGAGCTTCCTTCGCCAACTTTTTCATTTCAAATACTTCAATTGGGTCGCATCCTTACAGCAGGTGGGCCGGACTCTCCTCGGGAGGCCATCGGAGATTCCCACCCATTGGTCCAGTTTAAAGTTATGTTTTTGCATCATCTACGAGTTGCTTCTTACAAAATGTATTATTATGTTTTTATCAGCTTGTTGTTGACGACTAAAATTACAAATAAAAGCTAGACCAGGAGGAAGCCACCTATGTGTAAGAATATACGTATGTTCCTTTTTATTAGGACCTGAAGGCTGATACAGAGAAGTTTCTATTGCAACTACTACTACTACTACACAACAAACACATTCATCCGTAAGTTTAAAGATAGACACACACACATACATTTTTTAAGAATATAAATGGAGATCATGACAGACAAATTGTAATGTTACGTCTCCAAGGCAGGCAGGCAGTCAGTGGCAGGCAGGAGATACATATATTTACAGCTGAGCTGATTTCAGAATCTCTAGCTTTTCTTCTTCGCAATCCCACCTCAGAAAGTCATTGCAGCAGCAAACTCAGCCTTTTGAGATAAAGGCGAATGACAATTTCATTCCCATGCCTCCTCCCAAAACTTTTGCTTTTTCTTCCCCTCCCCCTCCCCCCCTCTGGAGATGATTCAAACCAATGATAAGCCCGTGGTCGGCCAACTAGTTAGTGTAAAAACTGAGTTTTAGCGTCGTTGCTGACACATTGCACAAATGGTGGCTGAATTGAAGTTTGCAAAAGTGCAATGTTCGCAGGACCAATGGCCTGAATTATCAATGTTTCTATTAGGGCCACTAGATCTGGATGTCGACCCCTTTCTTCCCCGTAGTCCCTTACAGCTCCCCCCACCCATGCTCTTCGAGCTTCCACTCCTGCTGCAGGCACCATGCGAATCCACATCTGAAAGGCCATTCTCTAATGCTCGGACTAAATTCTCAAAGTAATTCCGAGTTACACTGCACCGACATCAACATAGATTATTGACCATTAGATTGTACATAAATGAAAAGAAATAAACAAGTTAAAACGGTTATTATCAGACATGTCCCAAGCTATATATGACAATAGCACAAACATTCTAAACAATCATAACTAGTAACACATATATACAAATTTTACACCAATGTATCTCATAATTATTGGTTCCCTTCAAAATGATGATTAACGGCTGTCAATAGAACTACTCTCAATATAATGGAAAGCCAAGAATTGATTCCATAAAATATCACCAAAATTCCTAATAGCAGGCTATGAGCTTGACCCTTTCGAATCATTGCAATCAGACAAATGCAGGAAAAAAAAATTTTCTTGTACTTTCTTCGTTCTTCAAAGGTTGACATTAGAAGTTTGGGTTTAACTATCATCCAGACTGAAAGTCATGGTCAGTAACAATTTATGATTAAATAAAAAACCTGGTGAGTCCTGCAAGTTTGGTGCGGAACTCATTGAAGTCTTTTGATGGGCCTTCTGCATTTACGAAAACTTGGAGCTCCTTCTCTGCACATTGATGAAGTCTCTCCAACCCGGACTCAGCCTCCCCTGTATAATTGTGTGATTAGAACATGTAGAAAAGGTATTTGATTGATGAAATGTCCCACCTTGCAAATATTCGAAGAACTGTCTCTTGGCATGTTCATGTTCTGGAAGATAATATCCATAAGAGTAAGTCCATTTCAGAACTCGCCTGCATTCAACTATCTGCAGAAAGGAAAATGACATGGGAGAAGGCAAAGGATTATCACATAAAGTGTCTAAATATTCCAATATTCGAGAAAGTATATGTTGCTTACCTGTAGCCAGGCTTCTATTATGAACTTCAACTGTGACTCAGGTTGGCACTGTGTATCACTCAGCTTACCAATCTAAAAAAAACATGTAACCATCACTAACTGCTGCAAAAATAACTCAGCTCAATAGAACAAGTCAGGAAGTTCACAAAGTGGAATTGAGTCGAGGAACACATAGGTATGAAGGCCTATGCCTTGCTCACTTAGATTGTTTTGAGCTTTGAGCTCTTAGATAATCATATCCTCATGAATTATATTTCACATTAAAAAAAAAAGCTAAATGAGCCTTGATTAGTAACTTCTAATATTAAAAGGTCCTTGGGTTCTTCCTGACCTAAACCAAGGCAAAACCATAATTTACAATTCTTGGCAACATCTCCCCTGGGAAAAAACGATAAACAATCTTCTACATTTCCACTCTAAATACATGCTAGCAAATGGAATAAACTATACCAGTGTCACTGTTCAGTAAACAACTGTTGCTAACTATTAAACTTACATGTACATTTTGCATGTGCTGTAGGTCTTCAACTGCTTTTTGCCTGGACTGCGTTGAGAATGATAAAATGAAATCAGAATCTATATTGAAGTATGATGATTCAGAGAGTGTAGCATGTGGAGCATGATTAAATATTTATGACCAGGAAGATTAAATACAAAAAAAGACATCACCACATTCATGATTACCATAGTCACATATTTGTACTTACTGATTGGTTGGTTGCCCATCTTTCATAATAATGAGTATATCTCTCCAAAGAGTTTTTGGCCATTTCTCGACGTTTTTCTGCCTCATCATACTGACAACAGGAGCAACTAGTAAAATGAGACAAAAAGGGATTATATCTCCTGCATATAAGAACAACTAAAATGCCCAGTATTATCCTACCACACCCTCTTGCTTTGCTGTCTCATAACGATTGCATGCATAGAAACCACCAGTCCTTTCTCCATGTTCTGACCATGCACCAAGACAGAGCCTGCAGAAATATAGTTAAGAATCAATGAAAGTGAAAAGTAAGTAAATGAACAAAGAAAAACAAATTAAGTAGGTAGGAGAACCCTTAGGGGGGAGCGAGAAGAGGGAGAAAGTGTGTAGCACTTTCATCGCCTTACCAGCAAAATTCAAATTTACAAGGTGGTGTGCATGTAATATGCATACAACCTTGGTTTTTCTCAATTGGACGTTTACACTTTGGACAAGGCTTGGAATTAGCTAGAATCCTGAAGACATCAACAGCAGAATCAGTTAACATCAGCCAATAAAAGAATGTTTCACAGATCGTGCATGTGTAATAGAAACACTCTGCTCCTGGCAAAGCTTCATGGAAGCAAGAATGTGCACATACATACCACGGTCATTCAGAAAAGGAAGCAACCAACTAAAGTTGCTAAATAGTCGACCAACGTAAGAATAGCACCTATAGAAGAGAATCTCTTACATGTTTGTATAACTTACCATACATGCTACAATACAAATCTTTAACTGCCCTTGATAATTAGGATCAACTTCTTGTCAACAAAATTAACGGATGATATTTCACAAAGTCTCAGCTTTTAAATTATTCTGTTCTTAGGTGTTTATCATCTCTTACAAAATGCATCCAACACATTCCTATAACCAGGACATGTTACACATGTACTGGGACAGGAATGTCAACTACATTTTAGTCGATCTAACGACAGTCAATTGTTTTAATTAAACATAGCCAATCATACATCTTACAGCGACCAGTGAATACATGCATTAACTACCATCTAGGCCAAGAAAAAACCTTTTAGACACACAAAATCTGTACTCGATCAACCTCTGAGGGAAAAAGAAGAATCCTCTGCTTACCAATTAGCAAGAAATTAAAGTAACCCCATCCACCTCCTATTGACATACTTAGAGGAGACATGGTTTTAAAGTTTTCTCATACCAGTTCATGTTTTCAGACTCTGCAGTGTTCTTTAATATCCACTTTGCTACAGTTGCACAATCAACAGGACGATGGGCTTCCTCTGTACACTGCAAAGATCAAATTCACAGGAATAGTGTGCCAAGTAAAGACAAAGTAGGTGAATATCACTCATCAAGATAATTTATTGGAGATCTACACCCGCAACAGATATGAAAAAAGGTGAAAGCAAAACATGAATCTTAAGGTACTCACATTCCAGCAAAAACTATACGAACAGCGGCAAGTGACATCATAGCTTCCACTACCAACAACAAAATCCACGGCATAATCACAGCCTGGAGCAGGGCACCATTTTGTCTACAAAATAATCTTATTAAGATTTTGTACGCCAGTATTCATATGAAGTATCATGATACTGAAATTGCAACCTAACATAATCATCTGCCAAAAATGTTGCTCCATTTATGTGAGAATTCAGAATACCATGCTGCAGAAAATTACTTCACAAACAAATGATTTTGAAAACTCAGATTTACCTTTCTATTGTCTTCAATATAAGATCTGACAAAATAACGGTGATATTTTTTCTGGTCTTCCGAAGAAGCTAATGCATCAATCATATCTTGGCCAACAGCAGCAACACAAGATGGACCAGGACAGCGCAACATCAAACAACCCGGTCCATCGTTAACAGCTGTGCTGATATAGCCTATGCAAACCCAAAACATAAATTGATTCATAAGTGGAACTACCCAGTGATTAAAGCAAGAAAAGGATTACGCAGGTGACTACATAAAAAAAGTGAAGGTTGTAACAGCAAGTATCAAAGTCTCGATGGATTTATATTTTCACACGACAAAGAGCTCTCTTCTCAGTCCCTCTCAAAACTTCTACAGTTAACTTCAATTAAATCAATAGGAGAGCATCTGAAGGAGAGGTAAAGCATAGTCACTCCATAAACAATTGGGTAACTTGAGAAATTTCATCGATTCTCATCCTTGTAAACAAAGATTCACTTTAATTTGCAGTTGGGTGCCTTCGCTCGCCCCCAACCTCAATTCATGTGTCCTAGGTCTTTCCTAATCTTCTTATAATATATGATTTAGAAGAGGAAATAAATATATACAGAATGAAAGGTACACACCGGCCCAGCATGAATTACAAAATGGATGCCCGCAGACAGCTGCATGCAACTTTTCACAAGGATACGTTTCAAAGCAAATTCCACAAGTCATCTGATGAACGGGGAGATATAATAGCATATAAGACTTTGCACTCTACTCCAACTATAAGAAACAACGGTGAATTTTGCATCTACGACAAATAACTGACTGAGAAACAGAAGCGGAAATGCTTACTTCTCTACCATCCGGAAATTGGACAACTGCTCTTCCCAACAACCCAACAGCTCTCCGAACCCTGTCTTCATCTGCAAACCATTCATCATGCACCTTACACACACTCCTGCAAAGTGGATGGAAGAAGCAGATAATGAACAAAAGGGCAGGGAGGGGGTATGGTGGGTAAGGTAAATAAGAACAGGTGAAAATGAAGAATTTTGTTATCAAAAACAGGGAAACAATCAAGAATTCATGGGATTGAAATAGAAAACAAAAGTAGAGAGATACCAGTTGTAGTAGCGAAGGAGGATGCCGGCAGAAACTTCGGAAATGGAAAGTACAGTAGCGATCCTCGCCACATCTTCTTTTTGACGCGCACGAATATCTTCTTCGCTCAAAATGGAGTAGTTTTGCTGGCCAAAAAAAAATCTTCTTTTATCTTTAATCTTTTAAGGAATAACTAAATTCCATAAAAATTAGCAAAATTTTGATGATAAATGAAAACCCATCAAGAGAAATAAGAAAATTTCCTTCAATCTCCGACGAAAAGAGTAAACTTTTAAATATATAGGTAAAATAACATTAAAAAGAGAGAAATAGAAGGAGAAACCTGATGACGATGGAAGATGAGGTCAAGGGAATCATCGGAATCGTGATCGATGAACTCATAATCGGCAACATCAGCGTCGTCGCTGTCGAAAGCATCATCAACGCCGCTGTAGAAATCGTCATCGGCGTCTTGCATATCGAGGTCATCCTCCGATTCCATTAGAGAGATTGCTATCCGCAGTAGACTCTTAACTAAACAATAGGTATGCGAGATGTAGGAGATGATAATAGGAGAAGCGTTGAAGGAAATTGAGGAGGATGAAATTGAATAGTTGAAAGAAAAAGTTCAAGCTTTTGGAAGACAGAAAGGGAAAGAGAGAAAGAGAGAGAGAAACAAAGGGAACAAAAGAGAAAGAACACTAATTCTCTTATCTTAGAAAAGCCTTCACCTTTTCTTCTAATGTTTCCTCCTCATCAATTATCAGCTACCTTCCTTTTTTAACATTTTTATCATTATTTACTATCTCTATAATCCCCTGTATCAAGACTGAATATATATATATTTATATGTGTGTGTGCGTGTGATAATATAAATATTAAGATGAGTAAAACTTGCAAGTCAAATTTAACATTTTCACTATTTTGATTAGTTTATGTCCAAGCCGTCTTTACATTCTGTTTAGTTAGCGTCTTTAATATACAGAAACGGGACGAGACAGAATAGGACAAGACGGGACAGAATAAGAATTGGAAACAGTGAGATATTTGGTTGCGGTGGACAGAACTGAGATAATTGTCTTCGTCCTGAGTAAAAAAATACGTTTTGTTGTCAGGAACAGAACAGAAAATAGTGTTAATGACGGAAATGCCTCTGTAGTATAATAAGAATAGTAGATGTAATTCATTGATTATTTTATAATTTTTGCAATATTTATTATACAAATTTGAATTATGTTGTTATTATTATTATTATTATTATTATTATTATTCTTATTCTTATTCTTTAAATATTATTATTATTATTATTATTATGATCATCATCATCATCATCATTATTATTATTATTATTATTACCTATTATTATTGTTGTTGTTGTTGTTGTTGTTGTTTTTATTTATTATTATTACCTATTATGACTACGATTTACTGATGGTCTTATTTTAATTACGATATTTGTTATACAAGATTAATTATGCTATTATAAATATAATTATAATTATTAATTATTGTTGTTATTATTAGTAAGATATACTATTATTATTAAGTACGATATTTGTTATTATTATTATTGTAATTATGACTATTATTTATCTTGTTATTATTATGATTATTATTATAAACATTAGTTAGGAC
>JAOTAX010000007.1:29632061-29662161 GCA_025629825.1 Erythroxylum guanchezii
CGTGTTTAGGTTTCGACACTTTGCAAGGTTATTTTTGTCATTTCCCATTCTTGTCCTACGGACAAAAATTTATGTACCTCAGTTTTGGGAGGAACAAAAATTTCTGTCATCGGTAAGCAACCGGCCCAAGGACAGAACTTTTATGTCCTCGTCATCCATCCTCACCTCCGAGGACGGTAACCAAACGCTAAGTTAAATGAATCACAATTTGTACGAGCTGAAGTCATGTTCGGATCAGCTAACAAACACTAATTGTCATTAATATTATAAACAAAAATTAAAAAATTGTATTAATACAAATTTTTAAGATAAAATTTTATTTATTTTGACAATAATGATCAATTCTACTTTTCAAATACAAATTCTCAACAATATTGACATTAGTCTCTTCCAAACTAAGACCAAACCCTACCCCACTAAGTGTCTGTTTGGTTCAACTTTTGGAGGGTGAATAAGCACTTTTTTTGACCGCAAAAATTATTTTTAGGAAATTGAGTGTTTGGCTGTAAAATCCAAAAACACTTTTTTTCATGGAAATAGCTTTTTCAGAAGCTAAAATACAGCTTTTTGAAAATCTCAAATTTGAAGTTTTTCAAAAAAACACTTTTTCAGATAGATTTTTCAGATCAATTAATGAGCTTATTTTTAGTCCTTTTATCTTTATGTTTTGCATATAATTTTTACAATACCCACAAACATATCTTCACATTTATTTTGAGATTTATATAATATTATTTGACTTTTTTTACATTTTTTAATATTTATTTTTAATATTAATTTTACTTATATTATAATTCATATAAAAAAATTGGTTAAATATATTTTTATTTATGTTTTATATAGTTTAAAATTATAAAATAATTAATATATTGTGCTTTGCATATTGTTTAATATATTTTAAATAATATTTATATGCATAAATAGTTTTTATTACAAAATAAAATATAGTTAAATTTAAAAGTGCTTCTTATTTTTATGTTACCAAGTAATCTATTGTATGAAAGCTCTTTCAAAAAAACTATTTTTAAAATGACAATCAAATAGTCAACTAACTTTTTAGAAAAGTTCTTTTTAAAAAAGCTCTACTGATATAAGCCCATTCAAACAGGCACTAAATTAATTTGCTAATCAAATTCAAGCTTTCACAGCTTTTTCTTTATATTTTTACAAGAGACTGTTCCTGTGACGTTATAAACTTGTAATGTTACGGCTGTAAAGAAGCAATTTTACTAATTAATCCTGGCTAATGCTATTTGTACGTGCCAAATTTTCCTTTCTTTCTTCCAAATTCGTGGACTTCTTCATCACTTCATTGGGTGCCTCCTGCTCCTCCTCCTACTCATCATCTGTGCTTACAGGGCTAATCAAACCAACGACCTCTCATCCATCCAAGTATAAAGATCAATTGATATAAAAATTTCAATCTCAGTTACAAATCCTCGTAATTAAATTACAGTGCGGGGACATTCAAACCATATCGCAATGAATTATGGAGTTCTGTGTTTCACTGACTTATATCTATACCAGAGAATAGCCTCCTTTCCTGTACTTTCAGAGGTAAAATAGCAGAAGAGAATTGAATATATAATTGATGTTTATGAACGAAACACATGTTAGATGCTCAGACTGCTGCAGCCTTAAGAGACAGAAAATCTGATATCTTATTTGTGTAGAAATCAGGTTGAACGGAGTTGTTGGGACTTTGAAGCGCGGACAATGAGGTCACACCTATTATAGTAGTTAAGAAACAGAACCAAACAAAATACCTTAATCAGATCAAAATACAGAAATGATGGACAAATTACACCACAGGTTTGGTTACCTGAGAGAACAAGGAGAGTTTTGCAACCACCATTTTGTCCAAATAGAATATCAGTATCCAATCTGTCCCCAACCATGCATATCTGCGATTTGAGAATCCCGAATCTGCATTCATCAAATTAATTAAGACAGATTATTTAAAAGTACTTTGTGAAGTAAATATGACTGCATAAGACCTTTGAAGTTGCATAAAATTTTGACCATTGCAGAACTTAAACCTTTTCAGTTTGATAAAACCAGATTAGTTCTAAGCAAGACACCCAAGATAGCCATGCATAAGAGATCCCAAACTCACAAACAAACTTCAAATGCTTCAATTCAGAGGGTTAGATACTCAATCAGGATAATGAAAACTGGGCTATAAACGCAAACCGACAACATTTTGCCCTCAATGTGCATGACCTTATGCACAAGAAAGACGAGACAATCACCTAACATCACCCATCAAACTGCCGGATGCTTAAAAGTAAAAAAGATTTCTTATTGATAGCCACTTTGCTTTGCCTTGTACTGAAATATCCTAGCTACAGATATACCAAATACAACTCTATCAAGCATGCAGTAATTATTATATATGTGCTCAGCTTGAAAGGATTAGCAAAAGGCTAGCAGAAGCTATTGAACACGTTGAAGCGTACTTGTTTGCCAAGTAATCCATCATAAAAGTTGAGGGCTTCCCCACGACCAGTGGTTCACGTTGAGTCGACCCAGCAATAGCTCCAACCATAGATCCACCACCTGAAATTCATGAATAGTTTATATATTTACTCTGGGAGAAGAACAATTACAGCCAAAAAGCAGATATGAAGTGCAATAGAGGCTGGAGAGATGAGAACCTGCCCATTCTTGAGCATCAGTGAGATGTGTGACGGCGTCACGATTTGTAGCAATGAAGAGACATCCAGGATTTTCCCTTATGCAGAGCGTCCCATACCTTCCAATCACAAAGTAAAGACAGCTGTTACAGATGCTCATGAAACGGTACATATTTTTCATAAGCTTTCCACATCTATTGCAATTAGATCTAGGCAAGGCCTCTGGAGATAAAACTGCCACTTTACCTTTGTCTGTTAATGTTGGAGACTGAAACAACAATTATGGTTAAAGGAATATACCATAGGTGACACTGAAACTAACAAGCTATGCTGATAGAAAAGTTAACTAAAGTCAAGCATAAGAAATAATTTTCTACCACCTCCGCCTCCCAGATTCCCAACTTGGAATTAAAGCTTTCTCTTTTGAATGAATGAAGCTAAGTCTAGGCACGCTTGTTCAAGAAGAAGAAGGTAACTCACTGGACTTTGTAGTAGTTGAAATAGCGATCAAATCCGACCACAACTGCACCAACCTAAAAAGCAAGGAAGATTACTCGCAATATTCCCAAAAGGAATCTAATCTATAGCAAAAAGAAGCATAACAAGCTCGAAGGGCCAATCCAATAAGAAATTTCGTTAAGGGCGAGTAATAAGAGAAAAAGAAATTAAAGTTCACATCTTTATCGTGCTCCATTAGAAATCCAGGCTTCAATTCTATCTTCTTTCCTCCATCTTCCTGCATATTTGTAGAAGAAAAGCACACAGATAATCGATAAAGACGTAAATAAAAAAGCCATGAAATTTGATCTCATGATCACCTTAATACATTACAAAAAGACAGTAACTAATGGAGAAAGGCAACAAGTTATTTGACATGGCATTTGGAAATGTGGAAAACGAAAATGCAAGTTGGGGGAGAAATTGACACACACACACCGGGCCACCAAGATACTGAAATCCAGCGAGCTCGAGTTCTTTCAAGATACCATCCTCGCCAATTACATAAACCTTCTTGTCTTTAGGGAAGTTGATCGACTGCAAGTAGGCAGCAGCTGCAAAAGATGAAGCAAAAATCTCTTCCTGAAGATGCAGAAAAGGAAATGGACGTCATTAGGCTAAAGAATAAGAACAGAAAAGGGTAGTTAATGGATAAAGAGTAATAGCTAACCTCACTGACGTTGAGTCCAAGAGTCTCAAACTTTTTACCGTATTGTTTCCTAGATTTGGTGGAATTGTTGGTAACGAAAACCAATCTTTTTCCCTGAAAAAGAAAGAAGAAAGGAGAGGAATTAAAGGAAATCAATATATTTTCATCTCGATGAACTGGGCATCGAAAAGGAAACCTTGGCGCGAAGCATATCAAGCGTATCAGGGACTCCTTCAATCAATTTATCTCCTTTCCATATAACTCCTGCGGGATTATAATATCCCATATCACAGAAATAACACACGATCAATCAAAAACAAAGACTAATTTTTGGCTGATGAAAAATGAAAGGAAATACCGTCACAGTCGAAGATGAAGGTCTCAACGGAGTCGATGAGCTCATCAGCATTCTTCAGAGGCTGAGCTGTGGAAGCTCTGACGCCAACAACACTATCCATAGCTCTGGGCCTCCGAGTAGTATTAGTACTAGTAAAAGAATAGGCGGAGCTGGAGCATTTGGATTGCAGAATTGTGGTTGTGTTAGTTGTAAAGGGTGATAGTTTCTTAAGGCCTAAGAATCTTGGGATTGTTGGGGCACGCCAAGAAGAAAAAACTGCTGATAAAGCAGAGCAAGTGGAGGAGAAAGGGGATGCAGCCGTTGTTGTTGTTGCTCTGCTCATCATAGCTTTGTCTGTCTGTCTGCTTTATTTTCCATTTTAAAAAAAAGTTTTTAATACAGAAGAGAAGAAATGGTTGGGTCGGAGGTTTTTCATATTACGTCAATATGACCACTTTTACGTGGCTCTGGTCTCACGCTGCTATGGTTGAGTAACGGATAGCATGGGCATGAATTGAAGTCCAGATTCTTTGTCGTTTGTAAAATAAATCTCAATTATTTATTTATATAAGTTTTTTATAAATTTTATAAAATAAATAGTTAAAATTTTATAAGACAGAATAAGATAAAATAAAATTGGACAGAAAATTTTGTCCATGAATTGTGATGTGTAGACCCTAAATAAATTCTATTTAATTAACTCAAGTTTAACTATTAAAATCAGATTTAATTTAGTTAGAAATCAAATTAACAAATTCTTAAAACAATTAGCATAATCAAATTTGCTCGAACAAAAACTTGAATTCAAAATTTTCCAACTTTTTCTAATCAAACAGCAAACTGCAAGTGATATTTAATGATTCAATTCAGGATTGCATTTTTGTTCCTTCATACTTACATGTTGACTTCTCCATCTCTGTCAGTGTTCATATGCCATACAACAATCAGTATACACACCCCACCCGGTGGTTCTACATAACAATCAACCTACATACTCAATGCAGCATCTATGGTTAACCTTTCCTACAAGGTTGTCAGAATCAATGTCACTAATCCAATAGCATATGTTTATGGACAATTCTCTACATCACTCCTTGAGGATTGGAGTTTCTTGCAGAAGTCATCCACACTTTCAAGAGTGAACCAATTTTCATTCATCTGCAGTTCCAACACAAGTGACAATCAATTGCCGATCCTAAGGGTGCAATCTTGCATAATTGTAACAATAAAACCTTACAAAATAAGGGTATCCCTTGGTACTGAAGTTCTCCGGGGCATCCTGCACAAACAAATAGATGAAGTAGAGGACGTAGTTGCCACATTCTTCATCATTTCTCTGTTGTGGAACCTAGGCACATGGTTAAAACGGTAGAAAAAGTGAATACGCAAAGCTCTAACCAAAAAAATGCAAATCCAACAACTCAGGTCAAAATTACCTTAGGCACCAATAATGGAATACGAGAAACCAACTGCTCGTTCTCAGCCCTGCCCTCGGATTTGTAAATATCTAATACAAACCTTGAAACATAGAATTAGTTCAAACTTGACTTATTACACCTTAATCCAAGGATAGGAGAGGATAGGAGGAGGCGGATTCTTTTTATTACGAGGATCAAGAAAATACTTTATCCTTCTTCACCTTCCCCTCTCACACCCCTAACTTCTCCCCTCCTATTTGTAATTTACTCACTCTTTCTCACATCACCACTAATTACAATGGATAAAATGAACAGTTTGCAGAAACTAAAAGCGCAGTTACCTTCTGATTTCTGGTTCAAGTCGCTTCGGGTTTGCCATCTTGAGTGAATCCAGTAACAGCATACAAGGAGTTGCGTTTTCCGATTGCAAATCATCACCAAAGTGACAAAAGATCAAGAGGTTCCAATGACCCCTAAAGAGATGGCCAGCATAGTTGGTTAAAATTGCAGCAATAGTGATACAGTGTAAGAGAAGTGAAGCAACTAGTGATGGTAATGGAAAACAAAAAAAGAGTACCAACGAACAATGGGAACTAGGACATATTTCTTGGAGAAAATACGCTTATTCTTGATCCAACCCAGCACTTTTGGTCTTGAGGAAACATTGGCGTACATGGCAAACCACAGACTGTCCATGCAAGCAAAGATAATCTTCTTAGCTTGAGAGAAGGTGCACCACAGATTTCTAGAATTTGAAAAAGAATTAGCTAAAAACCAAGCAAAATCCTACAAATTGAAATGGAGGAAGAATAATGTAAGGTGGAACATACATACTCTAAATGGGATTCAAAGAGTTTAGTATCAAGTTTGCACTTGGATCTCCTGCTTGGTCGGAACGTACGTGAAGAAGGAGCTTGCGTTTTGCTTATCCTCTTCCTAGAACGGGCTCCAACATGATCCTCCTCTATAATAACAATGCATACACAAAGATTCCAATGAAATGAAGCATCCAGTGGCAATTAACAACAATAATTCAAAGAAGAAGACAACCAATTCCTTCTGCTTGATAGCGGCTCGGCTGGCAGTTAGAGTTAGAATAGAATGAAGCGTTTTGAGAAGCAGTATACCCCACTGCCTAATAGGGTTGGGTAGTATACGCTGTATCCCCTTCCCAGGCGTTAAGCTATGTGCTATGTGCTTCATTGCTAGCTGAAAAGCTATCTCTTGATTTCTGCATTTATGGCTTTGTTTGGGGTTTGTCTGTTTTAAAGAAAGCCTACCCGGAAGAAAGCAAGCCGTGGTACATTTTTTTCAGCGGTCTTTTTCTCTTACTAGGCTATTTTCCCGAGCTTTCGTGGCTCGAAAAGTGGAGTGGATTGGAGGGATAGACCTGCTTCTGTTAATTTTAGGTTTGTATTCTTTTATTGAAAAAGAAAAATCGTATCAAAACAGAATTAGGAGATTGCAAACCTGGAGAAGAAGTATCTCGAAGAACAACAGCTTCTCCTTCTTCTCCTTCTTCTTCTGCTTCTTCTACACGCTCTCCTCCCTTCCTCCTCATCGTGGCGGTGGCGGTGGCGGTGGCGGTGAATCGTTCGTTCTCTCTGATTTACAACATAAATAAGTAGCCTAAAGTAAAAATGGATTATTATATATATTTTCAATATTTTTTAATCTTAAAAAAGGTAAAAAGAACTAAAGAACAATAAATAAAGTTTATTTATTTATTTGTTTATTTATATAATAAATCGTGTAAATAAATAAAAATATTTGAGTGAAGGAGAGGAAGGTTACTTATTTTCTCTGCACGCCGTTTTGCAGCAGCAAGCTTCTCCGCTCCCAAAACCCATGGCAGATCCTGCGCATGCTCAGCCGATGACAATCGACGGCTCGGCCCAAGATTCCCTCCTCTCCTCCTCTTCTTACCTTACTCGCCATGAAGTCCTGACTCGCCGCTCTCGCCGACTCAAGCAACTTTCTCACATCTACACCTCTCATTACTGGGCTCTCATGGAAGACCTTAAATCCAAGTACAGAGACTACTACTGGAAGTATGGCAAGAGCCCCTTCAGACAAGATCATAAGAAATCCCGTGATTTTGGGGATTCCCATCCCAATTTAGGGCTTCACGATCATGAGCAAGGTTTGAACAAGTGTGCTGTCCCTGTTTGCAAGTCCAAGGCCATGCCTTTAACCAAGTTTTGTCACCCCCATATTCTTTTGGATTCCAAGCAGAAGCTCTACACTGCCTGTTCCTTTGTGCTTAAAAGGTTTGTTTCTTCTTCCTCCTCTTTTCATTTCTTTTTCTATTCAGTGATTTACCTCCCTGTCTTTGTCTTTTGATTTTTCCCCTTATCAACAGCGTAACGCTGTTTCGTCGATTGTCTTCTTTGGTAGAAACTTGGCATAATCTCTGAGTTTTATATGTTCACCTTGTTCTTCTTTTCCCCTTATTTGCATCTGAACCAGCCTTTGCATTCTTCCTTCCGCATCTATATGATAATTTCATTGATCCTTACAGCAACTAATGTTGCGGTTGCCTTTGATGCCTCTGATCCATTTTTTTAATATTATATTATCTTCTGAATTGTATATCATATGTGTATGGATGCTTTAATATTGAATCCTTGGTGGTCATTCTTGCACGCGCGTCATCTTAATTTATTCTCATTCTTATTGGTACTCTGCTTCTGCTGTTCAGTGCACAGGGAAGGCCTGTCCTTTGTGGTAAGCCAATACTAAGGTCAACTGTGCCTGCCCTCTGCCCTCCTCACTTCCAGAAAGCTGAGACTTATGTGGCAAGAGCCCTGAAAAAGGCAGGTCTCAATGTCTTTTCAACAACTAAACTCGCACCTAAATTTCACGTCATAGTTGCAGAATTTGTTCGCCAAATCCAGCACAGAAGAAGATCTGCACAGAAAGAAAATGCAGCTAAGGTTTAGATAAGTAAGAAATCATCACTGTTGTTTAGACTTGTGATATTCTTTTTTTAAGAGCTGTATTTGCAATTGAAGAAAAGTAATAATACAGTGTGGATTTGAAGGAGGTTGAGACATTGGACTTGTGCCTTGCAACACTGATTATGTACACAATCAAGGTATTCGTTCCTGTTTCTTTTTTTTGTGTAACGACATTGGAATGCCATGGATGTCTGCCTGAGATTGTGTCATCTTTTCAGTATATTGGTCAATGAACTGTGATCTTTTTGGGTTTTAGTTTCTGAGAAATCCTAAAGAGTTGAACCAACTACTTGATATGTCTCCACCAACCTTTGAAAACACATTACAAGGGATCCAAAGGTGACACCCTGGATCTCCTTACACATTATAGGCTGAATTTACAAGTTGTTTTCAGTTGTCTATGATATTGAGTTTGTGAAAAAACTGTTCTTTCCTGAGTAGTTTTGTGCAGGAATTGTAACTTAAGTTGGTGGTTATTCCATTTTAATTTGAATTGGGCAAATCAACCAAAGACTGATATGTTAAAAGTAGGTGATCGTTTGTGATCTCAGCCTGAATGTGTTCAACTATTTGTAAAAATTCTAGGTTTTGTGTGGTTTCAACTTTTGGTGTTAGTAATAGTTTGGTTTGACCTTTCTGTTCATCTTTTCATGGTTTTCCTGTAGTGCTCTCTCTGTGGCTTGCTGCTTGCAATTAATTACTTTCCGTGGAGACACGATTACCAACGATGTGAAAGCAATAAAAATTAGATTCTTCCTTAAAGAATATTTCGAGATCTTTTTGTTAAGATTTACATATTTCTGTTGCAGGCCTTCTGGATGTAAATCAAGGGATTTTGCGGGTAATAGATTCTGGTGATATTCAAAATGGAGGGTCAGTTGAGCTCTCAAGGAGGAACTACTGACTGCGGGAGCAGAAACGTCTTACAGTTGAAAAAGAAATATTGAATATGCATTCTTTTACCAGAGAATCAGTGGAAGGTGGTTGATAGGCCTGACTTTCATTTTATACTTGTGTTGAACCTAGTTTTATTGTTGATTTACATGATCTCAGTTTTAGAATCCATCGAACTCTCCGACATTGTTCCCTCGGCTCGCCTGCTAAATATGTTTTCAAAATGAACCAGTTTTTGTGTGTGAGCCATTAATCAGTTAAGAAAGAAAGAGGCATGCATTTGGTGGTTATGATCATATGCGGGCAAGCAATAACGTCTGCATATTAGAGGTGGTTTTTAGGCGTTGACACACCCAGCTTCCATAAATTTCTTCCATCGGCTCAAAAGATAAGATTTGGATCTTGGCTAAGCGGGTTGTGTGTGCAGGCCAGTGCTTTCAGACACAATCCAGATGAGAAGATCAACTCAGGCAAAGCAACAACTCAAAGATCAAAACACGTAATGTATACACTTTATACATTGAAATGGGAGATGAAGTTGGGTGGAGATGGGGGAAAAAAAAACTTTATTGGTTATACCTTCTATTAATTTTATGAAAAATAAAAAGAATGAATCTTTTTTTATGGAAAAGTATAGCTTTAGCCAGAAAAGCAAATTAGCTTTTACCATATTTGGAAGATTCTTTGTATTGTATGGATACGTTAAAAGTTACGCCTTTGCTGGCAATCAGTCGCTTGAACGAATATCGAGAGGAAAATGTATACACGTATATCCAATCATGGCTGTTGATAGGATTCTAAATTCCATTCTAGCTGGCTTAGCTACTTGGAACCGATAGCTATAAAGCACTTGTCGTTGGATCCTCTGTGTCTCTGAATCCTATTTGAGTTTTGACAAGTAAATCTGCAGCCACAGAACCGAGCGCCCCCCCGTTACACACGCTCTCATTCTGGTCCACAAACGCTTTGGCCGATCCTTTCATTCCTCGACAAAGTGAAAATAGACGACAAAGTTGTTAATCTTATTCTTTAGTATCCATTGAGAAGTCACCGAAATGAAGAGAAAGGTGCTATTCCTCTATATATTCTATTATTTATCAGTACGAGGATTTGTGATAAAGAAACAAAATTACAAAAGTGAGATTCTGTATACGTCTTTCAAGCAATACGGTGAGAAACAAAACTACAAAAGTGAGATTCTGTATGCGTCTTTCAAGCGAGACGGTGACATGGGTAGGTATATAGATGCGTTAAGTCTATATTCTCTCTCTCTATATATGCTGTGAAGTCAGGCTTGAAATATTACGTTCTCTGATTACATATATGTATGTCAATGGGAGGAAGAGATCCGCTAGTGGTAGGACGAGTGATCGGGGATGTTCTGCATCCGTTTACAAGATCTACTTCCCTCAGAGTCATCTTCAACAATAGAGAGGTTGCCAATGGCTCCGAGTTTAAACCCTCTCAGGTCTCTATCCAACCAAGAGTTGACATTGGTGGTGAAGATTTCCGGACTTTCTACACTTTGGTACTACCTTACTCTCCTGTTTTTGTTGTTACAATTCCTGAAACTCTTATTGAACACTTTACGTTGGTTGCAGGTACTGGTAGATCCTGACGCTCCCAATCCAAGTGACCCTACCCTCAGAGAATACTTGCATTGGCAAGATGATATGTTATTATAATTCTTTTATCTTTAAATCCTGCTTCTTCTGCTCAAGTTAGTTTCATATGAACTCATAAAATATATACACATACGATGTTTTCAGGTTGGTGGCTGATATTCCAGCAACCACGGGAGCAAGCTTTGGTAAGTCGTGTATAATTCATCACATCACATGACTGAGTAGTTATCTTTGGATTCGACAATAAGTAAATATTTTATAGGGCAAGAGTTGGTATGCTACGAAAGCCCAGGACCGTCGGTGGGAATACATAGGTTCGTCTTCGTACTGTTTCGTCAGCTGGGGAGACAGACAGTATTTGCACCAGGTTGGCGTCAGAACTTCAACACCAGAGACTTCACCGAGCTCTACAATCTGGTACCAGTGGCTGCTGTTTATTTCAACTGCCAGAGGGAGGGTGGCTCAGGTGGACGGAGGCCAGGACCTAGCCATAACCCTGCCTAGCTAGGCAGCTCTAGCTAGCCAGCTAGCTAGCTCATTTCCCATTTTCTTTCTTTCTTTCTTTCTTTCTTTCTTTCTTTCTTTATATGTATCATCATCATGTCGTATATAATAGAGCCAAACCGTTATGAACCAAGTAAAAGAAAAAGGTTTGGTTTGGTTTGGTTTGGTTTTCGGCTTTTCTTATATTTAATAAATAAAAATTGTATGTTGGGGTATTCTTTTTTCAATTTTATAATTATTAGTAAAAAAAATTCACTAATATAAATAAAATTTTGAATGTATTATATATAAAATTCAGATTTTTATTTATTATATTTTTGAA
The DNA here is from genome assembly GCA_025629825.1 of Erythroxylum guanchezii. Classification (NCBI taxonomy): domain Eukaryota; kingdom Viridiplantae; phylum Streptophyta; class Magnoliopsida; order Malpighiales; family Erythroxylaceae; genus Erythroxylum; species Erythroxylum guanchezii. The sequence continues at coordinate 29,643,905 of JAOTAX010000007.1, forward strand.
AAATAAATTTGTTTTTAAGAAATTAAATTATATTTAATGAATAAACAATCATATGAATTTATTACATTTATTAATATAATATATCAAAATAAAAAATTTTATTTCGTATGTATCATTAATGATAATGTGAGTAAAATTAATCGTTAAATTATTTATTTATTTTTAAAAGAAATAAATAACGAAAATATTAAAAAAAAAGTGTGTAGTGTAGTTTTTCTTTTGATGAAAATAAATTGAAAATAGATGAATAGCAAACAAGCCCAATAGTTTGGCAGGCCCAGCCCATTTCTTTATTGGCTTTGATTACATGAAAAAAAGCGCCAAAAAAGGGATTGTTGGAGGTAAAGTTTAGCGGGAAAATCCATGAACGAAACTTTAGGTCCCCAACAAGCTTCGCCCTTTCCCTTTTTCGTTTCTTTTCTCTCGAACCAAATAGAACCCTAGGAAAGGCGTTGAGACGGAGATCTTGACTCGACCCTGAGTGAGGTAGAGGGTGTCACGGCCTCCAATTTCCATTCTTCAGCTCTTTATCTTTACAGATCTGTGTCAGTGTTAGGGTTTCTGGAACTATGGCCGACGCCATTCAGATGCTTGTGGATTCCGATGCCATCGAAAATATCACCGGCAGCGCCCAGGCTCCTACCAATAAAACCCTAAAGAGGAAGCGACAATCTCAATCGTCTTCCACAATCTTGCTCCATCAACAAAAGGATTCCCAAATCGAGGCCCTCCGTACCGAAATTGACTCTCTTTTTGCCTATTACAAAGAATTCATCAACCAGAAACAGGGTTTTGGGTTGGGCTTGGATTTGAGTGGAAATGATTGTGGTAGTAATTCATTGAATGCTCTGGTTGGCTTGTTGATGGAGGAGAGCGAGCTGCCGTTATCGAAATTAGTGGAGGAGATATATGGAAGAGTGGTGAAGCAGAATGCGAGCGTGACGCCTCTAGCTGTAAAGAGCACGGTGTTGTTTGTGGGTCAGAGAATGATGTATGGATTGCCCAATGTGGATGCTGATGTTTTGGAGGATCAATCTCCTGCTTGTCTTTGGTGCTGGGAGGTGAGCGTTTTGTCGTCTACGTTTAATTTATCTATTTGTTATTGCACTTGTTGCTTTCGGTTGCTGTATCTGTTTTTGGTTTTCTTTGTTTTCTCATTTCCCACTTACCAGACAGATCTGGGTGGTGATGTCCTGGGCTGATGTCTTGGTTGTTGCTTAAGATGGATGAAACTATGGTGCTGGGTAGTTACGCAATTTGCCCAATTATTGATTACATCCTTAGTATTTTTTGTTCAGTGGGACGTTGGAGGATTAAAGTTGATATTTCTTTGTTTGATATGTATGTAAATCTGATGCTATTGAACTCTTCAATCTTTTCCATATTTGATTCTGTTATGTCTCAGAAAGCATATGTGCCACTTAGTGACTTGCTTTTGTGAATGTCTGAAATACGCTATCCACTTACCCTTCTTGTTGGAAGACTAGATTATGCTTCAAGTTCTGGTACTGATTGGTTTGAGACAGGTTCTTTTTTTGCTTCCTGGCCTTTATCTGTTTGTAGCTTCTCGACCGTCTTCTCTCTCTTTTTCTTATCTATGATCGAAGAATGTTACTCGATACTCATATGGTGCTTGATTTTTTGCTTTATGAAGCTATTTATTGTCATCACCATTTATAAATACCCTTAGCATCTTACTAGTTTTCTATGTGCTCAACTAGTGCTCTATATTGTTCATCCATTAGTTAATTTGTTTTTCAATATGATGCAGACAAGAGAAGTAAAACTGCAGTCCAAGTATCTACGTGGCACTTTGAAAACTCGGCGCATATGTCGGAAAAAGATTCATGATAGGATTACTGCTGTTTGGGGTAGTTATATGTTTTCTTAATTCCAGCTATTTAGTTCATTGTGGTAGATTTCCTATGTAACATGGGTAAGACCATACTGAACTGAAGACATTCTTCTCCCTTAACCCTAAGCCTAAAATCTTGGCAGCCAAGTGAGTTACAGACTTGGGTAATATGTGCCCAAAAGTTTCTCTTCGTATCATATTATTTCGGAAACTCCAACTCACATAACAATTTCTTTCTTTTCACCAATAAATGACTCGTAAATTTGGCAGATTGAGATGCTTTATTCTTATGTTTTTTTCCATATAATTCTGGAAACTCTCTCTCTCTCTCTATGTGTATATATGTTGTATATATTCCTAAATACAGGAGAGAATTCTATTGTCTTTTCTGCTTCTTATCTACGTGACTTAAGCTGTTTATACTTGCTGCATATGTAATGCTGACTATTTGATTCTAGTTATGGTCATTTTATTTGCCAAGTCTCAGTGTTTTTTGGTTCTTTGCTTATGGAGGTTACTGATATCTTTAGCTTGTTGCAGCTATGATATCTGCATTGGAGAAGTTGGAAGATGATCAAACCTATCGAAGTAACTTGAAAAAAGCATCAGAAAAGCTTGGAAAAGTGTTAAGTGAAGCAGATATTCGCTTGCTAGTTGATAGCTTGCTGCAGAAGAATGGTGCAGAGATGTATGTACATCCAATGGTTCATTTCCCAAAATGTTTAAATATATTTTCTCCGCTCAGTCCTTTCTTTTCCCTCTCTCTATATGTCTACCTTCCTTTTTCCCTCCCTCCCTTAATCAAGTATCATTGCAGGGCTGATAAGGAAGCAAGAAGAGAAGAGAAAATGCACATCAAGCAACTGGAGAAAAGTAAACGTGAAATTGAAAAGGCAAAGAAAAGGGCAGAACTTGAATTCCAAAAGCAAAATCGACAAATGGTATGTTGTTTCTGTGAATGTCGAGTAGTTCTATTATGCATATGCTTTATGCACCTCCGTTGAAAAATAAATTTGCTTTATTACATTTTTACTGCTGCTTTAGAATCGTGAAAATTTTCAGTTCATATGCTTTCTTCGATCGCTTTCTTGAAACAAATTTTTATCCCCTTGATTGTTTCATTTTTCAGCAAAAAGAGCGAAAGAGGCTGCAGGAGGAGGCAGAGAAAGATGACAAGCGTCGTGAGAAAGAAGAGCTTGAGATGCAGAGACAATTGAAGAAGGAGCAAGAGGAAGCTGACAAAGAGAAAAGGCGTCGGGAGAAGGAAGAAGCTGAACTGAAAAAGTGGAATTCCATAAGAAAACAAGCCTCAATCATGGAACGATTTCTGAAAAGAAGCAAATCTACTTCACCTGGACAGGTTGACCAGAGTTCAAGGTCCATGCCTGTGTTGTCTTCTGAAATGAGTGAAAAGGGGAATGAGTCAGTTACCCAACTAATGGATACTATTCTTACATCCAGTGGCGATCTTACTGCTGATGATATCTTGAAGTAGGTTTAATGCTCTAAAACTCTCTCCATACTGTATCAGAGGAGAAGACTTAGCCATCCTAATCTTTCAGTCTTTTTGTTGATGACTATGGCTGATATGCTTTGCAGGTCGCATTTGTCTTCTTGGCATCATTTTGGTCGCGCTCTTCGCTCAAACAAAAAACAACATTGGAGCATACGTCAAAAGCCTAAAATTGAGCTATTGAAAGAACTTAAGTTGACTGATGCAAGGGAACTGGCTCATGATGACGAGTCAAGTATGGAGAAGGTTGTAAGTGAAGTGGAAGATAAGACTTCCGTGGATAGATCATCTTTTACTAATTTGGGTAGTTCTTCTCCTGGCTCTAAAAAGTGCAAACGGAGAAAGCAGTTATTGCAGTTTGATAAGAGCCATAGGCCTGCTTTTTATGGTATTTGGCCAAAGCAAAGGTATACATCTTTACTTGATACTTGTGTCATAAAAAGTTAATGTAGGAATTTGCGTGTATCTGGAGTATCTGATGTTCCTTGCTGAACTGTTAATAGTGCTTACTTTTGATTGTAGCAAGTGGTTGATACTGATGCATTTAGTTCATGATGATGATTGGTATTTAAACTTGTTTTGACCTTTTTGCTTCCTGCTTCTTGAATCTTTTACCTTGTAGCTGATTAATACTTTATTATATTAGCTCTTTGCCTTTGGCATACCCTCATTGGTCTTTGTCTTGGTGTAATGGTTGGAAATTTAATGTCCATCTGTATATTAAACATTCTCTTTGTTATCTATGTCTTGACCTTTGACAAAGTGGCAGCACTGCTTGTCTCATGAATGATTACGTTGGATTGGTCTCATTTAAATTTTCCTGGATAAACCCAACTGATACATTTATTCCGTTGACTGCGGAACTAATTTTCTAATGCCATCTTTAGTCAAGTAGTTGGACCGCGCCAACCTTTCAAGAAGGATCCAACCTTGGATTATGACTTTGACAGTGATGAAGAATGGGAAGAGGTGCTCTTTTTTATTTGTTGGCAAAATGATAACTTGGGCATTTATACCAATGATTTTCTGGTGACACTGATATTCTACAGGAAGATCCTGGTGAAAGCCTCTCAGATTGTGATAAGGATGATGAAGAAAGTTTGGATGAAGGGTTCTCAAAAGCTGATGAAGAAGAAGAAAGTGAAGATGGTTTTTTTGTACCTGATGGTTATCTCTCAGAAAGTGAGGTAAGGAAGATCATAAGGCAATTTTAAAACTGCAGGCTGTTGTTTTCAGTTTTCTATATTTCTATGGTTGCTAGAATGAATACAGAGCACAAGTTAGGATGAGCATCCAGTCTCTGTTAGTTGATACTATATAGTCAACATAAATCTTTATATGTAAAATGATTGTGCCTATTGCTTTAGGGAGTACAAATTGACAGGATAGAGGCTGATACTTCTGTTGAGGGCATAAGCAGTTCGTCGAGTTGCAGTCAAAATTCGGAGAGTGAGGAGTTTTGTTTGTTGCTTCAACGGCAAAAGTACCTTAACAATTTAACGGAAAGTGCGCTTCGAAAGAACCAGCCCTTGATTGTGCTGAATGTTATGCATGAGAAGGTCCCATTGCTGGTGACAGAAGACCTAAGTGGTGCATCTAAACTGGAAAAAATCTGCTTACAATCCCTTAGTATGCGCGCATTCCCTGGTGCATCAATAGTTGAGATATCAATGGACTACACGAATGCTAATGATCAAGATGGTTGCCCGTCTAACAGCAAGGACAGTACCATGCCAATGTCAACTTTGAGCTGCATACAAGACTCTGACATGCCTATAGTTGTAAGTTGGAATTTGATTCTGAACTAACTAAAAGAAAGAGTTTTGCGTTACCTTTACTAATATTGCTTCCAGAGACAAACTTATCTCTGTAGTGGTGATTTGGTTTGCTGTTTAACATCCTTGAATTATATGTCATGGAAGCTTATGTTTGATATTATGAATTTATAGGTGTCCACCATTCATTCTTGCTCACAAAGTATCAACAAGGTAGTTGAATCCTTGCAACAGAAATTTCCTACTATCCCAAAGTCTCATTTAAAAAGTAAAGTTCGGGAGATATCTGATTTTGTGGACAATCATTGGCAGGTTAGTGTTATAGTTGTCAATTCAGACATGATGAAGCTAATTGTGAGCTTATTCTCATGGCCTTTTAATTGGTGTTGCATGGCATTTTCTGCACTGAGTTACCATAATAATGAATTTTGTTCAACAGACTTATCAAAAAGAAATTCATACTTGTTACTGACTTCTTTCCTTTTTGAGTATGAAGTTAGTCTTCTGTTTCTTAGGATTTGTTGACGACATTGTGGACTTACAATTTAGTTTCGATGTTCTGTAAAACTATGAAGTTAAACATGTGATATTCTTGCATAAATGACCCATGAGCAATTGAGCATGTGATGGTAAATTATGCCAACATCTGAATGTTTGTCCTTCCGGTTCAGGTCCGCAAAGAAATTTTGGACGAGTTTGGCATGCCAATTTCACCAGGTACGTGTCCGCCGACCACTGATGTATTTTTGTATGTTGTTGTATGATATGAAGACTGAAGAGAAATTTTAATATTCAGTGAAGCGAGGAGGAAAGATTCAAAATATTTCCACATATTTTTCAAAGAGGTGCTTACCTCCTGTGGCCAAAATTATCAACTGTGGGGAGAACTCTCCCAAGTCGTCTCTGAAACCAGCATCTTCAGTTGAGGGGCAGCAGGTTGGGACTTCTACTCAACCATAAGGCATAGATAGCCTTCTTTTCATGTTTTGTGTTTTTCCAAGCGCCCACCATCAAGAAGTGTGGAAGTCGGGATTTTCTTAAGCCTTATGTTGTAGTAGTAGTCTGAAACGGATGAAATTTGTTTGTTTATCATGTAAAAAACTGAAAATGGAAGGAACATTTACTTTTTGTACAAATTCGTTCTGAATTATGCTTGCTTTATTCTTGATGAAGAGGAAGATACAGGGGGCAGCCAGTGCAAGTATATCATTTTATTTATGGGTTTTAAAAAATACGATATTTCAGATTAATCTTTTAATGGCATTTTGGAATGTAGAGATAATTTTTACCATACATAAAATTATAGAAACAAGGGGTAACGATCTAATAAAGATGATAGAGATGGTGTCTTTGTTCCCTTATTTTTAATTTTGTAGACACTTAGGTTTAAATAAGCTTGAAAAGTGAAAGGCGGATGGGGTGATCGTGTGAGTTAGTTTATGTTGTTTGTATAATCATGGTATAAGATTAAATCAAATTAGGTTGGATCAGGATAGGATGCGTAGTTTGGGCCTGACTCAGCCCAAGGCGAAATAAATCCACCTCAGTCGTATTCTTTTTGTCGGTCAAATGGCTTCAACTCTGGGCTGCTGGGTTGTGACTTGTGTGAGGTTTATGAGATTTTCTCTTCTCTAGTACTTTCTCATTCTATTCATTTCCTTCTACTATCTGTTACTGTTAGTTGTCTTCCCGACTCCTACTCCTAATCCTACTCATCCTTCTCCTTCTCCTATTCCTTCCGTTTCTTTTTCACCACTAGCAGCAGCTTGCCAGCTACTGAGCATCATATCCAATAACTTAACATTATGTCCTCTACCCATCCCCATCCCCATCCCCATCCCCAATCCCAAGCTGCTCACCCACCTCGTAAGTCTTCTTTATCTCTTTTTATCAAAGTATTGATTTCGTCCTTCTTTATCTTAATTATTACTCTTTCGTAATCATAACACTCGCTGTAAATAACTTTGCTACTATTTCACTACGACCTGTTCCATTAAGTTTTCCATCTCCTACGTTAGATTGTTCATATTAGGGTTTGTGTTCTTCATAATGTAGAAGGAACTAGCATCGACGAGGGTGCTCTAAAGGGCTGGTTTATTCTCGATCAAAATCAACAACCTGTTGGACCTTACACCTCCTCTGAGCTCCACGGTAGTCTGTCTTATCCATTTCCCATTTCCTTCTCATATTCAATTTCAGTACAGTTCAGTTCTGTTCTGTTAGTAGTCATTTTTATGCATATTTTTCATCTCCTACATGTTTAATAGCATTAAAGCTTCACCTATTGAATTTGCTTTTCATTATTCCCGTGAACAGAGCATTTCTTAAATGGGTACATCTTCGAGACCACGCTTTTATGGTCTGAAGGAAGAAACGAATGGGAGCCGTTGGCCTCATTGCCTGAATTGTTTACGTCAGGAATATCTTCTATCCCAGGTGAAGTTGTGCTACCTTTTTTTTTTTTTTCTTTTCTCTATCCTGTCTCGGTTAGACTAATCTTTGTTCACATGAAGAAAGATTATACGTTCCAAATTTTTTTTATGCGCAATATCAGAAAATAATCTATATAGTGTTCATCTTTGGCAAGAGGAATCTCAGAAGATGTTATCATTTTTAGGACCCTCTGACAATGTTTCTGTGGAAAAGAAGGGATTTGGAGAGCCAGAGGTAGAGAATGTTGCCATCCCAAATGGATATCAATCTAGCAACAAACAACAAGTTAAGCATTCTACTGCAGGTGGATTCAGTTTTCCTTACTCACCTTTTTGTCACAGCATAATTCCTGCAGCTATTTGTGGCACATGGATTAAGTGTTTTATTCCCGATCTATTCTGCAGCGACATCCAATGACGACGAGGATGATTTTGCAAAATGGCAAAGAGAGGTTTCTGAAGCAGAGGAAGAGGCTAATCAACTTGCTCGCGAGTCTGGGATAGATGATAATGACACGGCTGCATCACCACCAGATGGTGAGGAAGAATTCACAGATGATGATGGAACTATATACAAGTGGGACAGAGAAATCAGAGCATGGGTTCCTCAGGTTGTTGGAGCTTTGAAAGCTTTTAATATGCTCAACTTCTCTATGATCTAAAATTGGCTGGCCATTTGTATTAGGAGCTTAATTGGGGATTTTCTGTTCTAATACCATGAAATATCAATCAACTCTTAAAATTGACCATGACTTGATGAGAATTCTTATTCTGTATGTGTGTGTCTTTTTGATCATAAGAAAGTTCTGATCTATGGATGGTCATTCTAGTGAAGATAAGAGGGTTTCGATGTAGTTGCTCATTGTTACTAATAGTTGTGGAGCTTTAGGGGGAGAGCATTCCTTCTGTTCGTTGCTTATTTAAAGCAAAGAGAGAAGGTGAAAATTGAACCTTCCGTATCAATATTAAGGCCTCGATGTTAGTCCTGATCTATATGAAGGTGCTTGTATCTGCATCTTTTTGTGTTCGGAATTTTGAGGATGAGAATTTGCTTACATTCTTGATTTATTTGTGCTCCAAATAATTTGAGAAATTTATTTGTTGTGAATGTCTACATGAGTGATACAAGTGGGTGAATATGTAATTTCTATTTTCCATGAATGTCTAATTTCCAAATATTATTGTCCTTACTATTTGCTATCGAAGTTTTATATTCATGCATTCGTACACACATATATATATGCATATGTGAGTACATGTTTGTGTGCTTGTCTAGAAGGGTCCAAGTACGAAAATATATCTTCCTAATTAGAATTCACCCAATGTGAAGGAAAACATATCAATCACGGGTGAGCAATACGGTGTAAATGAAATGACCTTCTTGAAGGAAGAGGAGGTGTTCCAGACTGGTGTTGCTGATGCCTCAGTAAAGGAAGAGGTAAACGGTAATGAAGAATCTGTGGATGCTAAACAGAGTGGAAAGAGGAAATTGCAGGAAACACCAGCTGAAAAGAAGGTTTGTCTGTTCACTTTCTTTTTTATTGTGACCATTGATAGAGGACATCATGCCCCTTCTCTTCTATTACCATCTTTTATATTAACAGTAATTTCATTTCTGGGTTTAAATTGTTAATCTGCCGTCATTGGCTTACAGAACACTAAACATATAACTCTCCTATAAAGGGGACAAACATGTTTCTTTTTAATGTAGTTCTACATTGTTTCAAGAGTATTATTGACTCTTGTTCCGGATTTGTGTTTATTAATTGATTTAATTTTTATTGTAGGAAGCTAACAAGGCTCCCGATGGTTGGTTTGAATTAAAAGTTAATACTCATGTTTACGTAACTGGATTACCTGATGATGTTACTGTTGAAGAAGTAAGGAATTATCATGCTGTTTTCCTGTGTTAATATCCGACTTCCGAGAAACTAAATTTGGAATTGTGTTGCAGGTGGTGGAGGTCTTCTCCAAGTGTGGGATAATCAAAGAGGTAAGCGTTTATGTTATTATGCACTAAAGATGTATTAGTTCAAACAGTTTCTGAAAAGAAAGAAGCTTTCATTAGTTCTTTATCTCATCTCTTTTTGTTGTCAACGCCCTTTTTCCATCTTTATTAGAACTGTGCCTTCTTATGCAGATTCGGTGGTATTGCTGAAGCAGCTTTACTGACATATAACTGCATATGTTTTAGTTTAGATGGAGGTCCAAAGTTGTTACTTACCATTTTATATTTGAGCTGACTGCTTAATCTTATGGTATGAATTACTCATGAATGAAATGCTCGACATAGAACCATATGAAAATAATGAAATGGAGGGAAAAGATTGCTGATGTACTTAAGTAAACCATGATAGTGAGATTTGGATCTTTGATATTTTCAAAGGTAATTTGAAATGTGCACATATAAGAAGAAGGGCTTATACATCTGTTCTTGAATAGCTGATGGCTTGAGTTCTTATTGAACACTCTCTTCGTTGCAAGGCCTAATATTTGTTACCTTGTCTGGTTGTCCATTTCAGTTGCTATTTCTATATAGCAGAAACCTTATTCCCCCTATTCCATTCCTCTAACAAAATTAATGTGGACTTTTGAATTGCTCACATGGTGGCCATGTTGTAAATGTACAGGATCCTGAAACAAAAAAGCCTCGTGTGAAAATCTATGTTGACAAAGAGACAGGAAGAATAAAGGGTGATGCGTTAGTTACTTATTTAAAGGTAATGTTTCTGTTTCTGATTTTAGCTATGATGTGACTATCGAGATTCTTATTCTGTAATTTACTTATGCCTGTTTCTAGGAACCCTCAGTTGATCTGGCTATTCAAATTTTGGATGGGATACCATTACGCCCTGGTGGCACAACCCCTATTTCCGTCAGCCAAGCAAAATTTGAGCAGAAAGGTAATAAATTTGATGATGCTTGATACTTGCAGAGTGAGTATGTCCAAACAATCATTTATGTTTTTGTTATCCTGAAATCAAAATATTGGTTGAAGGGCCTGCTAAGAGTAATGATCCTTTTTCTTCCATCAAACAGGGGATAGATTTATTCCAAAGAAAGTAGATAGCAAGAAGAAAAAGAAGCTAAAGAAAGCTGAAGAGAAGATACTTGGATGGGGTAGGTACTCATTTAAAATTCTAAGATTCTGTAGTTTGGGTGATGACTCTGAATTATATCTTCCAACTTCTTGTCAGTTGCTGTCTTACTGATTAAATTATTGCTCTTTCGCATAAAATGGCTGGTAAGGATTCATAGAAAGAAATCACTTACAGTGATATTCCTGTTTCAATCTTTTCTAACTTCAGCTTAAGACTGTGTGTGACTAAGCGGATGAGTATGTTGTTAATCAGATAGTCTTTATCAAAATGATTGAAAAGATACTCCAAATTTTCATGGAATAGACAGATGAACTGGCAAGTTTATTTGGCAAAGAATTGGGAATGGTTTTGCATATCCATCAGTTAAAGGCGAGGCTTTCTGTTGATGGGCATTAAAATGGGGGACATAGGTACAGGTTGATGAGACAAACAGAAAGTTTAAGATTTCTGCTCTAATTTGGTTCCTTCTATCAAGGAGTATGCTGATATTGTCCTAAATCAAAACAATTCCTCTGTATTTCTAAGATTCTTACTGAGCAAAATCAAGTGAGGATGAAGGCTTCAAAATTTCATACCTTATTCTGTGTTTTGGTGTTCCCCTCGTGTAATGCCGCCTTCTGAGATGCAGATTTTATTTGGGTTGTTTTACTGAAACTTTTGTGAATGACTATTATGTTCAGTTGATATGAAGTGTTTCTTTTGTGGTAACAGGGGGTCGAGATGATGCCAAGATCTCTGTTCCAACTGCTGTAGTTCTTCGTAACATGTTCACTCCTGCTGAAATGAGGGTAATCCTGAATCTAATCACGATGTGGTTGTGTATTTCTCAATATGAACATTTTGATGGCTAGTATTAAACAAGCTTTTCTGTCGGTTCCCAGCATATGTTAAGGACATAGAATAATGGTTAAATGTGTGAAATAAACATTTTTATGTTATTTACCCATTTCTTCTGTTACTGAGTTCTATACTTTTTTATCCGTTTGATATAATCAAATGCTGATTTCTTGTTACTTTATTATATTTAGAGTGGATCCTGAGACTTGTGGACCAAGGCTGTTGCTTATTTTCTTCTTCTTCTACTTCTTATGCTATTATTATTGCTACTGCTCTTTGTTATCTGTATTAGTTTTGTGTCTTCACATTTATCTACTGATTGTCATCTGTATTTCTTGCAATGATGCAGTCGGATGAGAATTTGATTACAGAGCTGGAGTTTGATGTTAGAGAGGAATGTATGAAGCTCGGTCCCATTAATTCTATCAAGGTAACTGATTTGAATGGCAATTGTCATCTTTCTGCATCATCTCTAACTCCTTGCAATTGTTGGATTTAGGCTTGGTGATCTAATTGAAAACAAATTACTTAAGTTTGTAGCTGGATAATCTGCAATTAAGGATCAGATATACAAACCTAGTGCAAGACTTCAGAGCTCTGTATGTCTATATTATCTTTAGTATGGTACCTGGGAATAACTATAATCATTCAAAAGTACGTATTGCTCTTCATTTGATGTTAAAGCTTCTTCGCAAGGACCAGAATGCATGTGTAGGTCCAGCAGTCTTGTCAGTATGATTTCAGTGCGCAACTCAAATAATGTATAATTGAGACATGTCGGGTGATGGAAAGTAGTGATTATTTTTTAAATACTGTACTGATTATAGAGGGGAGTTGTGGGAGACAACTCAGGTTGGAACCTTGCTATGAAAACAAAGTACGACTAGTTAAGGTTAACTCATATACCTCAATGCTGCTTTGTTTCTTGTGAATTTAGTTGGAAAATTCTGGTGTTCAGATGCTTCAGTTATAAAGTGAAGTTAACCTATTAGTATTACACCCTGTATTTCAATAATTAAATTTCTTTTGGTATCAACTCTTTTGTTTGATTGCTTTTTCTGGTATAGGTCTATGAGAACAATCCACAAGGCGTCGTATTGATAAAATTCAAGGACAAGAAGGATGCCCAAAAGTGCATAGAGTTGATGAACGGACGATGGTAAGTTCCTTTAGTAAAGATAGTTGAGACAGATTTTCATCTATGGCATAATTAGAACTTAGTGGCAATATGGCTTACTTAATGGAGGCATTGAGAGACATTAGTTGCGACAGATTTTCATCCATGACATAATTAGATCTTAGTGGCAATATGTAGTACTTAAGGGAGGCATTGAGAGACATATGATGGTTTGTTTGTGCACTCATGGAAAGAGAGGAAGAGAAGAAAAGTAATATATTTTGCAGATGATCTGAGCTGGTTGGTTTGCAACATGAAATGTTATATGACTATCGTTAGAGCTTATGGAAGTTGTAACCTTGAAAATATCGTACATAGAATTAATATTGTAGATTCACTGGTATTCGGTATTTATGATTATATGAGTGTTGGTCTGGATGTATAGGTTTGGAGGTAGGCAAATAGAGGCGAGTGAGGATGATGGAAGTATTAATTATGGGTTAATCCGGGAGGATGATGATATCCGATTGGAACAATATGCTGCAGAACTTGATGCCGACTGACTTACAAGAGCGAGCAAATTGAAATGTACACTTTTCCTCGTACTCTGATTCCATCTCTGCAGCCGCCAGATTTTTGTAAGATGAAAGATTGTTGCGATGTATATGTATAGAGAGAGAGAGGTTAGAGACGCTTACTTTCTGTTTATTAAAGGGTTTGCTGTCGTTGACAATTCCTTGCAACAATGTCAAATGTTAACAATGCAGCCATTAATTATTAATTTAGAAAGTGATTAACTATCCTTCTTGAATGTGTAAATTCAGACAAGAAATTGAAAAGGATAATTAAAAGCATCTTGTATTAAAGACGAATTCTCACAATCTGAATATGTTTGTACGGACGAGTTGGAAGTGGGAACAGGTTAAGGTGAGTTTAGTTAGATCGTTCTAATTTAGAGCATATTTTTTAAAAATTTAAATTATTTGTTGAATTGATGGCCATGTGCTATAAATATAGGATAGAAATTCGGTGCCCTTTTATGTGTATATATATATCGGAGAAAAGTCTTTCTGCTGTGTCTGTATATATAAGAAAAGAATTTAGTGGCCATGTGTTTAAATATACATATAGAAAAAAAAAAGTTCACCTGCCATGCATGTATATATGGAAAAAAAATTATAGCTATAGAGATTTGGTGACCATGTATATACATACATACATATATATATATGAAAAGAATTTATCCAAGGTTCTAGATCAAAAAGTTTGGTAGTTATGCGTGCGTGTTAGTGTGCTCGCACGTGTGTGTGTGTGTGTATTTCTATATATATTTATGAGCTAAAATATGTGTATATACATAGAAAAAAATGTTTTGTAGCCATATATATACATATGTTGACGAAAAATTTAGTCATATGTCATATATATAGGAAACATGTTTTGTGGCTATATGTATATATATTGGAACAAAAAAATTATATACATATATATAGTTCACAAGTGTGTGTGTCTGCAAAAAAAAAAGAATTGAATAATAATTTTTAAAAAAATTTATAAAAAAAATTAAAACTTTCCTTCTTTTTCTTTTTCTGTATATAAATTATGAAACTTACATCCTATCTGAAATGTGACAAAACTCATGTTTTTCGATTTTCGTTGGAAATCTTTTCCCTTGACCATTTTATAGGAACAAACGTCCCATCTAATCCGGAAGATTGGTTGCTAAGCAGACAAATGTCATAAATCAGTAGCAGCGAACTAATTTTGTGAAGATAATAGAGAGCGAATCACTCAGCATTAGCTCAAACTAGTTCTTGAATAACTTAATCGAGGTTTTATACAAAAATACTGAGTGGCTAAAACTCAGCTTCTGTTGTCGCCTTCTCCATTTATAATATATATATTCATCAGGCACTAACAATTTGGTCCTCCTTTTCCATATGAGGCGTCGCGTCACCCAAAATTCGGACCAAGTTGAGAATGACTTTAACTCCATATAAACATCGAAACTGAAAATGCTAAAGTTTCTGACATATGTATTATTATGAAACGGTCCACTGTATGTGATCAAGACATCAAAAAGCATATAATACTATACTCATTCTATATTAGACTTGAAGATTTTCACTTCGGTTATTGACGTTCAAAGCACTACTTGATCATAGGGGGATCCAATTCCTCAGTTCTTGTCAAATCATATGATGGGCTCACTTAACAGATAGTATTATAGACTAGAGAAATTCAGAAAAGAAGTAAGAACAGAGGAAATAAACTTTGCTAAGAATACCTGTACTCTTATTGAATTAATGAAAAACGTTTATAGTCTCCATCACAGCTAGGAGACTTACTCTACACGAAACACAACTCCTAAAAATACTCATCCACAACCTCCACGGTTGAATACCAGCCCATACCCCCAGGAAACAAAAGAAACAGCAACTCTCCTAAAAAATAGGACTATTCATTCCTATATCAATTCAACACGTAAACACACTACCAAGGCCACGTAGAACTCTTCCTTACGAAAGACTCAGTCTACTCGAATGAGCCCACTCAAGTTCATATCAGCATATTTTCCCTAACTACGATTTGCAACTCCACTTAAGCCTTCTCTTCATTCTTTTCTATATCCCACTTTTGTTGGGTTCTTCTTTGATAACCCTTTTCCTGTACTTGAAGTATAGTGCAAGTTGGAGGGCTCCTAACATGGAACCGACGAGATTTGGTGTCTGCCGAAAAAAAAAGAAAAGTTAAGAAAACTGATAAATCATTAAATTGTATATATATTTAAGTATTTAAAAGATTCATTTTTTGTAATTTTTTTAGGGAAAAAGAAGAAGAAGAAGAAGGGTACAAACCGCAATAAAGAAGTCAAGGTTCATTAGTCCGAAAACCATCCAAAGAATGGATGAAATTAACGTGAAAAATGATAAGTAGAATGGCATATATTCCACGCTTCTTGTTTCGACCACTGTTTTCTGTAGAAATAACAGAAAGTTAGAAGAAAACAATTCATCAAGTTACATTCAGCTAAAATATGGAGATCAGTTACTCACCAACGCCACTAACGGAGAGGCATACATTACTACAACCGCCGCCACTCCGATGCACCCAACAAAGAGCTTGCGATGGTGGCGATCATCACATGCAAATATGGAGAATAGGACAACAAAAACGAACGACAGAATCATAAGTATGCTTAGTGCTGCCACCTTCACCTGCATGTACGAGGACAAGTAATTAGGTACAAGAAGCTAGTTGAGTTTAGATTAATGGATTTTAAGGAGGTTAGCTAGCTTGCCTTCTCTCTTGCTGGAGCAAAACATAGGTATATAATGATGAAGGATGACTCGAGAAGTAACCCTGTACCATCGATTGTGACCAGAGGCAAGTTTTCCCAACCATAGCTCACCACAGGAGTTCCATAAAAAGTGTAAATAAGGCAGGCTAACACTGAAATGATGTAGGGAATACAAGAAAACTCCTCTGTGCTCCTCTTTCTTATGACCCTCGTGAATGTTAGTCTGCAACCAACAAGTTACAGGAAAAACAACAGTGCATAATAATCAATAGAATGTGTTATAATAATGTCAAGATTCTGAACATTACATTGGTGCAGCATAGAGGCACAAAGAAGCTACATTCCCTGAAACAATTCAGAGTTGATATGTGCTAGGTTAGGTCAAACAAATCGAACAAGTGAAAAAAAAAAAAAAAGAGGAGGCAAAATAAGGAAGTACCTATGACTCCTACTGCTAAGCGAAGAATTGCCATTTTAAGTGCAACTCTTGAAGATTAAGATTCTCTCTGAAGTCAAGCAAATGGTTTGCCAACTTCAGGAGAAGAGTGTTTAAGCTAACAGAAACAATGGTGTGTGTTATGGAATATTGATGAGAACTCGTCGGGGATTTATAGACATTGGTGGGATTGGTGAGAAAGAAGAATATTTCACAGCGGAATGCCATTTACTCACTGGAATACGAGTGTTTTTTAGTTTTATATGTAGACCAGAGAAAGTCTAAAAGTGGAGGAGCAGGCCTCCTATACCGATAGACCTTTATTCCATAAACATCGAAAGTGAAGTGTTAAAAATGCTTAAGTTTCTGACGTATTGATAAAGGTCCCAAAAGAATGGGTTGGACCGTGACGCTTCAGGAAGACTAGTGGGCCAGCTGCATTATTTTGTTCTCTTTTTATTTTATTTTATTGTGTCTTTTTCTTCTTCTTTCATTCAGAACTGTACAGCTAGCAAATACATACGTGTCAGCAGATAGTTAGAATATTTTCTTTAATTCTAGGAGACTCAACTCAACTAATAGCCTCTTAGACAAAGTACAATAAATAATGTTCCGTACATACATTACATGGTGAATAATTTTATTCCCTCGAATTACCTTACAACCTACACATTTCTCTGCTTTTGCTTTTCAAGACATCAAAAAGCAAATAATACTATACTCATTCTATAGTAGACTTCAAGATTTTCACTTCGGTTGTTGAAGTTGAACGCACTACTTGATCGAATTAATGCCTCAGTTCTTGTCCAATCATATTTTCCCTAACCACGATTTGCAGCTCTACTTTAGTCTTCTCTTCATTCTTTTCTATATCCCACTTGTTGGGTTCTTCTTTGATACCCCTTTTCCTGTACTTTTCCAAGTATAGTGCAAGTTGGAGGGCTCCTAATATGGAACCGACGAGACTTGGTTTCTGCATCAATTTTTTGTAATTTTTTTAGGGGAAAAAAAGAAGGGTACAAACCGCAATAAAGAAGTCAAGGTTCATTAGTCCGAAAATCATCCAAAGAATATATATATGCCATTCTACTTGTCATTTTCACGTTAGTTTCATCCATCTGGATGAAACTAACGTGGATGAAACTAACGTGAAAATGACAAGTAGAATGGCATATATATATATATTCCACGCTTTTTGTTTCGACCACTGTTTTCCGTAAAAACAAAAGAAAGTTATCACAAAGTTAGAAGAAAGCATATCAGCAAACATTCAGCTAAAATATAGAGATCAGTTACTCACCAATGCCACTAACGGAGAGCCATACATTACTACAACCGCCACAACTCCGATGCACTCAACAAAGAGCTTGCGATGGTGATGATCATGACATGCAAATATGGAGAATAGGACAACAAAAACGAATCCTATTCTCCATATTTGCATGTCATGATCGCCACCATCGGAAGCTCTTTGTTTTTGTTGTCCTATTCTCCACATTTGCATCATACTTATGATTCTGTCTTTCGTTTTATGTGTAACTCTTGAAGATTAAGATTCTCTCTGAAGATATAAATATATAGAGAGAGAGACAGAGACAGAGAATAATTGTGAACTCTTCGCGTGACACAACCTCCCTATTTTACTACTCTTCTCCTACTCGGCGTTTTGCTACTCTTCTCCCCCTCTTGGTGCTGCGTCGTTTTGGCTGTTGCTGCTGTTTATTTTTCTGCTGGGCTATTTCTTTGTTTTGGGACTTTCTTCTGAGCTAAACTTCAATTTGTGTAACACCCAAATACCTCTTGGGAGGATATGTGGATGCCACCCAAGACAGTACAATCAAATCAGACTATTTCACACACAACATCT
Source organism: Erythroxylum guanchezii (assembly GCA_025629825.1). Lineage (NCBI taxonomy): Eukaryota > Viridiplantae > Streptophyta > Magnoliopsida > Malpighiales > Erythroxylaceae > Erythroxylum > Erythroxylum guanchezii. Next base: position 29,662,139 of record JAOTAX010000007.1, read on the forward strand.
CAAACTGTGCTTACAATACATCA